>CATQJL010000305.1:37012540-37428379 GCA_958299035.1 Cylicocyclus nassatus
AGCCTGAGTAATACACCATTCGATAGCACACTTCCTAGTAATTTTGAATGAGAAAAGCAAGCAGGCAAGGTTTCTGACAGATACGCGAGAAGTGCGACCAAAGTTACGTACTTTCGTGATGAAGTTACAGTCACCTCACCGTATCTCTCCAAAAAGACCCTGTAATCCTCAAAGACCACGATTTTCGTAAAGAGCGTGTTCGAAAACCTCTATAAGCGAAGTTTCCTTACAATTCAAGAGCATCAACATTTTGACCAAAATCCATCGGCGCGCTTCCGGAGCGTGAAGCGAGAAAAAATGAAATGACCCGAACATAGGGAAACTTGCTCGTAGAGGTTATGCGACCTGCTGATTTCGAAACTCACATCTGCTTAGCAAGATAGCTTCGTATCCTGCTGATATGGCGAGTAGAATTTGGGACGACAAGATTTTTCCACTATTCACCAGCCCTTCTATTTCCTTTGGAAAGAAACCTGCGACTACTATTTAGCACATCATAATCTACAGAAAAGGTGCTATCGAAAGATCCTTGCTGAAATGTACTCGGGACAATGCTCGCTGCATTACACCTTCGCGAAAAGACGTCCTCAGAAAGATTCCAGAATACTAAAATCGAAATACCAAGGACATGCTGTACATAGGAAGATTCAACTTGATGAGCTGAGCAAGGCGCAGTTTTCGGATTCAAAATATACTTATTCCGAAGGAAGTTATGGCGAGTAGAATTTAGAAACGCGTGATTTTTCCAAAATTCACCAACGCTTTCACCTCCTTTGGAAAGAAGTCTGAGCCCATTTTTTAGCACAATAATTTACAAGAGCAGTATAATCGAACAGTACTTAGTAAAGTCTTCTATGTTGGGTAGGCGTTGCTTCACATATTTGCGAAAGGACCTCCGCAGAACAATTTGAAAAAACTGGAAACGGAATATCGAAAACATCGTACCCCCACTTCCAATATATCAGAAGATTCTCCGCGCCGAGCTGAATCGAACGGTGGCCTTGGATTCAGAATTCGTCCACTTTGAAGCGAGATATGGCCACGCGACGCTGATGTATGGACATGTCCATACATGTATGGACATGTACGGACATGTACGGACATGTATGGACATGTACGGACATGTCCATACATGTATGGACATGTCCGTACATGTCCATACATGTCCATACATTCGCGTCTTTTTTTCAAAAAATGTGAGCGGTATTGTAGGCCAAGGAGCCACTATTGTGAGGTTGCCCCTATGACTTAAATCCCGGTAATCCTCTCACATGTCAAGACACGTGAAGAGGTGTTGGGCTTGCCTATAAGGTGCCCAGCCATAAAATATCCTAAAGATTGTCAGAGAATAGCAGGATGGAAGGAACATGGACATAAACAGTAATCCAATAACCGGGGGTCTCCTTCCCCTTCCCCATATTTTGATATGCTATTATACTTGATGAAATTCAAAAGTATGAGTATCCAAGATGTTTCGAATGACCTATACCTATAATTGGAACTCTTGAATTTGACCATTATTTTGAGAAAACAGGCTTTAAGTAGTAAACAAAGTCTATCTACAGGTCATTCGTAAATCAAATGTTAGAATTCCAAATGACTTCTGAATAATGTAACAAATTTAGAAAATTTTTTGAGGTTCCTGTTGACACAATAAAAAAGAATTGATTGAAAACACTTTCCGGTATCATTGCTTTTTTGCTAACAAAGTTCAACCCTGAGATTTTCGCCTATATGCCCACCGTAGTAATCCTCATTGGAAACGGACAGCATATTCATGATTTCATTGCCAAATGAAGCCAATGAAGAAGTTTTACCCAGTTCAGTAAGTTTAGTCGACCATATCTATTGTAACCCCATCGCATAGTCCTGCAGTTGAGAAAAAATAGTACGTATCTAACAGTGGCGGATCGATGGGGAGCCTCCCCCCCTTCCGAGAATGGGCCGCGAAATTTTTGAAATTTTCTTACTAGATGTAAAGAATTGCAAGTGACTTGTTCGTTCTTGTAAATAATAAAATGATTTTTGAAAATTTTGAAAATCTGAATTAACCCTGTGAAAAACTTCGGGGCGTGGCTGCTGCCGAAGAAATTTTTCTTATCCTAGGATTCAGGGGTAGGAGCCAGCAAAAATTTCAAGAAGCACTCCAAAAATTTTTGGGGAGCGTGATTAACACCCCGCACCTTCACTTGAAAATTTTTTGAAAAGCCAACCCCCCCCCCCCCCGGACGGAAATCCTGCCCTTCACTGGTAATTAAGATTTAGCTAAACTTCGCCTTAAAAAGTTCTAAGCAAGGTATTTTTATCCATCTACTGTAAATCCAGCGAAATCCTATTTTGAAAGGTATTTCCAAGCGGCTATGATATTAATTAACGGCGGAATTACCCTACCAAGCTAACTTTCATGAAATCCTGTGATTTCGAATAGTCTACCGTATCTCTTCTCTGCTATATAACGCTGTAGTGAAAAACGGGCAATGTGATTGTAGTCACCACACCGCATAACGCCACTGATGCAGCCAATTTCGAATCTGTTATGTGACTCTGGCTTTCATTCCTGCAGTAACGCTGCTCTATCTCTCCGCGGTGAAAAATGAATATCATATCCGCAATCAGCGCAGTGATTAACCCCGCCAGATCAAATTCCAGTCAACTGCTTAAAGCTCGCTCAACCACCGTATATCTACAATAACCTCGCTAAATGTACCCGCTGTCACAAATGAATATCATAGTCGTTATCAGCATGCAAAAAATCCCCACTGTAACAAGTTTCAGTCCATTTCGTGATTTTCTTCCAATTATCGTATAGCTACCGCGACCTCGTTATGTGGGCGAATGGCAAAAAATGAGCATCGGATTCGTAATCAGCCCGTCGGATAACCCCCTAGGTCAAAATTTTACAAAATTTTGGGTTTTTGTGTTCAACGGTGCACCATGATACCCTCCCCATCGTGCTTGTTGAAACTCGGAGCAAAATCTACCCCGGAGGACTATTTAGCTGCACCTTTTCATATGCGCAACTATTTCTCTTTCTCTAACCAAATTCAGAGTTAACTCTGAGTTTCGCTGGCACCTGAAACGCGCACCAAACTCAAAGTTAACGCGCAGCTGAAATGTGCGTTTCGTCGCGTAGCGTCTCGCATGGAACGAGTTACGCTGCGTTTCTATACTTGGGATAAAGTACGTCTTGCGGGGTATTCTGCCATATCACCCTCTCCTCAGTTTGGTTTGTTCATGCGGGTTTACTAGTCCCCAAAAGGTGCGTGTTAACTCAGAGTTAACTCTGAGTTTGAGCTGCGCGTTTCGACAGGTTCACCATCGACCCAGACTTCCTACTCTTGCTTCTTCCCTGCGACAATATACAGGGTGTCCGTAAAGTATATATGATGTTTGATCGTTGATAGCTTTCTTTCCAACAAGTCTTTTGCCTTGTTTCAGGTATCGTTTTGTAGAGCTGGCTTCAACTTAAATTTACAGTATGGAGCGAATCACCGACCGCTCTTCATTACTGTAGGATTACGGTAGAACTTCAAAGAGGGTTTTGAGCCATGAAAGGCCATATTTTGCCTCAGAAAAGAATCAAAACAGCCTGAAAGCTTGTACACTAAGCTAATTAGAGTTGTTGATTCTAACTGTGAAGTTCCCAACTTATTATGATGCTTTTTTGAAGAGTTATACCGGGTAAGAGGTAGCGGCCATTATTTCAATGTTCCTAAAAAGTGCGGTAACACCATTTAGAAAGCTTCGCAATCTTGTGCATAGTTAAGTATATAACTCAGCGTCCATAAAAACCCTATTACACAAGTTTTCACAATTTTTTTGAAAATTTTGAAACGGCAGCTTTTTCCACATTGACACCATATGTTTCAAGTTTCTACCGTAATCCTACAGTAATGAAGAGCGAACGGTGATTTGCTCCATACTGTAAATCTAAGTTGGCTCGACAAAACGGTACCTGAAGCAAGGCAAAAGACTTGTTGGGAAGAAAGCTATCAACGATTAAACATTGTATACACACTTTACGGACATCCTTTATATTCATTGAACAATGTTGTTGCTTATTCAAAGAATCTGATATCTTCTAAATTTTGGGGTTTATTTAGGTAACAAAACTAAACCAGTCTGAGTGAGACAGGAAGTGTCAAGCTTGCATTTTCTCCTCAAAAACGCAGTAAAAGTACAGTCACGTCATGCAACGTCTGAGTAGAAGCTGCAGCTGGCGGTTCCAAACAAAATGTGCACCACTTATCATGGGGGCTTTATTCTCCTGTTGTGCGTTGACCCTAGTCTCAGCCTCAGGTGATGGTCATCCAGATGACGGCCCGAAGTGAAGAGCGGCAGACAAATCGCTCCACCTATCGCAACTACGGCTGAATTTGGCACAACCGGGGGGGGGGAGGAGGGCAGAGCATGATGATCACGTATAGATAGTTCCTAGAATTATAATACAACTATGTTGATCGATTTATCGATTCAAAGTAGCTACGGGGCTGGAAATTGGCAGAAAAGTAAATGAACATGCTGATTACAAATACAATATTGGTCTTTAGAATTATGCTTTCAACAATTTTACGTTTTTTGCAAAGTTTGAGCTACGGGCTGGGAACTGGGGTAAGTGAGCGTGCTGATTACGAAAACAAAACAGAAATGGGGAACTGGCATGTAAAAATAGGCCGGGACAGGGAAATGTTGTGCAGGTACGGGAGTGTGAACTTTATCCTAGTGTTTTGACAGGGCCAAGGGGGGGGGAAGCCGGGTTTGTGAGCTAGTTATACAAGTTGTTCAAAAGTTCTGTCTGATTTGCGATTTTTTCATCTAAAATCTTATAACTTTTTTTCAAATTTATAGCTTTTGAACAGATCAAATTTTGTTGAATTGAGCGAGTTTATGACTATCAAAAACATGCATGCCATATAAGGAAGGTAGACGAGAGAGAAGAGAAGATTTTTCGAATTCTGCATGGTTTTCTTCAAAACCGTCCAGTTTGACCTACAACTGCTTCCATATGAGGATCGACAGACATACTTAGCTGCCATCTTCAAATAGCCTATACTTCAGCGGTTCTTTTCCGGCTAAAGAGAATTCGAGTTATTTTTGCTTCATAGAAATTTTTGCGAGCAAATCAAAAAATCCATTTTTTTAGCCCTCCTCCGCGTGCGAAAGTGTGTCGACTTTTTGATATTTAATTTTTTCTTGCTATCGCAAACGATGGAAGCTAATTGATCGATAGTTCCTGCTTGCTTTCGCTTTGCTCTAACATATTGTTGTCGTTTGTTGAATAACTGGGTTTGTCTTCCATTTTTAAAAAAAAGTTTGGAAAAGTCAGACATTCTCTACGCCGGAGGAAAAGTGTGCTTATGTTAGCCCATTGCACCCTTAACCATTATAAATTATCATATATTTAGTTTTATGGATACTGCTGAAGTTCTCTTCATGGAAACTTCTTCTTGAGTATGACTGCATTTTTGGCAGCTTTGTTTCGGAGCTTGAAATCATCACCGGAAAGACGATTCACCAAACACCAATGAGCATTATAAAGGAAGGAAAAATACTTCTAGATGATGTTTATGACAATGCCGCAAGTGCAAATCCTAAAAAAATAACTAAAACAAGGCATTAAATCGGACAGAACTTTTGAAACAGCCTAGTACAGGGTGTCCCCAAAAAAATGTGCCTGCTGTCAATTGTGAATAACTCTTTTGTGGTTGAGTCTTTTGAGATGCTTTATGTACCATTTTGTCGAGCTGGCTTCACCTTAGATTTACAGTATGAAGAGAGTTATTGATCTCTCTTTATTACTGTAGGGTTACGGTAGGAACTCTGAGGATTTTCGTTACTGAAAGTCATATTTTACCTCTAAAAAGGAGTAAAGAAGCTGAAAACTCTTACACTAAGTTAATCAGGGTCGGTGATTCCAAACATGAAACTCACTTTACCGTGATGATTTTGGCATAATTGATAATAGATATAACGTAACGGTGAACTTCTGATAATCGTGACAAATTTGATCAGGCCATTTAAAAAGCTTGGCGAACGAGCAGAAAGTTATATAGTGAAATCAGGAGAAATAAGGATAAAACAACAGAAGGTGAAAAAGAAGGTTTTTTCATATGGTTAAAATCCCGTAAGAAAGAAGTGAGATCGAAACTTGAGCTAAAGTAGGTACTTATAGATAGAGCTTAAACTGAAGAATAAATTTTTGAAAAATTATGTGAGGAACTGGGTAAATCATGACTTTGTTCGGTTTCGCGCAACCACAGGATGCTCCCAGGTTGCGCGGGAGCAACCTAAAATAGAAAACACTTACTACATCCTTCATCCACATATTCTTCACAATTTTTCATACTTATCTTTTCATCATCGTCGCAAAGCTATATAGCAAATTTGATGGCTCATGCTTAGTCGTTGTAAACAGTCTGATTGTTTATCTTTTACTGTTCAAAGATCACGTTTTAACAAGTTGGGAATTGTGGAAACACAAGTTGAACTGATGGTGGTTCAATGACGTCAAACTCTCGAGTTCGGGCCAATATATGTGAGAATTACGTTGCTATCCTATCAAGGGAAATCTCCTTGAGACTTGTAATTTTTTGCTACTCCCTCAGAATACAATATCCAGCGTGCGTAGGATTATTTGAGGCAAAGATGTAATTATTGGCGTAATTTAGTATTCTCAGATTTTGCTTCCAAGCAAATTGGATCACGTTAGGGATATTTGTTGATCGTGAGAAGTTTGCTTTACTCTACGAAATAGCGGGCCTCATGATTTTTTGTATTCACCTTGGCGCAGCAGCATAATAAATTTAGTTCTTCCCTGACCTATACAAATGTATGTTTGAAGCAAGACAAATTTGTTTTTTGAAGCTTCATAATTTTTTGTTCGTAGTTTGCAATAACTTCAAGCGCAGAAAATAGATAGAAGCTATTCATACAGCTTCTGCTGTATAGCTTCTATCTAATTTTTTTTATCTAAGCGAACATTTCTGGGTGTCAGACTTTAAGGAAGTGGAGTCTACTTTTCTGCGCTTGAAGTTACTGCAAACTAGCAATGGACCCCTCTCAATTTTAGTGGTGTTAGGTAGTAAACCCTCCCCCCCCCCCCCTCCCCCTCCCCTATACCTTCGGTAGTCCAAAGATAGGCCTCAAAAATAGATTGTTTGAAAATCTGTTATTATCTATTATAAAAAGTCAAGGTTCAAAAAATAATGAAAAAGAAAGAAGGATGCAAAGCACATGGCTACATGGCAAAAGCTGAAAACCTCTAAAATTTAGACGAAAGCGCTGCAATGAGTTTGAAAACTTTATTTGGCGGCATTTCGAATTGCAGTTTTTCGCTCCAGGACCGATCCATAACAACGGGGAAAAACGAGGGCCAATTTTTTCTCTATAATCGTTTCAAAATGAATTTATTTCGGAAGTGGTGATTATCAAGAAGAAAATGAACGATGAGAGAATCACTTGTGAAAACGTAAAGTTTTGTTTTTTCCTAACAAGGGAAGGATGATCGGTCGAAGTGGCCATTTGAAATGAGCTGTACATTAGGAAACCGTTCTCGGTAAGGCAAACTCAAAACCATTTTCGCTAGGTGCCGAGCGGTTTTATGGGGGGAGTTACAAGGCCATTTTCCTGCGGCGCAGCCGGCGCACTCAGTGATGAGCGAGGCGCTAGAAAAACGCATCAATGTGGCAGTGGCGCAGTGGCAAAAAAGCGGATTACGAAGCAAGGGTTCGAGTCCCGTTGCTGCTATTTTGTTTTGCAGTTCTGTAAAAAGCCTATTGGGTGACAGTAAACGAAAAGTACTCATTTCTAGGCAGTTGAAACAAGCTAATTATTGCAAAAAAAGTCACTATTTCTACAATAAGCTATAATCTTCTACAATATGTAATCTGTGGAGGTTATGATATCACAACAATGGATACAGATGATTTATAAACATGTATGGAATACGACCTCAAAGCAGAAGAGCTTCTCGCAGCGCGCACATCGGGTAAAATATAAACGATGACAATCAGCACCTTCACAATTGCCTATCAAAGTCGGTGAAAAACAGTACTGAATAGGAGGCTCGAATTCGCCGGGATGGTTATTAATGTATCCGGCTGGCGAGAACATCGTAATGATTGGCAGCGGAGCTTTTTGCTATATGCGCATACTTGGCACTTGCCTTTACCCGCGTGGTCCTGCCTTGATAGGTAATGAAGCTGATGATTGCAATCGATTGCAATTTTACAAGTGCGCGCGCTGCGAGAAGCCTTCTGCTTTGAGCATTTTGCGGCCGCATTCCATACATGTTAATATATCATTTGAATCCATTGTTGTGACATCATAACCTCCACAGATTTACATATTGTAGAAGATTATAGCTTATTGTAAAAATAGTGACTTTTTGCAGTAAATAGCTTGTTTCAACTGCCTGAAAATGAGTATTTTTCGTTAACTGTCACCCAATAAATTTTTTACAGAACTGCAAAGCAGAATAGCAGCAACGGGACTCGAACGCTCGACCATCTGCTTCCTAGTCCGCCGTCTTGCCACTGCGCCACTGCCACACTGATGCGCTCTTCTAGCGCCTCGCTCATCATTGAGTGCGCCGGCTGCGCTGGAGGAAAATGGCCCTGTAACTCGCCTCACAAAACCGCTCGGCACCTAGCGAAAGTTGTTTTGAGTTTGCCTTACCGAGGACGGTTTCCTAATATACAGCTCATTGAAAATAGCCACTTCGACTGATCATCCTTCCCTTGTAAGTCAAAATGCATGTCAAATACAACCTATTTTTTGACGCGGTCCTCTATTTACCCCATTGTCGTAGTTTCCGTTTCTGACGACTTGTCAGCTTTGTTATGCTTGTTATCCTGAGCAAAGTGAGCACAAACATGTGAGAAATGATATCATGTGCAAAGTGAGCATGTGAGAAATAGTTATAGTCGTCCTCACCCCACTAGTCGGTCGGTGGACGTTCGAATTCGAACTGGAGCAGGCAGGTCGGGACAGAGCACGGCACCTTAGCTCTCCGTTCAAAATCCCACGCATTCACTTTGCGTAATTCTTCGCCATTGCTTAGCAGTTTTCGTATTGTTAGGCCCCCGCCAGAGTGCCGAAGTTATGAAAGCGCTACGCCAGCATTTCGATCGATACACGTGTATTCGTTGGGGACATCTACCTGCTTAGCTGGCCCCGCCCCAACGAAATACACGTGTATCGATCGAAATGCTGGCGTAGCGCTGGCATAACATCGGCACTCTGGCGGGAGCCTTACAAGGTTTTTGACCTGTATTGAGTTTTTGTAATTGCTGAGCGTTGTCTCCTGCCGGTGCTCTGCAGTGACAGGCCTGCTCCATTTCAAATTTGAATCCGTCCACCGATGGACTAGTGGGGTGAGGGCGACTATAGTTACTAACTCCAATAAAGGCTTATGGACAAAAACGCTTTTTTTGTCAGATATTTCACCGCAGTCGAAGAAGTTAGCTCAGCGACGTTGTCTATATCATGAACGGAAGCAAGTTCTATCGAAAAATACTCTTGAAAAAGAGGAAAAAGAAGAGTTTTTCTAAAACACGGTTTTGCTAGATTTCTGGCTTAAATCAAACGTGAAAGAGGGGTCGAAAGCTTCAATAAGATAAACAGTTTGCTAGAATTAAGTTTGGAACAACGAAAAAAGAGTGCTAGAGCCAAATGCCCCGCGCCCCGCATTTGGGATAGCGAGGTAGCGCGAAATGCGCGCAGACGCAAATCAGCGAAGGAGGAAGACCGGAGCCGACGGGGCATTTGGCTCTTTTCGTAGATCTCCGTGGGGTCTCAACGAAACCTTAATCCGTTATTCATCATTGTGACCGTCATGACGAGATAAGAAGCAGTAACAAATCAAACGCGACTACAACGCGATTAGAAACAGTAACGGACTTAGAAATCACTTCCTAACGAGAACCAGCATTCCGTGCGCGACTCTCTGCGCAAGAGTGGAGCGCAGTTCCTTGTTTTATTGACTTCCGCTCTTGTAAGTTTTTGAAACTCGATGGAACCCAAAAAGATGTCGGCCGAAATGTTGTCCTTTTCATGGAAATTCACACGAAAGATTCCAGTTCAAAGATTGCTGTAAAAACGTATTTTTTCGGTCTCGCTGGAAAATCTTTGAGATAATGCCCACTACACTTAAATCATAAAGTCATACCGATATAGTCATGTTCTCGCCACAACCACACCTGCCAATTCATGCGCTAGGTGCAAAACCCTCTTCAAACCTCCACCAGCCTTGCCCGCCCAATGGATGTAGGTGGGGTCGGTAGAGCTTGAAACCAGGGTCAAGCGTGTGATGCGACTGTCGCAACGGGGGGTCGTAAAGGGGGCCTACGGTGAGGGGAGGGGGGTCGTAAGAGGGGGTAGTTTGGATAAAAAACCGTACGATTGAAAGCAAATCAAATAGCAAGCAATTATTACATGTTCTTAACAATAAATTCATGGAATGCCGTGTACCAATGTGTCAAATAAAAACGAGTGAACAATAATTTGAAAACATTTGCAAGCGTAGAAATTCGCTTCATTTGCTGCACTTTTGAAAGATTATGACTTTGTTAGTTCTTTTTTTTATAGGAATCGCTGTTTCTCCCGCAAAATATTGTCTCAAACGGGGGATCGAACCCTACTGGATGACTGAAATCCAAAAAATAAACACTTTCAGAAGCTCAAATGCTACCAACGCATGTATGTGTGATAAAGATGTTGGATGTACCGATTGGTGTAGACATCCTGCTTCCGAAGGCTCACTGAAGACTCGCACACTCGACAAAAGCGCACGTGTAGATCAACGATGACAATCAATAATTCGTAAATCTTTTCGTAATGCCATTTATGCGGCCCGTACAATTTATATGTACTTTGGATAAGCCCTGCTACTGCTGTGCGAAATCTGGTGTTATTTTATAGACTGCGGATTTTCCTATGATTTTATGTATGGTAGCAAAAAATGAGAAAAGGGGGGTCGTATCTGCGCCTGATCTAAATTTCTCCGGAGCTATTAAAGCTTGTTAGCTGCAAACTTGCTGTAATGCGAGGCCATCCCTCTAGTTTTCATCATAAGAATTTCAGGCTGTTTCATAACTTCTCTGGTAAGTTACAAAATTTTAAGCTCAAAAATCCCAGTTTTTGCTTTTTAGGATCGCATCTAAATTTGCGAGAGCCTGATCTAAATTTTTTCGAGCTCACTGCTCCTCAAGGGCTGAAACTTTTTCTATGAATAATCTGGGCACTATGCTACAGAACGTGTTCTTTGCAGCCTCTCAGTCTTTTCCTGGCCTCAATTACGAATTTTCCAACTACCGTGCTCATGCATGTTTTTGATGTCGTTCTGGACGGCGCTAAAGCGCTTTTTTTTTCGCAGGAAAAACTGTGGAAGAGGTAAGAACTAAGCTTCTTAGTCGAAAACATCTTTTGTAGTTCAAGAATGTCATTTTGTTCTCCGTGTAAAATTTGTGTCGCATACGGGAATCGAATTTGCTGGCCTGAAGTATGCCTGAAAATTCAAAAGTAAACTTGCAGAATCTCAAACATTATTGAAGGTGTGTATATATGTGCTAGAGGTGCTGGCGCACCCATTGGCCTAGAAATTCTGCTTCCGGAACCTCACTGAAGTTCTCACGCAGGCGTTTTTTGAGATTGACATTCGTTTATGCAGGTTACCGCGAGAAATGTGGGTAGGGGAGGTAAGGGGGATAGATGGGGGAGGGGGAGGGAGGAGGGAGGGGGGAGGGGGAGGGGGGAGGGGGGTCGTAAGGATGGGTGCCTTCAAGGGGGGGTCGTAAGTGAGCGTCCAGGATCGCATCAACACGCTTGACCCTGCTTGAAACGCATTTTTAAATAAGCGCATGAATTACCAGATGAGGTTGAGGCTAAAGTGTACCCGGGGGAGGGGGGGGGGGGGGAGAGAGATCTACTAACTAAAACCACCAAACTCGAAAATCCGTTTTGCCGACCCACTTCTTTAAGTCGGTGATGATTTGATGAATTCGTTTTATCGAATGTACAAGAACTCATAAACCCATGATAAATCCTCCAATTAGTTCCAACTCCTTTCATCTGCTTCGATTAATTAGAGATGTATCAATCTAATATTAAAATCGGCAAATGCGCGCTATGCTAACACAAAATTCAGTCTAAAACTTATACAAAACACTTTTTTGAATGGTCTTTGCGAGCTGATGCCCATAAGATGCGATTCTTTTTACAATACTTACTTTATCACCGTCGTACTTGTTAAGAAGCTCGGGATGCTTGTTCAAACAGTCTTCCATCGCTTCCACGTTCCCATCTCGTGCCTTTTGAAAAAACCGGCATATTTACAAACAGAATGGCTCATGCATGTACCTGATCAAAAAAAGGCGTTAAGCAAATACTATCCAGCCAGTGTGCAAGTTCGGAGTCGTCGGAATCGTTTTGATCGGAATACGTAGATGCTGAAAGGACATTAGCCAAAAGCGAGTCTGAGTCTGCGTGCTCTGGTTAAAAAATCAAACATTCATCGACTATCCTTGTAAATGTTCCTCTAACAATAGCAATCATCTAATTATTCTTATGTTATACGTAAATGGATGAGTGCACCACAGTGTATTTGTTCAGCGATCCTCTTATTGATAAAAGGACACGAAATAGTGAATGACCGAAGTTTTCTGGTACCCTTCATAAACACTAGCGGTTTGATTGGAACATTTTGGAATGTGTTGGACTGTTTTACAAAATCTACCCGTTTTTGCTTACCCTTGGACCGCTAGTTTTGGAGGGAAAACCATTCATAAGCATTGCTTAAAATGATGGCTGACTAGATAACAACAGTAAATAAATAGATAAATAAATAAATCTCATAAAGCTAATGAAGCTTATATAAAGCTGAATTTCTGTGTGTCTGTCTGCATGTATGTCACTGTACGTATGTCTCGAATAGAAAATCCATTTCTAAACAGATCCGGACACTTTTACAGGTATAGGCCATTCATAAAATCGACGACTATTTGACTGCGGTATTTGCACTATTTGCACCCACAGAGAGATAAACTCATAAAAAAATTCACCTTAACGCCCAGGGTAGTCACCTCCAATGTTTAATGTATCATATGTAAACAGAAAATATCTAACAAGGGAGGTCCGTTTGGTCGAAGTGGCCTTTTCAATGATATTGATATGACTAAAAAGAGCATCGAACGCTGATTCCAAATCTGTCTTCGTTTGCCGTGCGCCTCTGGACGTCGTCTTTGAGTTGAAAAATTGAATGCGTAAATGGAACAAAATTCCTCAGAATTGCTCAAATTGTCTAGTGTGCACTCCATTTGAAGAATACCCTCTGTCCGAGACACTCATACTCAACACTGCCTGTTTGGGAGCTGGAAAGACCATAAAAGTTGATTTTACCTAGATTATGCGTTCATTTTTCGCACCAACAAAACTCGGCATGCAGAGGAGCTCGGCAGATAGTGAAATTAGATTTGGAATAAGCGTTTAATGCTCTTCAAAATGGTATAAGTGGAAAGGCCACTTCGAACGTTCGGACTTCCTTTGTAAGTAGATATTAAAAAAAACCAAGAAAATGTGGTTGCCAGAGGTGCGTGCATGTCGCGCGCGGTCGCGCCATCATCACGATTTCTCGTATGCATAGTACACTTCAAAGAAGGGGGGAGGGGGGCTTTTCGCTATCGATCCATCGGATCTATCGAATTTTGCAATGTTTGAGGTACAGAGCTGAGAGTTCGGACAGGAGAAGGGGGAGGTAAGCGTGGTAATCGCCAATGTATAGCCGGGGTAGCTGGCATATAGAGGAGGAACGGGTCAGCGTAATGTTGTACGGTGTTAAGGCGGAGACTATCGTAGTTTATCATAATGATAGGGCCATGCGGAGTCGGGTATGCCAGCTAGTAGATGATAAAAGAATAGCAAAAAAGCGATGGAGTCTTCCTTTCCACCTCATTTCCGTAGAACGACAGATAAAGAATTAATTTTATTTGAAAAAAAATTTTTTATGTTACGGTATGTTACTGACTCAGGATGAAGTTCTCGAAATCTCAGATTTAGAAATATTTGGTGTTAGCTTAATCTCCCGTTGTAATAATTGTAAGCTGCTTTATGATAGGAATGCGAAGCTTTCGTCAGTGAATCTATTTGAGTTATCACTCAGGAGACTATCGGTTACATAATGAACAACAATTCTACTAATTTACTTTCAAACGAGTAATGGTTTTCTAAAGGGGCTCTCAAAGGAGATTTAGCTTGAAAAATCATTCTCGTTCTCGCTGCAAGAATTCTAGGTATTTATAGAATTGATACGTCCTTATTGAACTGAAAAGACTTATTACGTTCGCGAAGATTATATTTTAAAGTGGTGAGGTAATTTGAAATTAAACCAAAAACGATGGAACCTTTTAGAACAGCCCATTGCCTCCAACATCAATCATTTCTTTAATCTGTAAGCTCTAACAAACGGAAGTAAGGATCATCAAAGATTACTCTGGGATTCTTCATCGGGAAATCCGAGCAAATGTATGTCAGTATACAACTCATCATTCATGTTTCCGTCGGTCAACGAAGCGCGGTGCCTGATCCTGAAATTGATATTGGGTTAAGCGCAACTACAGTAGTTCCGAACGTTGCAAAAAAGCAGCATCGAAAAAGATTCTCAGAAATCAACAGCTATGAAGATACGGATAACACCTCTCTTTGAAGGTCTTGATTTACCATAGAAGGTCTAGAACATCCTACCTCGTTTTGCCATGCTAGGTGACAAATGCACCCTCTTTCCTCACCTCGATGATCCGCCCTTATCAAATACAAGGAAAAACTATCACGACTTCTTTTCAAACTCTACGACTGTGTATTAAAAAGCAAAGCTTCACAAATCCAGATGATGTCGGCGAAGGATCAAAGCACTGGAGATCGTACTGCAAACATCTCTCTGTATGTTTATGTGGATTAAGCGTCACTGCTAACACGTCAGACTCTTCTTAACTCTAAAATCTTTGATACTCTTTTATTTGCTGTTCCCAGATAGCATATCCTTTGGTTTGGCTGCTCGAAGACGGGGTTTCGGGAACTAGAGAATGATAATTGAACACGCCTACGAAAGAGACGCAGACTGCCTCGCGGTGACGAGCGGTCGTCTTCCAGCCACCAATCCTGTTTAATCAAAGGTAGGCACACAGCCATGACGTCTACCGGATGGTCCACATGAAGTGTGACGCAACAAGAAAATATTATAACTTCAAAGACTGAATGTAATAGCTTTTGTCCTCAGATGATAGAGAAGGGAATTCTGTATAAAAACTGCCAACTAACTTTTGAGATAATTTGTCCCTGGTTCATTTGAAATCGTTTTTTCTCTTCCAAACCTTTTCCAAAAATTCTTCGATTTGCGCGCGATGGTTTCTGCTCGCAAACTCTCATCAGATTTCTTTCTGACAAATCAGACGACATGAATTTTGAAGGGCAGACTTATTCCTTCCGCGCAGACAGAAAATAATATTTGTGGGTTCAAGGATGGGCGAGCTAGAGGGTCAAATATTAGGTCGTTCCGAAAGTTCTTTCCGTTCTTCTAACCTATCATAAAAACACGTGGAATGAAGGTAGGGAAACGCCTTAGGAGCTATCCGACGCAGCGTTTCTTCCTCTTTCTAGCAGTCATATTCCCATGTCGCTTACTCTTGTGATCACTGAGATAATCGCCGAATTTTGAACACATGGTTTTTACCATGTCCAAATTCGGCAATTTTTCACAATCTTCGTTTTTAACTTTCGTAGAAGCTTTGATAGCAATTAAATAGAGTAAACAAAGTGCAATGCAATACATATTTTTGGCAAATCCAGCTAGCTTTTAAGTATTTTTTGAGATAATTTTTCCAAAAGTCTTCACTTTTGCAAAGTCCCAAAATACAGAAACGCCCCGAACACTGGCAAGTATAAAGATTTTGAAGCTTTTTAAAGTCAGTTACGATTATCCACAATTTTTACAAAGCAACTGAGCGTTTATCGCTTGTAAATATAAGGTTTCGCAATTTACGTGTACAGGCTGGGGCGGGTTCAAAATCAAGAATTATGGAAACTTTATCGCCAAAGACCCCGCAAATTGGAAAGAAAATACTTTCGTTAGGAAGAGAAGGAAAAGCTGCATCGAATGACACCTTATTTGTGCGCCGTCTTATGTTCAATGGCTCTTGGCGTCCTCAAAAGTGGATTTTGATAGCATTAGAAAAATAATTCTAAAAAATTTTCAAGGCTAGCTATAAATGGCGAAAAATTGCATTAAATTGCACTTTGTTTGCTCTATCTGACTGCTATCAAAGCTTTCGTAAAAGTCAAAAAAGAAGATTGTGAAATATCTCCAAATTTGGACGTGGTGAATACCATGTGTGCGAAATTTCGGCCATTATCTCACTGACCACAAGAGCAAGCAGCACAGGATATGATATTGAAAAGAGGAAGAAAAGCTGCGTCGGACAGTGCTTAAAGCGTTCCTCTATCTTCATTCCTCGTGTTTTTGTGATAGCTTGAAAAAACGGAAAGAACTTTCGGAACGACCTAATATCATTTTTTTCCAGTGTCCAAATGATGGTTTACACGACTGCAAATTCTTCTTTTCGCTGTGGATTGGTGTTTAGTCATGCTAAAAATTCCCAAAAACGTCTATAGTATTACCTTTGATCCACGAAAGTGCCACAGCCTCTCAAACTTTGCTTTCGATGCTTTTTCCAGAATCTCCAAAAATCGCGATTTTCGTTGCCATGGCGACTGACTTTGATAAACCTTCAAGCTTGACCATGTTTTACTAAGAACCGAAGTCGGAAACAAGCACAACGGAACAAAAGAATATGGAGAAGACGACTATCAGCAAAACATGGAATAAGACTAAAAAATGAATTTTTTGCAGCCCGTCAAACATCATGTTGGACACATATGAAAAAACACTGTTTGGCCTTTCCACTCAAACATTTTTAAACCCACAAATTTTCTTCCTTTCCTATCTGTAAGCAAAACGCCTGCTCCTTCAGATCCATCCTATTGAATCGGCTGAAAGGAGGTCCTGGGACGAAGTTCCGCCAAAACCATTGCGCGCATTTTGAAATTTCCTCCGAGCAGAATAAATTCTTTCACCAAAATCAAAGGTGGATATCTTAAAAGTAATCTGCAGTGTCTTATACAGAATTTTCTTATCTATCAGAATAAAACAAAAGCTTTGAATTTCACTGAGTGTTAGCAAAGTTACGAAAGCTTTTGTGCGTCACATTTCATGTGGACCACCCTGTAGTATATGGGCTCAACACTATTCACTTTTTTTTATCCAATCTAACGTTTTTGTGCACGTTATTGACCTTTCAAAACTACAGAAGAGCGATTTTCACCATACTTTGTCAAATAAGAGTGATTGAAAAAAAAGTCAAGCGTTCCGTCAAATTCCTAAGATTTCCTTCTTATTCAAATCATATACGAATTCTTGTTGGTGAAAAGTGCAGTTCATTTTTTATTGAGCAAACGATTTAAATTAGTACAGAAATTCTTTGTTTCGCACATTCCCTAATACTGTAGTAAATTTTCAGTGCCAAGATTACGCCCGGGCATAGCTGGAACCGGATCAAGCATACCGCTTCTGTGAGAAAACCAATGGGGTTATTATGCAGGCTCCGAGTCGGAAAAGAGCTACCTGGGTACCGCAGGCAAGCCGCCAGCATGCAGGTGGCATGCCCTACAAAACAAACAAAAGCGTTGTAATCAAAACGCAAGTACAACACCATTTGGTGTGTTCATGCAAATGAGGGGGCTCCAAATATGGCCCAGTGACTTATGGGAACTTATATGAATGGAAGCCGTGCCCATTTTTTTTTCGAATCAGCTTGAACCGCTTTAGCTGGGTTCCAGCTGAGTGTAACCGACCCTTTGCTCGTATAGATGTTCATACTTTTTGAACATATTGTAACTTCACCGTAAAGGTTTTCATGCGAGCAGAAACAGTCTCGTAATTTTCTAAAATTTCTATGATCCTTCCAAAATTTCCACTGGCGGTGCAATCTGTTACTACGATCGTAAAGCGAACCCTAAGCAAACCGCGTTTGGTGCTGACCATGCCTGCTTTTCTATCTTTCTTTTGAACATTATTTCTTGTTATTTTCAACATGCTCAGGCGAGGATGGAAAGTGCGTGAGGAAGATGTGGAGGGAAAGGGAAAAGTGCCGGATCGGTATGTTTCAGGTCCGACCGTGGAGCGATACGCGTTGACGCAGAACGTAAACTTTTGTATGTTTCGTCCAGTAATCATCAAAGGAGGGGCTTCCAACCCTCAGACCATTTCTTTTGGGTAGTTGGGTAGACAGCACAAGCACATAGGACAAGTGAGAAGTAGTAAGGGGGGGGGAGGGAAAGGTGAAGAGTAACTTTGTAAAATCTTTTTAGAATCAGAAGGTTTTTTCTCAAATTGTCCCTGATTTTAGCTGATGTCCCAAGCCCTGAACAAGATGATTGCTTTCCAGTTGGCGGAATGTAACTCTTTGTAAATTAGCAGCTAAGAAACTAGATTATTCTCATTGAAAGTTCTGTCGCACTATTCAAAGTTTTTCAGAAAGTACCTGTGAGGGTTCTTTTTCTATTTTTGAAGAATAGACTATGCACATTATTGATATTCACTCTCAATGTACACATTCTTTCTGAGCAAAGATCTTTAGATTAGATAGTTCAACGATTTTTCGAGAGTTTTCTTTCGGCAGAATATTTGCATAGAATTGTAGACCTGATTCCCCAAAATCATGTACATTTCTATGGATTCTCGGCTATTTAATAATAGGTAATCGAAACTTGTTAATATTATTTTGATTATAGAAAGGATATAATGTTGCAAAGTGCATGGTTTTCAATTTAGATTACAGTCAACACAATTAGTCCAAATATCAGGAAGCTACGATTTCTGAAAGAAGATGTGCACTTTCTTGTCAGGCTGATATTCACCAACTAGCGAAGGAATCAAGAAAAATGGCGTCAGCCAATCACAGAAAAAAAAACAGAACAGCCGGTCATAGAAAGAGATTATTGAAGAAGATAAATTAACAGTCAGCATCAAACGAAATGTAAGAGTGTAGTATATAATAGCGCTGACCAGCAAAGTGTACTAGCAAAAACAAAGTCATGCATTCTATGTTTTGCAGAAACCATGTTGCAAAAATTTTTGAGGAAGGCTAAACAGCAAACTTGAAAACCAACGCTAGTATATAATATCCCACAGTCGAGTAGATTTTTCCGCTCAATTCATTTAGTGTGCTTGTGCACTGCAGGAAAGCGGCAAAATATGGCTGGAACAAATAGCTACTCCTGTGACTTCGGCCATTACTGGCTCGCTAATTGTTCACGCAAATTTTACTGCTTTTTAAATCCAGTGTAAGCACATCATATCAAACGAAAAAGCTACTCGACTGTAGATGCAATCTCATAATTCGCTCACGAATCAAAAAGTAGTTGGCGATGTTTATAGTGTTTGCATTAGGTTGTAACAGAATTAACGCAGGTTTTGAATTCCAACCGCAATAAGTCATACACTTCTCATTTTTAAGTAGGTTGTATAATACCATTCGATAGAGCAAAGCAATCTCTACAAGGTGGCAATCTTGCTTTAGCAACAACTCTGATCCACCACGAGTTTCGAGCCAAAAACTAAAAAGATTCAACTGTCTGAAAAATTGAGAAAAATCGTAACTCAGTTCATAAAAAACCTACAAAAATTCTAACTTGCTCACGTAAACACTATTCACATAAGACATCTATACACGTCTTTGTCATACTTTTTTCTCTGTTAGAAATCAAGAGAACGGAAATTTTCGTGCACTTGCCAAAGTGTTGCTGTGCCGTTCCCACATAAGTAGTTGTATACTACAAATCTGTAGAAGTGCAAACGTAAATTTTCAGCTCTCTGCTTTATTCTCGACAAATATCTGATACAGTTTTCGCTAATCATGTGGTCCAAGCTAAAATTCAAATTTCTCGAGTAAAGCTTGTAGAGAGCTAAAAATTTACGTTTGCACTTCTACAGATTTGTAGTATACAACTACTTATGCGGGAACCACAGCAACACTTTGGCAAGTGCACGAAAATTTCCGTTTATTTGATTTCCAACAGAGAAAAAATACGGCAACGGCGTGCATAGATGCCCCATGTGGATTTTGTTTACGTGAGGAAGTTAGAATTTTTTGTAGGTTTTTTATGAACTGAGTTACGATTTTTCTCAATTTTACGGACAATTGAATCTTTTTAGTTTTTGGCTCGAAAATCGTGGAAAATTAGAGCTGCTGCTAAAGCGAGATAGCCATCTTGTAGAGCTTGCTTTGCTCTATCGAGTGGTGTTTTGCAACCTACTTAGAAATGAGAACTGTATGACTTATTGCGGTGGGAATTCAAAACCTGCATTAATTTTGTTACAACCTAATATTAGGTTGTTGCAAAAATAATGTCCATTTTGCAAAGTTTTGATTTGAAAGCCTATAACCCTGTTCAGTCTTCATATTTTTTAATGCAAACAAAATCATAAGAAGCAGTAAACCTTTCGTAACCCAACGCGCACCTGCATTTACTGATGTCACAAACCGGAAGAAAACCACGCGCCAATAACCGAGAGTATTTCTCTTGTAGACCTCGTCTTTGGAAGCTTACAACTCCATTCGAGTTTTGTTTCTATGGCTGCCACTCAACTTATTTTGTAGACGCAAGTCAGTAGTATACGTCTGCTCAGAAAAACATCAACGAAGGAGTTCTGCGAAAAGAAAAGGTAGAAATCCAAAATTGTTTACTTTTTTGAGCCTATTTGTGGGTAGGCCAGAAAGTCTCAAACTGTGGAAATTTGAAATTCTTCGTATACTGAATAACTAAGATAATTGTTAGCAAGATGTCCTGAGCATACTGAAATGAGCTAAGCTTCGGTAACTGCCCTAATTATGAGAAACTTTAAAAAATAGAATGCCAGCAGCGGCTCGGTCCAGATATTTTCGAGAAATCTATTAACCATGCCATAGTAAACAATATTCAACCAATACAGTAGCTACGTTTTTGAAAACGATCATTGCGCCTGAATTGTGGCCAAGGGAGTTTAAACAACGAAATTTCGATTTTGAGTGCAGCTGCGTGAGATGCTGGTAAAATTCTCACAACTAAAGTTAAAAAGTACACGAAAAAAGATATGCGCAATCCATATCGAGGAACAAATTCTGAAGGAAAAAAGTTGTTCGGAAAGTAGGCCTAGAAAAAACGAACATTATTTTGCAACAGCCCAATAATTTTGTATGATGAACAATTATGGGACTTGAAAGCATATGATTAGAAGCAACCCATCTTTGAGAAGTAGAAGCGCAAACAGTGTTGAGCTCATCATGCCCGATGGGTGAGTCAAGCTATGTTAAATCAAAGAGCGTGCAATCTTGGTGAAACGAAAGCACCAAGGAAAGATGGCAAGACAAAGTAGTTTATGAAGTTTTATCAGATTGATCTGTGGCGATTTCCGTGCGGTAACACTACGAGCAGCATAGAAGAAAGTATTTTTATTTGAGATGTATTACTTTATCATATAACGCAAAAAACTGAACGGGTACTTGAGATGATGAGTAAAATTCGAAATTGAAGGATTCGGTCAACAAGATAATCCAGATAAGTTGATCTTCAACGCACACCTAAAGTAGAAAACTGCAAATTGTATTTATACTGATTCTGGAGTTGGAGTGCAGAGCTATTTATCATGGTCTTGATAGCTCAAGAAAGAAGTGGGAAACCGAAAAATATACATCTTTGAAGATGTTATATAAGAAGCGCGCAATAATAATGAATAATAGTGTTCGCGTTTGGACAGTGACAATCATCATCAAATAAGAAGGTTGACTATTACAGATAAAGAATAGCGAACACTTTCTGTCTTTAGCAAATTTTTGGGACACAAAAAATATTGACGAGTATCATAAGGTAAGTTTTCACGATAATGACTAAAGAAAAAAGCTTTAAAAATGTTCGAGTTGTAGCGCAAAGGACTAGCACTTATGTTCAGTACCAACGTCGCGGTAAATAGCAATTCCGGTTTTGCAAGTGCAAAGTTTGTTTTCTCTCTGTCTTCTCTCATCCTCACCACTCTACGCCTTTTTACATGATAGCACTTATTTTCATGCTAGTGGTTTAATGGACCGAACGCTTTAGAGATGAAATTTCAGAATTTACTAGCGGACTCTGAGACATTATACAGTTGTTCTGTGTATTTCAGGCAGATAGCGGAATGCAATTCTCAGAGCGAAATTGAAGGCTCAAAATGTGTTTTGAGATTCTTGAAAAAGTTGTTGATAACTCGATCTCGCCTCTTCCTGAGCTGAATCATTCGAAAATTCTATTCTCTCCTGACTTCGAAACAACGAAGATATTTACCTCAGAAAGGTGCATTCTGCTGAAGTGAACAAGCTCGAATGGATTTTATATCATAAAATGTTACATGCCGCATCTTGATGTGACTAATCAAAGAGTAATTTCAGGAACTCTTCTGGAAGCAGAGGGGAAAATATAAGAAATACAAAAAAAATTGGAAGATTTGTTGACAAAACAGCACAGAAATAAAATGCCAGCGTTTTTTACTTGAACTAGCTACCACATCGCAGGAATGGAATTTAGCAGCAAAGAACAAATTAGATTATGCTAACGCCTGAGATTCACAATAATGCTTTTTTTTTACAAAGCACAACTTACACAGTCAAATAATGCATTTGATATTCAATCTCAGTCCCTGTTTCATGAATATTGAAAATATAATAACAGGCAAGGTTGATTGCGTGTGTGTATCTTAATCTCTGTCTACCACGAAATCCCTGATGCGAGCTACAGAAAAGATCTCAAGCCGATTGCACAGTGCATAATCTCGGCATGTGCGCTTAACGTTCGCAAGAACAAGCGAATCCATTGCGTGGATCCCACAAAAGTTGCGCGTCATACGGACCCGCACTGCTTTGAGTAGCAAAGCTGGATTTGTATTCGCATTTTTTGCAGAGCCATTAATTTTTTTGACGTGTATATAGGGCGTCCCAAAAAATGTGCACACAGTTTGATCTCTTACAACTCGCCTTCTTCGATGTCGGTATCATTCATGAAGATGGCTTCAACTTACGATTGGATCTACAGTACAGAGCGAATTCCTGATCCTTCTTCGTTTCTATAGGATTACGGTAAGATCTTTCAGCATACTGCGCCATAGTAAATTGGATCGTATAATGAGAAAATCCCAAAAAAACGTAGAATGTGTATCAAGGTTTTCAGGCATGCTGATTTCAAAACCCAAATCTTTACAAGATTTCTGAGCTGTTTTAGATTGTAATCACATTTTTGAAAGCACTGGATGTGCAGTTATTACGGTTTTCTTGATATAAATTGTGAAGGAAGCATAACTTGGTGCCATAAATGAGATCAGCGACTCTGGTTACAGTAACGAATGAAGATCGGCAATTCGCTCCACAGCGTAAATCAAAGTTGAAGAAAGCTCCACAGAATGATAACCAAAAGTTGACAAAGGGATATCAAAGATAAAACAGTGTGCACATTTTTTTGAGATACCCTCTATGTGCAAGCCATCGACTTCAACTCGAAAAGCAACCGAAAAATATATCTTTTGCGAAAATGGCGCCAAAAGACTCTACTGATTGTGAGCAAATTTTTGATTTCTCGAGCTTTCATTAAGAGACAACGGAACAATCCCACTTGTGGTGGCGAACTGGAATGAACTGCATATTATAAGGTGCTCTTGATAAGCTGATTCAAAATCCACCTTTCAAATCTGCGATTAGATCCACTGGAAGAAGTTATGAGCGGTAGGAAGTGTAAAGCCACTGGGTTTCAAAAAAAATTAAAGGTTTTGAATTTCATCCTGGGAGTGCAAACTAGCACGATTTCGAGCGTACAGAATTCAAGAAATGCTCACTTCTACCGAAAACACAAACACGAATATTTGAACAACTGATTCTCAAAGGTGTGGTATTGAATGTTTGGTAAGTTTGGACTTTTGACCGCTTCCAATTTTTTTCAAAAAAGCGCAAAATTAGAAGATAGACTTGAATTTAGCTCATCAAGATGCATCTAATGATATGCAATCCATTCCAGTTTGTCACCAAATTGGGCCGTTCCCTTATGAGAATGTTTCGCTCGGAGTACTGTTGCACACAATGGAGTTGTCTACACGGCGCCTATCAAGCCGTGACGAATTTGATAACTGACCCTCTTTCCCTTCCAAGGTTACCTATTTTACAAGCTTTTGGAATCAGTAATTTTTTAGTTCTGATGGTCAGCATTGCGCGGTGAGTTTTGAATTTATCATTATAGCACGAGGACATACAGTAGTAGAATCAGTGCGAGCCCCGCAGCAGAGGTAACGCACTGGTTTAGAACAGTTCTGTTGATATGATTTAACATTCCCATCGGGGAAGGGACCGCAGCTTGAAAGAAGGCTTCATATCCTGTAGCGCTATGCCTGAATCTGTCTTTCATGATGTCTGCCCATCCATAAGTATTTCTACTACCCTTTACTATAGACATATTGAACAGGAGCGAGAAGCTTTCCAGCCCGCATTTCCAGCTTCTTGCATGATCCCTCGTTGATCTCCAGCGGCCGGTCTTCTCTTACAAAGTAATTTTTTCCTCTTTGAAGTTAGTGAAACATTTCGCAGGTGTGGCATCAACTCAACAATGGTAATCACGTTTTTGATAAGAACAGCTGAAGTATGAAGTAATGAAAATTTTGATGAACTGAAATGTAGGTTTTATATCGATAACCTCATATTATGAGTCAGTCGTTTATATCAGACAATGTTTAGCACCGTTAGGTTAGATAGCTAGTAGAACTTTGAGATGTTTTCAATAAGTTTAAGGAAAGCAAGATGACTTCAAAGAAAAGGTTGGCTGCCGGAGATCATTAGGGGATTTTGCAAAAAGTTGAAAAATGTGGCGGCAACTTCTCGCTCCTGTTCAACGTATATACGTAATGGATGGTAGGACTACTTATGGATTGGTTAGACAGAGTAAAATTCGTATACCTGGAGCTTCAGGATATGAAGCTTTTTTGTAAGCTGCGATTTCTTCCGCGATGGGTAGGTTGATGCATGTTGCCTTTGTTACGCATGTGTTTGATACAGCAAGCAAAAGTATACGTGAACAAAACCTAGCAAAACTCTTTACAGACGGAACTGACGGGGCGGTTTCGTCAGCCGTTGGTGTTAACAAACTTCATTCGCAGATTTGTCATCTTTTTACCTGATCGCAGATGATGGTTTGACTGGTTCCCAGCAATCGATTTTCTAACTAATCGTTATATCCTCACGTTGTCAATGCTCTGCTGTGCAACTAGCCGGCAAAAACATTTACCCTATTTTTGAGACAAAACGCATCTTTTTCAATTTTGAGCGAGCGCTCAGCAGCCTCGCTCTATTCAGAAGCACGAGACTAATGCCGCACGACACTCTTAGGCAATACGCAGCAGTACATATGCTTCTTTGCCGTGCTTTGCTGTTCAACTTTAGAAGAAATTCTCTCGCGTCTGTACTCGTGAAACTGGGGTACTTGTGTGCAAGAATTGCTGCCAAGATGTGGATGTAATTATCGCTTTTTTTTTGCGCAGAAAATATGAAAATCCTTTGTCCCTTATTTTCAGGCTAATATCTTTACGATAACGACGCCGATAAATCGACACTTCGTCCGGTGCTACATAAAATAATCAAAGTTGCCTTGAATCATTTCCTTTACGGCAGAATAATTCACACATCAGTTTCACGGCATCGAAAAGAGTCAAGGGCCAATGGTGCGAAACGAAAAGAAACGCCGAAGCGTAATCGTCTTTGCACTGGCCAAGCAGTATAGTTGGGCCCAATAACAATGAATTTTATGACAAGGTTCACATTGTCTGCTTTCAAAATTGCGCAAAAAGATTCGAACTGAAGTTTCCATTTGCGCAAAATGAGTTAAATATGATAAGTCGAAGGTGCCAACAAGGGATTGAGAATTTTCTAATGCAATGATAACGCCATTGCCATCCTATCAATTCCATATTGAAAACATGTAAAAGGAAAACTGCAAAGGGAAAATAGAAAAGCGCAGTAGGCATAATGGAAAAACACGTCAACTCCTCCTTTAGGCTGAACAGGACTGATGTCTACATAAGGTAAATGACTAATCGAAGACAATGGCACGGTAGTAATCATGCAAAACACATTACAGTCATGATTGACTTTCTTTTTTGTTGATGCTTTCTAAAGTCAGAGTTTAACTGTGGAAAACATCAAGAAAAAAGTTGAAAAAAGAGTTTGAAAGGTACCGTTTGAGCAAATTCTCAACGTTCATGTTTTTTTTTCAATTTCGAGCCTTTTCATGGCCCCCGTACAAACCCAAACTCAAAATCGTGTAGAGTCCTAGAAAACCACCGTTCTAGGAACTCTATATTGATAAGCGCGGACGGTATCGTCCCTTCCACATCTGCTGCTACCCTTGCTGCGTGTCTGACCCTGCAACAAGCGGGCCTAACGTGTTGGCAACATGCAGCAACATGTTGACATTAAGCTCAGAAGCCAAAAAGCCAAAAAGCCTGGTCAAATATTATCACATGTTAAACATATTCATGTTGCCAACAGGTCAGATATGCATGGCGCAGGTCAGAGACACAGACCAAGGGTAGCAGTAACTATGGAAAAAATGTTTTTTGGACGCCTATTTGTTACGCATCGTGGTACATGTGTCACGGACAGATATACTTTGCAGGTGGAAATGGCGCGCCAAACTGTACGCTCGTCCGCGTAGGTGTATGGGGAGCAGAAAGGGTTAGGAAAGCGGCTGTATTTGACGATTCGAAGAAAGTACACAAGGAGGTATACTCAGGCGAAGGCTCTTCTGTCAGGCTTAAGCTAGCAGTTTTACAAATGCTGGGATGATAAGGTGATTACATTTGAAACGATTCGATTACAATCATGGCAAATGAAATTTCCTCTCTTCATACAGGGTATTTGGTAGGTTTCCTGGGGCCTCAGGATTCTCAAATACAGTTTTGGCTGCTTTTTGCTCTGATATGCATCGTATGCCTATTCAGTGACCACAAATTAACTACGGGTTTTGACTGAAAAATTCGCAAACTTTGAGAAGTA
This sequence comes from Cylicocyclus nassatus, assembly GCA_958299035.1. Classification (NCBI taxonomy): domain Eukaryota; kingdom Metazoa; phylum Nematoda; class Chromadorea; order Rhabditida; family Strongylidae; genus Cylicocyclus; species Cylicocyclus nassatus. The sequence continues at coordinate 37,039,681 of CATQJL010000305.1, forward strand.
CGTGCATTTTTGGTTTTTCTTAGGAGGAGAAGAATACTTTTGAGCCGATAGGCTTTTTACATGCATTACAGACTAAGGAAGAGACCTTCTAAATGATTTACGAGAGTCGTCTCGATAGAACCGGCTCTCTCTTTGTGACCGGCATCCAAAAAAGTTATATTAAGTGCCTCAGCGAATAAAAATCCAAAACCACAGAGAGATATGTTTGCTGATTTGATGGTAAATTTGGCGAGCACAATGAAACAAGAAATGCGTCAAGAACAAAGCGGCACTACATGCTTTAGGCCAAAAACTTTTCAAGTCCCATAGTGATTTTTTCCTGGTAGCGGTTTGTATGTATGAAAAATCAACTTCAACCTTGTTACCGCTATCATTTTCGGAAATTAAAACAATTTTTTCTTACCCAGAGAGGTTACACCTCGCGAGGGCTACAATGCGCACTGCTGTCAGAAAAGGCATCGAACATATGCAAATAGCACTGCATGCCTTAATCGCCTTCATACGTTTCGCATTATTAGAAGAGAGACACGTTTATATTTATCAGCACTTCAAATATCAAACATTCTCAGCTATGACTAATTATGAGTAACCATACCCTATCTAATGGAATTTAAGCAGAAATAACACATTGAAAAATATGGTAGTTATGTTGTTAGCTGAAAATGAGGGTGAAACAATCAAGAGAAGGGAGTATCTATTGCGTAAGTCGCAAAAACTAAAGTGCTGGTTGAAATAATAACGTGAAAGTCCACCCATTTCAAAATTTAGATCAGTGGACACAACTGATTTAAGAATTTTGCTATTTTTCTCAATTGCTATTCTTCTCAGAGCAGATATTCGTAAAGTAATGAATATTGCAGCTAAGTCATGAAATCAAACGTAATTGAATCAGTGATGGATACACTATCCAAGTAAAGCTGATGAGCATGACTATTGCTCAATTTTCTGGCTATCGTTGTAAATTACGCCTGCACTATCTATTCCACTTCATTATATTTACCCTTCAGATCTTCTCATGGCTTGCAATCTATGACATTTTAGTCTAAATCACATTGTTATATACATAATGCCTGTGATAACATTAGGTTAGTCCGAAAGTTCGTTCGCACCATTTTCAAAAATCCATAACCTCTTTCCCTCACAATGATTTTGCGCAATTCAAATTTTATTAGAAAGCGTAAAACATGTAGTTTCCAAGTGCTCCCTGAGGAGTTTCCGACATGCTCAGGTTGCAGACATAAAAATGAAAAAACGAGATCATCCGAATTTCGGAATTTTTAAGCAAAAATTCTAGAAATTCAGAAACTGTGCGATAAAATCCAGAACAGCCATCATCCTAAGTTTTCTTATATATTATTAATAACTGAGTTAAGTTTGTGCTGATCGAGCCCTTCTTTTAAAAGTTAAGAATTTTTGAAAAAAATGCCGAAAAATCACTTTCCTGATTATTAAGAAATCGATTTTTCGGCATTTTTTTTCAAAAAATCATAACTTCTGAAAAAAGACCTCGATCAACGCAGATTTGACTTAGTTAGTAATAAAATATAAGAAAACTTAGGATGCTGTTCTGGATTTTATCGCACAGTTTCTGAATTTCTAAAATTTCTGCTTAAAAATTCCGAATTTCGGATGACCTCGTTCCTTCATTTTTATCTCTGCAACCAGAGCATGTTGGAAAGCCACCAGGGGTCGTTTGGAAACTACATGCTTTACGCTTTCTAATAAAATTTGAAATGCGCAAAATCATTGTGAGGGAAGGACGTTATGGATTTTTGAAAATGGTGCGAACGAACTTTCGGGCCATCCCAGTAGAATAAACGAGATTAAGCATCATTGCGGCTACTCACTGAGCAGTCAGCACTGGCAATGAGTTTACTATCAGGTTGTCCCATAAGTCTTTTCATTTTTGAGTTTTCGCTGCAGTAAGTCATACATTTCTTATTCTAAATAAACATCAGGAAACCGTTCCAAGCAAGCTCTATGAAATGGCTCCTAAGCTTTTACACCAGCTTTGATCCATCTCAAGTTTAAAATCAAAATTTGCTCACGCCTATACACTTCACATCAAACACTCTGTCCCGTTGCTGTTTTTTTTTAGCTAGAAATGAAAAAATGACAATTTTCATGTTTTTGCCAAAGTAATGCTGTGCTGTTATTGCATTAGTAGTTGTATACTACACCCCTTGTATGCTGCCCTTAAAAGTACAACCGTCGATCCTTAGCTTTCTACAAGCCGTTCCCGAGAAATGTTGAGATAAGCGCGAAAAACCCGAGTAGGGAATGCCAAATTCGATATTTCTCGGGAGCTAGAGCTGATAGAGAGCTAAAAATTTACAGCTGGCTTCTAAGGGCTTATCTTTTGAGGTGGTTATACAGCTACGGCGCACTTATCCACAGGATTTTTTATTATGAAGCTGCGAATCATGTTGAGGGATACACGTGACTAAGAAAGAGACTTGTATTCAAACCCACTGTCAAATAGCTTATATCTTCATATCCTGAATTTCTTAAAAAGGCAATGAGATGGTATTTTTTCAGGGGAAGATATGTATTGAGGGGTTGAGTTGAACCGAATTTGAAGTGCGCCTACTCACAATGCATAATTCATATCCGAACTCTCTATAACACCTTTCTCTACCATTTCAACTTCCTCCTATTTTGTGTAGAAGCTGTTCCACATCATCTCATTTTGAATTTATAAGACAGCTGCTTTTGCACTTAACCTTACCAACGATGTCATCAGTGAGACATCCATGAAACCCCATGTCTGTGCAGTGTTCTCTAATATCGCACGACATATCCACTTATTTTCCCGCATGCAGGCTATATTAAGTCGCCTTTTCAAGGTTAACAACTTTTGGTAGCAGGGATTTTTCGTAAATGTGCAATGAGATAGCCAGACATACCTTAAGTCCGTATAGTTGCCGTTGAAAGCCCATATGAGGGTTACCTTTCTCAGCTGGGTACTTGTGTATCCTTTGCGTTAACCAAATGTAATGCGCACCGCAATTGCAAGTCAGACGCATAAAGATTATTATGGCCCTTTGATCCCATTACGATTTTTGACCTCAAAAGGCAAACACAGCGAAGTTGTCTAAAAAGTGAGGATTTGTAAAAATGGAAGGACATTTTATTCTCGCTTATCGACAGAAAGGCAACAATATATCAAACATGCATAATCGAAATGAACCCGCCATTGCGCATGAGACTTGTTGTAAAATTAAATACTATAAGAGACTAGACGAAGTTACGGAAAACAGTATTACACAGCCACAAATCAAGGGCAAAGAAGGCTCGCTTTTTAAGACGCAATTACGCTAATCATCTAGAACAAGGATCTGCTTAGCGTAAAAAGCTCAGTTTCAAAATGATCATCAATCATCCGAAGGTTACTTACAAAGGCAAACAAATTTCAATGGTTGGTTCCGATCGCATTTTTTGCGTAACTTCAAGGCGATTCGATAGATGTGACCAAATCTCATGAGCGCATGGAATTTGGTTTCTATCGTGCAAGACATTTTCAAGACATTTACAAATAGGTGCAACTTTCGATGTTGGTCATGGCACACACACTGTTGCGAAAATCGTTTTTACTTTACAGATGAACCAAGATAATAACTCAATTGAGGGGCCATGCATCAAAATGAGTACACAATAACTGAAATGATTATAAAGCTCCACAGGATTTCCGAAACAATTACTCATCGAGTCGGCTTATCTGAGTCGACTTCCTCATAGTCTATTTTGTTATGTTCAAGTACTTTGCGGACCATAGCCTCGGTTCGAACTTGGCGTTCATAAAGGTTGTCAATATTTTCCTGTAGTTGATGAAGCTGCTTGAACATGGATTCAAGTGATAACTGAATATCGTAAGCGAAATCCTAAAAAAGAGGATTATGTCAAGCTTCTCAAAAAAAAAAACGTCCTTACGTTTTTGTCTATAGTGTCAAGGTCCTCTTCCTTTTCGGTGTAGTTGAAACCAAATCGAGTGCGTAATTTTTTCCACCAGCTGACAAGGCCTAATTGAGTAGAATAGTGCGAGCGCGTTGTCAACTTGCGGATATATGGCATCGATGCTTCCACTTGTAATACGAGATCCACCTAAGTGATTAGCTTAGAAGGTAACCTTGTTTAGTCAAAGTGGCCTTTTTAGATGTCTACCATATTGGAAAAAACAAAATAATAATTCCAAATTTGCCTTTCTTATCTGCGGAACGTTTATGGTTGAGAAGCTATGAATTTTTACTGGAGCAAAAAATTACATGTGCAAGTAGGACAAAATCTGTCGTAATATTTTTCTAGGACTTCAATGGAGAATGATAATATCAAAGCACCTTATTCAATAAATGCTTTGAGATAAAAATATACCAAACTTGTTTGCTTTATTTACGGGCCAGGGAGGTAACAATTTATTTTATATTAGATACACCAGACTGCGACAGAGACAGAAAGATGTGTTTATAAAAAGCTTTTGTTGATCAGAAGCAACTCTCACCTGCATACTCAATCGTTTCAATTCAGCTTTGTCCTGCACACCCTTAATGTCGTCTACAGCCAAACCAACCTAAAGAAAATCGGTATAGATATGAAAAGTCTAATTCCAAAGTACCAGCAAGTTCATCAAAAGAATAGTCATGATGACGCAGAAGAAAAGGAACAGCGGATAAGCGAGTTCGGGGCCAAATAATCGTTCCGGATGCACATGCATATCGCCGTGAAAAATTGCGGTAAATTCCAATTCACCAATCATCATTACGGCAGTCTTTAGCACAGCCGAAGGTACGGTTGAGAATTCAGGCTGGAATGGAATTCGTTGCCAGATCGATTAAGTTGCGGACGCTTTCATCTAACCTTACCCTATTTTGCATGATAACGAAAAATGCAATGCTGAAGGCAACGACAAAAAGGACGAAGATGATGAAGAAGCGTGAAAATGTCCGAAGGATATCGAAGAACATTACAACGTAAATCCCAAATCTGAAATCGAGACTGAAAGTAACCGGAAGCAGAAGGCTAGTAAACATTTGACCTTGGCAGTTTACGAATGAGCAGCAGCAAATTCATCCAACATAAAAATGCGCAGACGGCCGCAAGATACCATTGCCAATTCTGAAAAATGGGATTTTTAGAAAAAGGTGTCACTATCTACTTGACGTCCCGGTAAAGCCGAAGTCAGTTCATTTTCAAAAACTGAAGTGAAATGATGCAAACACTAACTGGTTCCAATCACCCTTGTATACTTTAGCTCTCTTGACCCATCTTTGTAATATCCATATCCATGTAAAATTGACGCTCCAGCAAATTTCTTTTGTGGGAAGGGGGTGGAAGAGGATGGGAAGGGAGGGGGGAGGGGAGGTGGCAGCCGATTTTTCAAATGGGGTGGTCTACGCCTGCGGTGTTTTCGAAAAATTTTGCGGGTCTCAGCCCAGAAATTCAAAGAAAGCAGAGTAGAGGGGGTGGAGGACTATAGAACGCCGAAAGTGGGAGGTCCCGCCGGACATGTGCAACAAATACACATTCCAATACTCGCACAGGCTGAATATCTACTGCATTGTCAGAGCGGGACCCTTCCACTTCCGGCAACATACAGCCCTCTACCCGAGTGGAGATAGCCACGCCTAAGAAAAATTTCCCTACAAGGCTACGTTGATGTATCTGTAGAAATCAAATTTCTTCTGATTACTCACAAATAAAAACAAAAAAACAAATCCTCACAATTTTGTAATACATAGGTTCAAAAACTTTCCAGGAGCGACCCATTCTTGAGAGGGGTGGGGGGGGGGGGGGGGGGGTGAGGAGGGAGAGAACTGCTATGCATCTACAACATAATTGGCTTGAACAGCAACGGACATTATTTCCTCTCCAAAAAAGAAGTATTGATAAGATTTGGATTTGGAATTTGGGAAGCAAAGCAGAAGAACTTACCATCCTCAGTCCAGTTTTTTCAGAGCATGGCGATATATCTGACACTACAATAATCGCTGACGAGTATACGAAACACTCGATGGCGTTGTCCAAAGAGAGATATCTGAGACGTCGAGTGACCAGCTGGAACAACTAAAACAGAACAAGCTGAAAAGAGACTCTGGGGTAGTGATAGGTTGTTTACCTCCTTGACTAGCTGAGCGACGGCTAAACCGATCACTGCCCACTTGATGTCTATCAGCCAATTCTTCCGTACCACTCTCTGCAACATTTTGCATTTTGCATTACAAAGTAGACACTTTTCATGATCGCTTTTGACAAGTTACATTTACTGTTAGTATTGCTTGAACCTCTGACTACTTATTAGCAAAAGTTGCACTTACAACTTCCTCGCATGTAGCATTTCTCGCATAAAGGTAAGCGCTGAAATCGACCATTGCATCCTTATCTGCGTCGTACACATTGAAAGGGGCAGGAGTATAAGTGATGAAGAGAGTAAAAAGAGCCATGAAAACGATGTAAACCATCAAAGCTGAAAAAGAAGTTTACTGCGATATAAAAACCAGATCAAGTAACAAACTCGCCCAAGTAGTAGACGTATCTCCCGAGACTGTTCCACTTGTGTTTAATAAGTGCAATCACTAGCGGATGAGAAAGAAGTTTCAGTTTTTCTGCATTTGCCTGCAAGAACAGACAGCATCTTTCTCTCACACTGGCTTCATATAAATCTATTTTACATTGACCAGAAAGATCCAATGTTTCAATGTCGAGCTCTGATGTAGTGGCAGATATACTTTAAAGGTTGCGTGCTTTCGTTCAGAATACGTATCAGTTGAAAAGTTTTTTTGCTACGTGCTCATATGGTTAGTTATACTATAGATCTCATTGTGTGAGCATTCTGCAGATGGACAACTGCAATAGAGGTGTCTTGAGAGACCGCTGCCCTTTGAGCAGCAGATGCGAACTGTCTGTACGAAATTTTCAGATAGACATAACACGCGATTGACTGTCGGCCTTTTGCAAAGCTATTAACATTCCGAACGCTACAAAAGTTAAGCAGTTTTTTCATGTTCGCAGTTTGCCCAGAAGTTTCAAAGCATGCAAGTGAAGAATCGTGATAGATGCTAACGATACTCTAAATTCGCTGGGCTTTGTTGTTCACGCTACTTGAGGGCGGAACATGTCTGAGTATTCAAACAGAACATGAAAAGTTTTGAAATATGATTCACCGCTGCATTTAATATTCGAAAAGCTTCTAAAACTTCTGTTGAATAGCTTGAATATGCAGTGATGTAAGGCTTTCATTTGTAAAAATATACTCTGAAAAGCTACTGACAATTTCCAAAGCCATGAATGCAATTACCACTTTGTATGTAAGATATTAACTCAAGAAACTGATAGGTTCGATTGAAAGCGCAAGCAGCGTACTTATATATACTAGGTATATGAAGCGAAATCTCCATTACCCTATTTTCAGGTCTATAAGCCGCACCCTTTTTGCTCTAAACGCGAGCAGACCCAGGCGCGCCGCCGCGCGTGTGTCTCGCGAAGCGGTCGCCTTATCGCATACTGCTCTCACTTAACGCGCTCCATAATAACAGTCAATCTTTTGGCGTGTACGCCTTTAGAGCAAAAAGGGTGCGGCTTATACACCTGAAAATAGGGTATTTGTATCGCTCTAATAAAATTTTTGACTATATGCTCTGTTGTTTAGAAGTGGCTTACGGCAGTCGTCCACTCCGTTGTACGTGTGCAAGTTTGTTCTGGATCGGTTTAAAAATGAAAATTTCTATTTGGAACATAGTGCAGACACAGACAGACAGATAAACAGAGATCCACTTTTATATAAGACGATTATATTGTGAGATTGTCGCAAGAATACACTAGTTGTGGGCTTACATTTACGTCCTCACAAAGAAAGGTTTGCGTTAACACCCGAAATTGTTAGATACTTCAATCCATTTGGTAGATCACTCTGACTTACCATCATCTTCAAAGGGTGGTACTTGTAGACAACATCGTAGTCATCTGAGTAAGCTTTGGCTTCTCTTTTCAGTCTTCCATCTTCGTCGTAGGGATCAATCTCAGCAGTAAGCTCTTCAAATTAACACCGTGATTATCGTCCTTGGATTACTCATGACAAACCTGTTCCATCTTTTGAAGGCATCATGTATGTGTCGTCGAGGTACTTGAAATAGTAGCATTTAAATTTCAATGGTGATGTGGGCTGTTCTTGCAGTTCTCTAAATCTCTCCAATTTGTTGAGGAAAAATGCTTGAGTACAAGCTTACATGCATTTATCAAAAACTACTTCTGCGACTTTCGGAAACTTATCAATTAGTTGCCTCATCGGTGTCGTCCTTGTTTCGCTGTGACGAGACATCTGCTTTGTATCCGTAGGTGCCATTACATCTTCCCAATAGCTTGAGTCGACAAGCACACGTGCAACCGACCTTAGGACGAAGCAATGTTCGCAAGTTCAGTCGCAGCATTAATACTTACTCGTGTCCGTTAGAAATTGCCAAATCCAGGGCTGTTTCGCCATTTTCGTTTTTCTTGACTGGACTAGCTTCCCACAGAAGCCTTTCAACAATTCGGTCGTAACCCTTTTCAGCAGCTACATGCAGAGGTGTGGTACATCTGTAATGAGAATATTGCTTTCCAGCTGAGATGCCCGGTCTCGTTCGGTCCCTATCAACATCATGTGGAAAAAGTAACCATTACTTTCCCTTTTTGCATGAAGTTTAGTCCAACAGTTCTACATAGAAATTTCTACTCGGAGCATACGTACACATACAGACAGACTAATGAAGACAAACAGACATTCACTTTATTATATTGGGTCGTCCCGAAAATTCTGTCGTTTCATTTTTGAAAATTTGTAACATTGTTCTATCTCTACAGATTCGATCATCGTGGCGTCTTACTAGAAGAAACAAGTGTTTTGCTTTCAAATACTTTTCTGCCGAGCTTCTACCACACACTGACTGTAGAGATAAAAAAGAAAAAGAAGACCATACAAGATTTGATCATTTTGAGTTAGCAACAATCCAGAATTCTGAAAAATCTGAAATAGTCAATACATGTGTTTTTTGACCTACTCTTTGCAACTGTGAAAAGTTTGTGCTTCTTGAACGTCTTCGTGAAAAGCTACTTTTTTGGGTTCACAGAAAGCGCTGAAACATCAAGTCACTCTGTCAGATTCATATTTTGCACGCACGTTCAAACAGCATAAACTCTTCAAATTCGCAAACAGTGGTCAAAAAACTTATGCAGTGACAACTTCAAATTTTTCTGCAGCGTTCCAGATTTTTGACTAACTCAAAGTGGTCAAAACTTATATGATCTTCTTTGTCCATTTTTATTTTTGCAGTCAGTGCATATTAAAAGCTCGGCAAAAGGGTGTTCGAAAGCGAAAGATTGTTCTTTCTAGAAAAATTACAAGAAAAGCAGTGTTGAGATAGAGCACTCTTACGACTTCTCATGAAATGACAGAGCTTTCGGGACAACCTAATATACATGGTGTCCCAAAAAAGTGCCTACTGTTTGATTGTTGACAATTCTCTTGTCATAAAGTATTTCGAGAAGCTTTAGGTAACCAATTTGTAGAGCTGGTTTCAACTTAGATTTGCAGTATTAAACGAGAATCGAACGAACGTAAATCGTTCACTCTATATCACTGTAGGATTGCGGTAGGCACTTCCGACAAATGGCCTCAACGTGCTGTTTCCAATCGAGACAGACCATGTATGTCTTGTTACAAACGGTTGATTCACTTGCTATTTAAAGCTGTATTAATCATCTAATCACCCGACAAAACATGCTTCTACTAAGAGCAAATGAGTCATCAATAGGTTTTCGATAAACCTTGATTTTTGAGTTGTTTTTCATTGCTTGCTCCATACAATGCATCACTTTTCTCATAAAAAAGCTCAGCAGGAAATTCAGAACTTAACCCAGCCATTCCAAACAAGCTGTATATCATCGGGCTCGTCTTAAAACGCCGATTTTAGATGTTCATCTCTCCCACACTACCATCCGGAAGAAGTTATTATTCAGATATGAGAAATTCATCGAGTTTTGACGAATACGTTTTTTTTTTGAAGGCAGCCTGATGGCGCGGATTCGTAATTGCTATTGATAATTCAATTACAGGGAAGAAGCACTTTCTTTAAAAACGTGGATTAGTGATTTTGAAACGTATTTCGTGGAACAAGCGCCGTAGAACATTTGGCATATCGCAAATTTAAAAGCTCATAACTCCGTCCAGACAATAGCCTGGCAGAAAACAAACATAATTTATTATCAGCGCTTCAAGGCGAATTCGATGATGAAGCATGTTGGTATGGATGGGCTAAGTCTTGACAATTTCCTGCTCAACACTGTCAGAATGGAAAATCGCTATAACTTCGGAATGTTTTCAATAAATACAAAAAATGATTTGATGAAAAGGCCATAGACCGCGGGTGGTTAAGGGATCATAAAAGCTGGAACAAACAGCTTGTACAATTTAGTTCCATTCAGTACGTTTATATTAGAGGGTGATAGAAACGTCCGCATTTAATTAGACAGCATGAATCTCAGAACACTAGAGCTTTAGGATATAAAGTTCTTTAGGCTTAGTTCCATCCCCAGCGAGTTCGTGTATTCGGCCCTAAAAGTGACAACGATTTAAAGTCCAGAGCGGTTTCACTAAACCTGAGGTCTATGCAATTAAAATGCGCAAGTGCCCTTTCACAGTATTCACAGAAAGGCTCAACTCCCAAGATTTCCTCCTAGAATCAGTAGAATCAAGAATCAAGCATACCAGCTGGAAAGCAGTTTTTAATGCATTTGTGAACAAAGAAAAAAGTGAAGAAAAAAATCTTTTGAGTCATAGCGTACAAAAAGATGAGAGTGAAGGAATGCAGTAATGAATGAAAAACGAGTTCTAGATTCTTTTATCTATATGGATCCGGGCAGAAACATCGATGAGAGCTGCGTTTGGCAACGGTGAATTGGCAGGGGCACGGAACACTTCCAATGACGAGAAGACGAGATACGATATTTTGAGGTGGATTTGTAGCTGTACTTAGCACTGTATAATTCAAAAAAGTAACATTCGGCTAGACCTGTTCAGCAAAAAATTTGAAAGCGCCACACCTGTCATCATTTGCGCTTTCGATAACGGCTCCCTTTTCCAAAAGAACGTTCACAGTATCGTAATGATCTCCTTCAACGGCTAGATCCAAAGGTGTTTTCCCTTGTGAATTCCGCGCATTCACGTCCGAACCCGCGTCAATGAGCACCTTCGCCGTCACATCGTGTCCTAAATTTGAACAGCAGCGTGAATTTCTGAGACTGTAAATGAGTTGTATTTTCCTCGGATTACAACTTCTAGTTGCTGCAATTATAAAGTGGGGAAGTCTGATTTACACGGACATATCATCGGCTTCCAGATTCGTGTGGAGGCGGGTTGCGGACTTTCCTGATTTTCAGGAAAAACTTGTCAAACATCCATTTACAGCATTCAATTTCATACTCTCTCGTTAAGGCTTATCCTATGAATCAGGGAAGTCTGCAACCCGCCTCCACACGAATCCGGGAGCCGATCATACACTGCGATTTGCTTTTAAAACGGGCATGTTTGAAACGTCAATATAAGAGCAACGGTGACTTGGTTCACCAAAATTGTGCACTTTCTTTCTCTTTCTTCAAACATTTTCCGCTCTATTTTTACAAAAAAGTTAGCAACGCATGGCTCTAATGCCTCGCATCTCGTTCGGACAACGGAGAGCGGTTATTTATACTATTATGTTACACAATGGCTTATCAGCTACAGCAACAGAGTAGTTTTCTTAGGGGAAGGAAGTTTCTCACCAGCAGCGCTCCTCAAAAAAAATTTTCTTGCAAGCTTTTCAAATATTTCGTTACTCCGCCTCTGATTCTGTCAAATCGAAATTTTTAAGCTTTACAAAAACTACACAAACTATTTCTTAGCGCAGTTTTTTCAGCATATAGACCATTTTTGAATATTTCGTGACTTGTTATCAGCTCACTCCGCCACTGCTTCATCCTTAAGGCTAAATTCAGCGTCCCGCCAAAGTAGGGGGTGCTTCGTAGCAGGCCATAACATTGTTATTACCGTAGGTTTCACAGCAACTGTGCTGGCGCGCACTGCGCTTACGTCAACTTTCCAAATCAAGAGTTTTTGAAAATGCCTGCTTTCGAAAATTTCATTCTCTAAAGTGCATTTACAAATACAGCAAGAAGCAAAAGCCCAGGTAAGTGAAAAATTCACTCTGTATGTCCCTAGCATCAAAAAAGGAGAGATCATTTCAAAGCTGATCTGGAGCAGACTTTGCAAATAAGCGCTTTAGGGCGAATGAGTGTCGTAGGCTATTTTTCCTTGTCGGTCATTAACGAAACCCGCTTTTATGCTCAGAAAGAATACGCGACTTTTACAAAGAAGATGCGCTCTAGTTACATTGCCATGCGAATGGTAGCAGAGGCTGGTAATTGCTATCGTTCCTCTTGCATCACACTCGACTACTTGAGCGTTTCAAAAAAACCGATCATTCGTAAAGAGACCAATCAAACCTTTGCTTCCCCTATTTTGGAGTCGTGAATAGATCAAACATGAAATGCAACGATGAACATCGCTCGCGAAATTTTTGGAATCTACTTACATGGGTTATAGAAAATACAAATGACTTTTTAGTCTTGTAATCAATTTAATCAACTTTAAAAATTTTCAAAAAAGTGAAATTGGCCTTGTAAAAAATTTTGTCGAGGGCATGGCTGAAACCACGCCCTAGATTTTAGGGGTTTTGGACCTTGAAAAATTTTGACAAATACCCCAAAACATTTCTCGGAGTGCGTGCCTAACGCTACGCACCTTCATTTATGGAAGAAATGGCCCCCACCCCCAGACGGAAATTCTAGGACTGCCACTGACTCCTAGTCATTCTTCATTCTATGTAACATTTGCCTTCGCAGGTAGAAACGCAGAAAAAGGATTGCCATAGTTGATATTTTCGATAAACTAAAGTCATGCTGTGTAGGCATTGTACGGTGTCCTGAATCTTGCATGATGAACAAAACCAAGAACAGAACAAGCCCTGCCTGTTCGAAATCTTTTTGTAATGGTTCATATGTTCGATGTTTTTCTGGTCATCAATGTTTTCTTGAGCAGTTCTGAAGCAAACGGTCAAGTTCTTTCGTGATTTTTGTAGCCTCCATCCCACATCATAATCCTTGAGAACTTCGGAATCATCTTGCGAAGTCATAGGGAAATCGTTTTCAGAAATGCTTGAAGCTATCAAGTGCCGGGCTTTGCTCTCAAAGCATGGGTAGCTTTCTCTTTTCCGTTCTCGAAAGCGGTAGTTCCAAAAATTTCCTTCGGTTTCTACTTAGTGGGTTATTATTACGCTTACTACAATAAGTGTCTGAGAAAGCGCATTGGCGAGAGAGCACTTCCCAGACCCCTTCATTTCAATCATATACAACGAAGAGTCGCCAATGAAGAAAACGGAAACGTTGTAGGACGTTTATTACAATTGTAGCAACGCACCAGACGTATTCTAGCACTGCGGAAAATCAAAAGCTTGGCCGAGCGCAAATGGGCGTATCAAACAGTGAGACGGAAGGCAGAAAGCTCAACATCCATTTTAGATGTCAGCGGCTGTTGCAGGGTGACCGAGTTTATAGGTTGTTTAGCAAAACTCCTGTTTGCTGTTATCAAAAAGGGGGTGACTACGGTAGATATGGTTCACCAAACGAGAGGAGCTGCGTTTGTTTAAATCATATACTTTCGTATTTTTTCGTAGTTTATTGTCAGTAGCTCTAAGCATAAACATCCTTTGAACAATCTCATGTAATCTGAATTGTATATTCCTACCGTTCGAAGCTGCAAAGTGCAATGCAGTCCATGCATTTTCGTCTCTATACAACACCAATTTCTTATCCCATTCCAGAAGTTGTCGCACTGTAACATATTTGCTGTGATTATTAGTTTTAAGATGAAATCATGAATCATCTTTCCAACAAATCTTTGTGCGATTGGGATTTCATACCGATTTTTTTAAATGGAAGCTCTCGGATTTCCTCTTATAAAATGGAAGCAGAAGTTCAATGTTCAATATAGAATTGTTCAAAACAAACGCTCAATATCTTTGTGCAAGTCAGTCCATTTGTCTGTTAGCCACTGCGATATCAGAATAGAAATATAACCAGTTTCTAAGAAAGCTTCAAAGGCAGTCTCCAAACAAAAAGTCGACCTTGAAATTTTGTGCTTATCCGGGCCTATTCGCTAAGCTGAAATGGAATAATTAGCACACAGTTATTGAATGTTTGTTTTAAAAAAGTCTATTGAACAATGAACCTCTGCTTCATGCTGAATCTGAAAACCCCCACGGAGACGAAAACGCGAAGAAGAGCTCTAACGCAGGAGGGAAATCAGCAGGCCGTGGGAGCGCGGATTTACAGTCGGGTCTTCTCCACTGTGATTTACGCTCCCAGCTTCCGGAACAATCTTCTCGATTCCGCTAGCCGCCCTGACATGATCGCCTAGTGCAACACGTGACTTGGGCCCGTATGCACGTACATCGCCGCTGGGGAGGGGAGGGGATCTGGGAGGAGATGCGTCATATCTCGCTACTCTAGGCATCTTTCTTCTTCCTTCTCTATCTTGCTTATATAGGTTCTCGTAAATTTATATCGTCGAGTCATTTGTAACTTAGTATCCGTAGTGCACACTATACATGCTAACTGACGAACTGCGAAACGAGAACCTGCTCCTTTTCAGTGATTTATCTTTTGTTTCCTTGTTTCTTTTGCTTTAGATGGTTACGTATTAGTCAGTAGAATACTTTTCTACATTTTGCTAGGCTAGAAAATGTTTTACTATGAAGTTACTAGTATGGGTGCCGTTGCTAATAGGGCTTAGTGTTCAATCTCACTCTCACATACTAAGTTACAAATGACTGAGGTTTCCTACACATAATGGATGCCAGGTTACTGCCATATAAGTTTGGTTTTTTGCCTTTTTGTGTGATTCCCTAGGGATCCCCTAGGACCACACAAAATGGCAAAAAGCAATCTTGTATAAAAGTAATCTGGCGTCGACTATGTGCCGGTATAAGTGTATGAGAACCTCTATAAGCAAGATAGAGAAGGATGAAGAAAGATATCTAGAGTAGCGAGATATGACGCTCTCATACAGGGCTGGCCAAAATTATAGGTCCACTCTAAAAAATGCCATAACTCAGTCTGTTGTGAATGAAATTTTCCAAAATTTGGTACAGACGGGTGTTTACCAGCCTACTATCAGTCTTCAAAACGGTTCCCGTTTTCGTATGATTATTCAAGAAAAAATTAGAAATTTTGAAAAAAGCAGGCTTGAAGGCTGGCCAAAATTATAGGTCCACCTGGAGTTTTTACTGATTAAAGCACTTATTAGCTCCCGAATTTTTTTAGGTAGGCACACATCCAAAAACATTAAACAGCTGCATTGGTCAAGCTGTGTCATACCAAATTTTGGAAAATTTCATTCACAACAGAGTGAGTTATGGCATTTTTTAGAGTGGACCTATAATTTTGGCCAGCACTGTATACCCTCCCCTCCCCAGCGGGAATGTAAGTGCACAGGGGCCTTGAAAACGGAACCGAGAAGATTGTTCCGGAAGCTGGGAGCGTGAATCCACTGGGACCAGGAAGACACCGCCTACCTCCTGTTTCCTTCTGCGTTAGAGCTCCTTTTCGCTATTGCATAGCGAAAAGGACCGGTAAGCACAAAATCTCGAAATCGACTTTTTGCTTGGACACTGCCTTTGAAAGCTTATATCAGTTTTTGGCTACAGAACAAAGGTTTTGTTTTATGTTTCTGCCACATATTCAACTTTGTGATTGTGCACTCTACCAGTCATAAAGAATGTTTCTCTCGACTTCTAGACCTTAAGCACAAGAATACTGAGGTTGAAAAATGCCAAAAATATCATAATTACCGCATGCTGTCTGCCCCGTATTTGCTGCGAGATGGAGAGGGGTAGCTTCGTCTTCATTCAAGACGTCAATACTGGCGCCACTGTCGTGCAAGAGCTGTGTGATGCTTAGAATTATTGTGATACGTTCTTTCTGTTATTTTGTTTTCTTGCTTAATAAAAACTTACAGTGACCACTTCCATGTAACCATTGTTACATACATAGTGCATTGGAGACATTTGCTCGTGATCGACTTGATCTATCATACTCGGACAGGAATCCCCTTCATCAGCCTCTTGCCTTTTATAAATATCGATAAGATACTAAAATAGTAAAGATCAACTGCGGAGCATCGTTCTTGCGCTAAAAAGATAGATCAGGTAATGAACACAGATTCGAGAGATTCGCGATTGAGATTAGAGATTCGCGCATTGAGTCGTTGATATGCCGTCTCAACAACATTTCACAGCTAACAAGGCTCGAACAAGTCTGCGTTAAGTTGAAACAATTGAGATTTAGAAAGATGGTGTGGACTTGCTTTATTATACTGCTGCATAAGTTCTGTCCACATGAATTTTTTTTTGAATTCAAAGTGTCATAACTGCTTTCATAGTTGACTTTTTCCAAGATTTTAGCTTCTTTGCGTTAAGCAGTTTTTTTGGCTATTAGACACATATTGAGGTCTGCGAAAATCCTTGTTATGGAAGAAGCAAGACTCAAAAACTTCACAGCGTTTTCCTTCAAAACTGTCTTTTTAGAACATGACAATGCTCCCTTGTAAGAATTGGTACACATCTTATTTAACATTGGATAGATAGGGAAATTTTCGAAGATTATTTTGCAACGGCCCATAGGGTCTGCGTTGCTGAGAGATTTTTTGGAGCAAAAAAAGAAGCCACTTTTTGACCTCTCTTCAGCGCATGCGTGCATGCCTATTTACGATTTATGAAAATTCTACAATTGAGAGCGCCGAAAAGGAATTGGTGAATGTGCCCTGCCAGCTCTTGCTTTACCTTAGCACCTCTGACTTTGGACGCATTGATTACTTCTATTCGCAAGAAGTTACTGCTTGTAAAACATCTATACAAAAAATTGATGTTCGACAATAATATTAGCAAGACGTTTTCTCCATGAAACTAAGCTTCTGAATATACTAGCCTTCTATACCCTTATTCCGCGAGCAATGATACTTGAATTGAAGGGCGCATTGTGGAGATTTCCCCGCAAGAAAATATTTCTAAGGTGAGAACGTACCTCGAACACTTGGAGATTTTAGACGTGAAATCTCCTTACACTAAGAAATTTATTGAAGTTGGATGTGCGTTAGAAAGAGCAAGAGAAATTCTCTTAGAAAGCTGCTTCCAACGTAAGGCAAAAAATCGGATAGAAATTATGCATTAGCCTAATATTACAAGTTGAGCCAATGCTGCAGGGATACATGGTGTGTGCAGGACTAACATAATTTCAAAGGAAGTGGTCAAGTTACGCAACATAAAACTAGCCGAAAAGCAAGCGAGCAACCAATTTTCGAGCGACAAGCTTAGTAACCCCACCCTCTTACGATCGACCCTTTCTGACCTTACTATCGTACACACCTATCAGCGATTGTAAGGTAACTGGTTGCTGGCCGCATGCACGGCGCTAGTCCCTGTTCCTCCTTGCAAGCTTCCACTCACATTTAGGTAGTGTAAACAAGGCGCAGTTTGCAGAAATCTCTTTTTTTATTGTTACCCCTTCTCTAAAATCTTTTGTGGGAACATTTCATTTCATTTATACGCTCAAGCGTTCCATAGAAAAGAGACACATTAAGAAGTTAGTAATACAGCGGAAACGAACAAGAAATGTAAACGAATGCAGACATCATCATGTCAGTGCGAGTCTGATCCTGACCAGACCAATGTGAGAAGATGAAACAGCTTGCACTGAATATGTTGATAGGCTAATAGATAAGTATGCAGATGTAGGCATTGAGATTTATAACTCCAAAACTTTGAATCTTCCTTGATTGAAAATATTGGATTTTGACCATTACACCTTGAAGAAACCAATATGTAGGGGAAGGTCTACTCCGCCAACTGAGTGTTTTTTATTGAGTATCTCCTTGAAAGTCTCCGTACATTACAAGAAGAATAGGTTACAATCAAAAAGCTGCTTTTCCAACCTAAACCACAAGGTGCAAAGAGCCTACCCAGCAACAAGTAAGTGTTTAAGACTAGCCGTATTCCTGTTTTGCAGCTAAGGAAGTACATTGTAGCATAGACTGCCTTTCTTTGTTCTAAAGAAGTCGACGGAAGCTTTCAAAGATTAAGCAGCTCTTCAGTAAAATTCATCAAACTCAAAGATAGTTCTTGTCTGAATGCTACTCAAAACTATCACTGCAACGCTTTTGGATACAAAAATCTGGGCACCGTCCACGCAAATTTTGTATATCAACAAAGTCTAGTCATCATAAATTTGAATAGACAGTGCCTTTGAGGAAGGGCTCGGCACAGTTGGAACCAGGTCAAGCTGGATATCGTCTCTGGGGAAGGAGATCCATCTGTGCGAGTCAGGGGCGTCCAGACATGCCGCTGGCATGCAGGGAAAACACCCGGAGAAACATAAGCGTTGTTTGCGATAAAAGCGTAATGGTAGACACCAAACTTGAAGTGCGTATGCGCGTGTGGGGATTCACATTATGGCCCAAAGATTTCTGAAAACTTTTGTGATCAAAGGACATGCTCAACCGCTTCTGAATTAGCTGGAACGGTTTCAGCTGGGTTCCAGCTAAGCGGGAACCGACCCTTGGCTCGTGTAAATTTTTATGCTTCCTACATACACTTTCATTGTGAAAATGTTCATGCAAAAAGGTTTTGCAGTCTTTTCTCAAAAACTTTCAATGGAGACTCGATTTGCTACGATCGCAAAGCGCGCTCCTAAGCAAACCGCATTCGGTGTTGATCAGCGTGGCGTTCTATTTCCCCTTTCTCGTTCTATGTTATTTCATGTAATCCATTTATGTCATCATTCTCAAGGAAGGGAGAGTGGAGGTGAATAGGTTAGGGTGAGCTTGGGGAAAAGTGGAAAGTAAGGGAGAAGTGGATAGCAGGTTTCGGGTGCTGACCTTGAAGTAAAATGCATTTGGCGTTCGATGTGAAGGGTGATAAGAATTTCGAATTTTTTTGCTACTTCTGCGCCCACAGGTTTGATAAGCTGTCTTTATCCAATCACACTGTCCAACTCGGCGCCTTTGTCTTCCTCAGAGGCCTGAAAATGGTTCAAAGTGTCACCGTCATTCAACAACACCAAACATCGCTTTCAAACGAGCTAGTTTTCGACTTTCCCTCAGTTTTGATAGCAGAAATTGTGCAGAGCAAAGATGACTTTCCGGAAGACCATCGATATGCGTGGAAGTCCGCACTGGAAATGGTGGTCGCGGGGACGAGTGAGTCATTCTACAGATACACATTCAATGTAATCTACAGCTGGCATAGCGATATGAAAGGAAAGATCAGCAGTGACTGAAAGGCACTGTTTTTGTTATTTTTAGATTTTTTCCAGATCTCCAAAATGCTTCTATCGCTTTCCTAGCCGAACTTTTCCTCAGTTCCGCTAGCAGAAATGATAGCTTTCCCTCAGTTTCGCTAGCAGAGATTGTAGCTTTCTCTCAGTTTCGCTGGCAGAAATTGTCTAAATGACTAAACTAGCTCCTTTGGAGGCGATGTTTGGTGGTGTTGAGTTACAGGTAACACTTTAAAACATTTTCAGGCCTCTGAGGCTGCGTTCATACTGATCCCAAAGTTCGGGAACAGTTCCAGCACAACGTTCAGTTCGAGCGCAGCCTGAGAAAGACAAAGGCGTGGAAACGTTGAGCCTTGTGGTTGGAATAAAGACCATCTATCAAACCTGTGGGGGCACAGAAGTAGTTATAAGATGCGGACATGCCAGGTTTTACGAAAGCGGAACCTAGACGTTATGAAGAACTTTTGAATTAATTATGGAATAAATGGTAAGAGGGGTTTTCTGTTTTGTACCATTTATGTTTTGAACGACAGCACAAGCAAAAAACCAGTGTGACTGTGGGCGCGTAACAAGTGATACCCGGCAGCCAGCAAGTGATACCCCGCAGCCAGCAGCCGGACCTGTCGGCAAGGCTGCTGCAAAGTGTACAGTGATTACGCTCGTGTCTAAAACTCTTGCAGAGAGGTTTCCTCGCACCCCTTCGCGTTGAGGTGCGATGTCAGCCTCAGGTATAACGTGATATCCTCGATATCTATATCTTATATATAAAGCTGAACGTCTGTTTGTCTGTCTGTCTGTATGTCTGTCTGTATGTCTGTATGTCTGTGTGTACGTATGTTCCGAATAGAAAATTCCATTTCTGAACCGATCGGGACCAAACTTGGCACACATACACTTCGGGCCCCGTCGGGTGTCACAGTCCACTTTTCGTTATCGATCGATATCGATTTTTTTCAAATTTTGCAAAAAAATCGATAAAATCGACATCGATCGATAACGAAAAGTGGACTGTGACACCCGGCGGGGCCCGAAGTGTATGTGTGCCAAGTTTGGTCCCGATCGATTCAGAAATGGAATTTTCTATTCGGAACATACGGCGGAGCCGGATAAGCCAGCTAGTCCTTTCTAAAATAAAAAAATCTATAATTTTCTGAGTACCAACAAGTGAACAAAGCTAAAAAGCGGAAGATTCAAAAAATGTATAAGTAGGGAATCTAATAGTTTTTTTCTGTTACAAACTTTGACATCAAAATGTAATAGTTGAATATTGAGATTGTACTTTTTCTGCTGAAAAATTCTTAGAAACTAACTTATCTATGAACACACCAGAATTTGTACCGAGGTTTTGTTGAAAAGATTATCAGTGGTGTTGTTTTGAATTCCAGATCATTTTTTACTTGCAACGAGTTCGGGGTTCCAAAATTTGAGATTTCTCAATTGATATCTCATCTTCGCAAAACACTTAGATTGAATGAATTTCAATTGAGTTTTCCTCGTAAGCTAGCGCCTGAGGTTCTTCCTGAGAACTGTATAAAATGAAATAAGACATTTTGATTCCTTAATAATCTACGTTCTTTTCTTCTATATCAGCATACTAGTTGACTTACCCGACTCCGCCCGGCCCTGTCATTGCAATATTCGTAATCAGCATGCTCGATTACCCCCTGTGCCAACTCCCAGCCCCGTAGCTCAAATTTCGCAAAAAATCGATAAAATGATATCGATCGATGACGAAAAGTAGCCTATGACATCCGCCGGGGCCCGAAGTGTATGTGTGCCAAGTTTGGTCCGGATCGTCAGAAATGGAATTTACTATTCGGAATATACGTACACACACACACAGACAGACATACAGACATACAGACAAACATTCAGCTTTATACATAAGATATGGTATATCTTCACCTTTTTATTGACCTACTCATGTTATTTGGCCTATTTTGGCTTATTTAGCTCGCTCAACATTACTAGGCACAATATACAAATATTAACAGACTATTCTTACTGTTATATCCATTGCACTATCCATCTCCGACGTGAAAAGCAAGAGAAAAGGCATTTTGTGACCATCATAACTTAGAACTCTTCTCTGTATAGCCTTGTTTATTTGCATTTTTAAGAAATTATAATTTTGTTGCTTGACTTAGATATCAAGGACATCCTCAGACAATCGACCGGACCCCTCCGCCGGACAGTCCGAATCTGCCAGAGTCGCGCCGGACCCAGTTGACCAATGAGAGCGGGGCAAATGGGCGGTCCGTCGCGGTGACATCACTGGCAGGCAAATGGGACGCTTCTCCGGCCCTGCTGCAAAGGTACGCCATTTCTGCTCCGGAGGTACGCCAGATTTGACAGAAGAAATTTGCCCGGCGAGAGTCCGCCAGATTTGGAAGAGCCGCGCCGAAGAAATTTGCCCGGCGCGAGTCCGCCAGATTTGGAAGAGCCGCGCCGAAGAAATTTGCCCGGCGCGAGTCCGCCAGATTTGGAAGAGCCGCGCCGCAGAAAATGGGAGGGGTCCGGAGCACAAATGGGAGGTCTCCGGAGCAGAAAATGGGAGGTATCCGGAGCAAAAAATGGGAGGTCTCCGGAGCAGAAAATGGGAGGTATCCGGAGCAGAAAATGGGAGGTATCCGGAGCAGAAAATGGGAGGTATCCGGAGCAGAAAATGGGAGGTCTCCGGAGCAGAAATGGGAGGTCTCCGGAGCAGAAATGGGAGGGCTCCGGAGCAGAAAATGGGAGGTCTCCGGAGCAGAAATGGGAGGTCTCCGGAGCACAAATGGGAGGGCTCCGGAGCAGAAATGGAAGGTCTCCGGAGCAGAAATGGGAGGTCTCCGGAGCAGAAAATGGGAGGTATCCGGAGCAGAAAATGGGAGGTATCCGGAGCAGAAAATGGGAGGTCTCCGGAGCAGAAATGGGAGGTCTCCGGAGCAGAAATGGGAGGGCTCCGGCGAACGAGTGGCAGACCCACCGCTGGGGAAACGCCGCGGCCCTGCCATTTCTCCGGCGGAGAGGTCCTATCCGCTGTCTGAGTCACGTTGGCCCTGAAGTTGACGCACCTCAGCAAGACGACGTGAGGAGACTTCTCGGCAAGAGTTTTAGACGGTGAGCGTACTCATTGTACCACTTGCAGCAGCCTTGCCGGCAATTCCGGCGGCTGGCCGCGATAGCAGTCGCTGCACGTGTGCAGCTTGCACGCCTCCCAGGAGTAAATAGAAGGGGGAAGGGGGTGTCGTTTGAGAGTGAAAGGAATTTTGTAAAAAATTTTCAAATCAAAGCAAGCTTCGTTTCAAAATCTCCCAGATTCCAGCTGATGCCGAGTCCTGCTTCAAGAATTACTCAGATATTTGGTGAGTCCCCGATATATATTAGGTTGTCCCATAAGTCTTTTCATTTTTGAATTTTCGCTATAATAAGTCACACACTTCTCACTCTAATTAGACATCAGGATACCATTCGATAGAGCAAAGCAAGCTCTACAAGATGGCGTTTATGCTTTTGCACAAGCTTCGGTCCATCTCGAGTTTCAAACCAAAATCCAAAAAGTTTCGGATGCCCAGAAAACCGAAAAAATTTTGTATCTTCGTTCAAAAAAATCCTACAGACCTCTAACTAGCTCACGCATATACATTCCATATCAGACATTCATATGTGCTGTTGCTGTATTTTTTCATAAGCTAGAAATCAAAAAACCGAAAATTTCCATGTTTTTACCAAGGTGATGCTGTGCCGTTCTAACACTAACAGTTGTATACTAGAAGCCCTTAGAAGTACTACTGTAGATTTTTGGCTCTCTATATGCTCTGGTTTCCGAGATATGTTGATTTAAACGCGAGAGACCCGAGCGAAGAAAGCTAAATTTGATATATCTCGTGAACCAGAGCATATAGAGAGCCAAAAATCTACAGTAGTACTTCTAAGGGCTTCTAGTATACAACTGTTAGTGTTAGAACGGCACAGCATCACTTTGGTAAAAACATGGAAATTTTCGGTTTCTTGATTTCTAGCTTATGAAAAAATACAGCAACAGCACATATGAATGTCTGATATGGAATGTATATGCGTGAGCTAGTTAGAGGTCTGTAGGATTTTTTTGAACGAAGATACAAAAAATTTTCGGTTTTCTGGGCATCCGAAACTTTTTGGATTTTGGTTTGAAACTCGAGATGGACCGAAGCTTGTGCAAAAGCATGAACGCCATCTTGTAGAGCTTGCTTTGCTCTATCGAATGGTATCCTGATGTCTAATTAGAGTGAGAAGTGTGTGACTTATTATAGCGAAAATTCAAAAATGAAAAGACTTATGGGACAACCTAATAGATGAGACCGATGAAATTGTATGTTATGCTTAAACATTCAATATACAAAACAACACACTTACCAGCAGCACCTTAACAGCATTATACTTCGAGCCGATCATGATGGCTGTTCGTCCGTCGCAGTCGATAAGGAATATGTTGGCGCCACGTTCAACGAGCACCTTTGATTGTTGTTTTCTCACAATGTGTGATTTGAACAGAACAAACCAAACCTTGACTGCCTCAAGCGCATTCATTGCTACGGCTTGCAGGAACGGTGTGAAGCCATATTGATCGCTCTCATCGATAGTGTCAGGCTAAAGATCGAATATTAGTACATATTAGGTAGTCCCGAAAGTTCTTGCACATGATATTCAAAAATTTATGGCTTCTGAATTTTCCAACCGATTTGACTGCCTTTATTTTTTTATGAAAGACTAAGTTACGCTTTTTATAGTGACTTTTTAGCTGCTTGCTAATGGCCATCTATTGCATAGATAGGAGCGATAGAAGAAAATTACTCAAAATTCGAATTTTCTGCGTAGGGTCATAAAAATCGGAAACTTGCAACAGAAATCGGAGCAGTCGATATTGTAGGTTCTTTTATTCGCTCTATCTAACAGTGCAAAGTTTGCGCCGATGTAGCGTCTCTATGAAAAGTTACGATTTTCCTGAAAAATGACAAAATAAATCAAATTTGCCCTTTTGTATAACTTGCTCGAAAATCATAACATTTCATAAAGACGCTCAATCAGTGCAAACTTTGCATAGTTAGAAAGAGCTGGTGAAAGAACCTACAATACCGACTGCTCCGATTTTTGTTGCAAGTTTCCGATTCTATGACCCTACACAGAAAATTCGAATTATGAATAAGTTTCTTCTATCGCTCCTATTTATGCAACAGATGACCACTAGTAAGCAACTAAGATGTCATTATAAAGAGCATGACTTACTCTTTTATGTAAATATAAAAGCAGCAAAATTAGTTGAAAAATCCAGAAGTTATAAAATTTTAAAAATCGTGCGCACGAACTTTCGGGACAACCTAATATGTTGAAACAAGGTCGCATCTCAAGATACTGAGGTAGAGTAGAAACTAAGAAACGCAAGCACAGCACAGAGACACTTTATAGAGTAAAGGCTCTGCAGGATGAAAGTTAAAAACGCTTGACCTTGATGGTCCTAAACGAAGGAACAGTTAATACGATTGAGCTTTCTCACTAAATCACCATCAACATCGTCACTTTTTTAGGGTTTTCTGTGCCAATAAAGGCGGTTAGTTGAAACATATACACACCCCACGTCTTTGATGGTTTTGATTTCAAAAGCCTTACAAAGAAATCATTAGTGTTTGGGTTTGATGTTTAGTCGAAATGGCTCTTATAAGTGGGATGTTTACACCATACTGGAATCTATAAAGCGCGGATTTAAAAGCTGTCTTTAATATCTGGACATTTATGAACAAGGAAATATGAACTTTTATTAGAGCAAAAATTACATGTGCAAGTAGGACAAAAAGTGTCGTAATATTTTTCCAAAGCTCAAATGAAGCAGTGGTAATTATAGGAGCACCTTATTTACTAAATACTCCTAAACAAAAGATGTTCACACTTGGTTGCTTCAAAGCGTTTTGAGCTCTCCATTATGGCATTCACCCCATCTAAAAAGGCTACTTCGACTAAACATGCTTCCCTTGTTAGGCGCCGAAACCTCATTTTGACTTTGCACTGTATAGCCACTTCTTACAAGCAATCGATGCTGACAATGCCAAAGCAGCAGTATCAATAAATTCACAACCATTCTCGCAAAACGTTTTAAAGTTATGGAGAGCTTACAGCGAGTTCAAGCAGATACCGCACAACATCAGCACTGTTTTCTTTCGCAGCATGGTGAAGTGGAAGCTTCATTTCATCATCGCGCAAACGGGGGTCGTATCCGTTCTGAAGTCGCGAAGAATTAGAAAATTATGTTTTTTGCCTGAAATCTGTAGCAGTAGGAACAGTCTACCTCAATCAGCGTTTTGCATACATCGCGATAACCTTTACTGGCGGCAGTGTGCAACATCCACTTGTGAATTCTAAAAAGCAAATTACAGGATAGTGAATAGTGAGTAAAAGGACAGATGCAGACTCGTCTATATCTGGGCGATCTTTAGGCATCAGAGGAAGGATGATGGCCACAGTACTTGAATGGTTTCGATCCACGGCCAAGAGAAGCGGAGTCTTACCGTCCTTATTTGCTCTATACAACATTCCTTGAAGGTCTTCTCCTCATAAAACGCATAATTTACTTCACACAAATGACACATTTCTCCATAAATACCAAAGCGGATCAAGAGCTGGAGAGTGTCGTTCTTGCCGCTGAATGCCGCCGCATGATATACGGTATTGTCGCGATTATCCATACGTGTGCAATCTGCTCCTCCAGAGAGCAGTAGATGAACGAGCGCAGCAGAACCGTGGATGCAAGCTAACATCAGCGGAGAGACGCCATTCTTATCTGTCTTCTGAAATACAATTTTTTCAGTGATGCTCTAACTCATCCTAAATCATTGACTCTTTTATGAAATCGGCTACTTCTGCTGTTTTTGCGCTTCTTCTTCTTCCGCAAATTTCCTTCTTTTTTAACGCTATTTTTTCGCGCTTTTAGCTGAGAGCAAAAATGCAAGGTGTAACCAAAGAAACAGTAGCAAATTCTGATGTTCCGAAAAATTCTGCCATATTCCAAAAAAATTTCTAAGTTCCTGTCAGATACTGCAAACACTAATCTCAGCAAGATGGTTGTTGTGCACGCTTTTCACAACTTCTTCCAACTTCTCCCCACTTCTGCCATTATAAGCTCCTCCCGAATCATTCTTACGTTCCTTTACTCTATGTAACTCTATGTATGTTCTCTCGCATACTAACCCTCATCTTCGTTAGCCCGTTATTTTGTTTGTTAATGGAAACAGAAGAAAAAGTCGTTTTCATATTTTGTATTTTGTCCTGAGGTGTTAGAATACCCTAGCAGTTGCTACAAGAAAATTATCCATCGACATGTACTATAATCAATGTTCTAAAGTTTCCACCAAGAGACTTTTAATTGCGTCGATTGTCGCTTTCACTCATTTTCGTTTGGGAATTGTGACGCATTGAGCCTCTAACTGCTCTACTTGGGTGGATTGCGTATGCGCAAAATGGACATGTTTTCGTGAGCAAAGCGAAGCGTCTTATCATACTCCTCTACTCAGACAATTATTGCGAGCACCCACGGCACTCAACAATGCCTTTTGGCAGTGCGCGAGCGCCGCATTCTTGGACTGACCATCCGCGGCCCTAGATTTATTTGCTTGGCGACCCGCGGCCCAATGTACCGCTAGGGAAGGGCCGCGGACCTTGACTGAATTTTCAGAACACCCGCGGCCGAAGAAAAAAAACATTGGGGCGAGTCCCGTTCCTTACTGGACGCACTGCATATTTGGTTACCGGGCAGGTTCCAGCCCTCGAGCGACGGCCCGATAGAAGCACTCTGGCGTGCCCTAGACCCTGAAAGGAACGCTACTCGCGTGATGTACGTCGCGGCCATGGGGCTACCCTAAACGTTTGCGGCATTGTTCAGAACTCGAGTGGAGTCATTCTGGTTTCGAGTATTTGTGTTGGAGCACCTTGATCTTAGAGTCAGATAGGTGCTGAAAATTCTGCTACGGTGGTCCAGACGTCGCACCACATTTTTTGGCTGGGGGAATGGAGGCGATTCAAAAATCCTGCGAAATTTAGGAATGAAATAAAGGACTTTATTGCTGTACCGAGGGCGTATTGGGCCACACGTGGGTGCGTATGCGCATTGATCGGGTGCTACCCGGGTCAACCGCGGACGTTGTCGGGCGCTTATCGCGTACTTATCGGCGCGCCTTGGGCTGCACGTGGCGTTGCCCGTGGGTATTCGACGGGTGCTCGCCAATTGTTTGTATACAATAAAGATATGCTTTCTGATACTTTCAGCAGCATACGAATAAGTTGAACAGAGAGCATCCATGTTCTTCAGCACAATCTCGCACAACTCCAAATTGGGCCTCAGTCCCTTGAGAAGAAACGGAATGTTTGCAGCAAATCGTCACTTTCACGCGACTTGGCGATTTGCCAGATTTCTAT
This sequence comes from Cylicocyclus nassatus, assembly GCA_958299035.1. Taxonomy (NCBI): domain Eukaryota; kingdom Metazoa; phylum Nematoda; class Chromadorea; order Rhabditida; family Strongylidae; genus Cylicocyclus; species Cylicocyclus nassatus. The sequence goes on from CATQJL010000305.1 coordinate 37,067,491, forward strand.
AAATTTACCATGCGCACTTCTCGGACACATATTTGGGTAGCTTGTGTAAGTTGTTGCAAACAGAGCAAGTTCTGACCAAAGGCAGCGCATTAACGACGAATTACGAAGAGTCGCTGTTGTGCCAAATCGCGTAGCGACCAGAATCGCGCGAGGTATGCCTTAGGCCTAACGCATATCAATGGCAAGTCCGCACGAAAGTAGCGGACGGCAGACACATTGACCGCAGCATGGTGAATGAACAACGCTGTTTGAACACGGTAGAATTTGTCTATATAAGCGAGCCGCTGCTCACATAATGACTGGCCGGAAGCATTTATTAGGCTGGAAATTAAGTTTTGCAACTGCTTTCATAGCTTCACTCTCTTTGGATATGATGCACTCAAACTTTGAAATTATGTAGAAGGCAAAGTGAGCTACGAGAAAGCACATATTGTCTAAATTTTGAACACGAAATAGAAAAGTTTCAGGCATTTTTCGAAAACTAGCGAAATTTGAGAATTTTTGGGGTTTCAAGCCAAATGAAGCCTTTGGCAGCCTAGACCATGCGCAGTAATCCGGATTCGTCTACAAATTATTGCTGGAGGTTGACTCCTTTGGCCTAGTAAGAAAGAAACAAAATTTAGGGGCATGTCGTTTGGCGTCCTCATAAAGTCGAACGAGTCGATGTACGCAAGAGCTGCTGGGGACGACCGTCAATGACTAAAGAGTCCGAAGCTCAAATTCCGCCGAGACTTCCATAGTAAGGTTATTTGACCTGCCAAACGCGAATATCACATCCATCTGTTGAATCAACGCCTTTTCCTTGTTAAGAGTGAGACCCCATATCGTACACCTACAGTAATTCTATAAAAAAGCCCTTGTCAGGCAATTTCACTATCGTTTTCGTAATCAGCATGTCGGGTAACACCCCTATGCCAAGTTTCAGCCAAATCCTTCGAACTTTGGATTTTACCCCTTCATACCATGCACCTAACGTAACCCTCACTGCGACGTCAGAATTTTAGGACAGCAGCTGCGCTTGTAGGTTACACAATAACCAACGCAGTGGCAAAATTTTAGTGCACCGTGTTGAGTGAGAGGGAAGTTGTGAGACCGGTTGCAAAACTTAGTTTCCAATCCAATATTTTTGTGTTTACTGAGGAAGCTTCCAAAATTTATCGTGCAGTTTCTCTTGCGTGTACTTAGATCATACAGACCAATAAACTCTGCCGTCCCCATCGTGTGCTTCAAACTGCCTTTTTAATGATGATACCAAATTCCCTTATCCACCAGTCCAGTCAAACTCCTTCTCGACTCTGGTGATCAATACCCTGCTCATTTTGCTTTCATAAAAAAAGACCGATCAGCGTAATATACTGTTGCCCTTAAGGGAAGGTGGGACATTGAATAAAGCCAAGAGTTGTATGTCATTTGAGTGTCATTTGCAACACATATAAATAGGGTCTCCCAAAAGTATATATAGACTTGAGTGTTCGTCGTCCTCTACATGCCTTTCTTTGAAGATGGCTTAACCCAGATTTTTGTCCGAGCAAATCAGTGATGGCTCTTGAAAGTTCTCTTGAAAGAAAAACAAAAGAAAGTTTGTTTTGTCATTAGAAAACATTGGTACGAACTGCACGATGATTAATTATACAGTTCAATGTCAAATTTGAGATTAGCGTATTGAGCGAAAGCATTTTCACAATAAATGTGGGAAGACGCGTGGATCATTTTGAATGCGTAATTAACGGTTTATATTCCATTTAAACTCAGTCATCACATGTCGCGGCTACTACCTGCTATGCGTGCAGATTACTAATATCCTTACCATCACATCGACTATCAGTTTTTCTTATCGCTGTGCATTTATGTACAGCGTAGATGGAACATCACAATTTAATAAGTACCAAGATAATGTTCAGCAATTTAGTTTTATAGGTCAAAGACGCAAATTTTTTTACACTGAAGAAGTTATGCTATTTGGAAGCAGAGTTTGTAAAGTCCTATGCTGCCATCTGGGCTGACAGAACATAAAACGCATCAGTCTTAAAACAATTGTGACGGTCATGCAAATGCACCTTACCATGGCCTTTATTACAAAAACTGCCACTTTACCTCCAAATTTTCCCAACTTTTTTCTTCACTCCATTTACTTACCGTACGCTGAAATTGATTTGGAGCATACCTCTGTAAATACAATAAAGCGTCCAGTTTTCTCTTCTTAACAATGTTAGCACCTTCAGATTATAGTTTTCCTAAATTAGTGTAAACATACGTTGATTTCAGCATTATTCTTAATGAGCGCACGTGCTCCCATTTCGTTATTCTTTTGAGCAGCATGATGCATTGGGGTCAACTCAGATGTGTCAGTGATGTCGACGTCTCTAAAATCAGAAATCCCTTCAAATAAGCCAATTCAACGCTGGCCCGCACGTACGCTCCATATTTTACCAGAAGATTGATGATGGCAGTAGAGGAGTCGATGTCGTCGGGAATATCATCTGATTCTGGCAAAGAATGGTATTGTCGCACAGACGAATCAAGTACTCTTGACACTTTTCTATCTGTAACGTCTAGTTATACTGACATACTGTTTCAACTTACAAGTACCTTTTCTCTTGCTGTTCGGCTTTCGTGCTAAGCGACCGTACTTGGCCACCATATGCAGAGGTGCATACCCAAAACCCCTGAATTCATCGGCTGTAACGTTGACGTTTGCTCCTCGTTTCAACAACAGTTCCACGACTTTTGGGTGCCCATATTTGGATGCATAATGGAGGGAAGTCATCTAGAATGCTCTAACTCTTCAACTTTCACTGAGATACTTTTAGAAATTATGTTTAGACCAGGATTGTGGTAGTTCCGCCGAGTAAGTGAGAGAATTTTTCTTTTTTTTATATAAAACACAAGAGTAGAAAACAAAGTTGTCCAAATCATTCTTAGACTTTTAAGTGGTCATTAGGTTGAAGTGGAAGCTCTTGCTAATTCGCACAAACTAGGATAACATTTTGAATTAAGATCACCATCATCTTTCTAGGGAGTACTGGAAAAACTGCGCTCCATGTTAAGTTCAAACGTAATTTTTTGTGAGCTAGGCGTCAACAGTAAAGCTTAAAAATGGCGCTCCAAATTTTGCGATTTTCACTTCGGTATTAGAAAATTTCGGAAGGCTCTTCGATACCCTTAGAAAATCTGAAAAAACTTTTGTATAGCAGTAGTTCATGCACCGCTACGGCTTGTTCAATCTCGTATGGAAATGCAAAATTGAGAAATTTGCAAAGATGCCATTCAATGAGGAAAATCTTATTAACGTGCTTTTCACCAAACATTGTCTAGCGAATAAGAAGATGTTACGCTCTTTTGAATAAAGACTACATCAACCTTTATGGTCTCGAATCACAGGATAAATTGCGGCGATAAGGGTATTTTTAGTGGCAAGTAATACTTTTGGAGGTTTTTTATTTAATTTGCACTTTCGAGGGAACTCAAAGCTTGCACGATAATGCTTAGATTAATCGCATTTCTACAAATTATAATATTAGGTTGTCCCAAAAGTATTTTCGCTTTTTTCAAACGGTTGCCACAATCGAGGAACAAATCTTTCTAAGAGATCTTGGTAGAGTTCGATGCAGAATTTCATTCTCTTTCTAACGGTTATAAAAATGTTGCAAAACATTCAATGAGCTTTCAGAAAATAACCAAAGTCTGCGACCCATGCTTTTTGAGATGGCCAAGTTTCACGATTTTTTAAAACTTCCATATCGAATCTCAGAAGGAGTTCAAGTAACGATTCGATAGAGTAAATCTCATAGAATACAGTGCAACTTTTTTCTCTTTTCCATAGCCTGTCACACATTTTTAATGGAATTTTAACTAATGATACCGATTTCCATAGTTGGACAGCTAAATCCTTGTAGAACATCAAAGGAAGAGCAGCTCGGGTGCTGTTTGATGCAACATTTTCTCCCCTTTCTAATGGGTGTTTTTTGTTTCCAATTCGTTTAGTTTTCGGGGATAAAATCATCACAATTCATTTTTTTAAGGAGCCCCAGGCTGTACCCGGAAAACTCGAAATTTGATATTTCGAATCTGTGAACTCTCATTTGCTTTATAAATTCAATATTAAGTCATATATCATCTTGAAAGCTTGAAATTCCGAGTAACTACTGATGTTTGATGCGATTGTGGCTGAGGTGGGACTGCCAAAATCCGATGGCTTTGTTAAAAAATCTTTTAAAAAATTACGACGAGCTACGAGAAAGAGAAAAAAATAGAACTGTATTCTATGAGGTTTACTCTATCGAATCGTTACTTGAACTCCTTCTGAGGATTGATATGAAAGTTTTAAAAAATCGTGAAACATGACCATCTCAAAAAGCATAGGTCGTAGACTTTGGTTATTTTCTGAAAGCTCATTGAATGTTTTGCAACAGTTTTATAACCGTTAGAAAGAGAATGAAATTCTGCATCGAACGCTACCAAGATCTCTTAGAAAGATTTGTTCCATCGATTGTGGCAACCGTTTGAAAAAAGCGAAAATACTTTCGGGACGACCTAATATTTGGAACTAGCGGTTCTACGCAATCTTTTGGCAGTAGACTCAAACAATGTCCGGCGCGAATGTGGCAAATGGTTTGGATATCGTTTTAGGAGAAAAAAGGAAGTGTTGTGGATACCACGCTCAACATCTACCTCCACAACATCTCTCTTGTACAGAAAAGCGTTTACACGACTAACATGCCTAAATTCTTGCTCAAGGATGTTTGTCGAAAACCAAGTTTTTTTTTTCACAGAATAAGAAAGTACTAGCTTGATCACAGGCGTTGATAATGATTGAGCACATCTGTGCAATAAGGTAGAAATAACAACTTTCGAATATTTTTGGAGAAGTGGGAGACAACCCTTCTGCACCGCTAGCCTTAGCAGTCTAATTACTGTGGGCCTCCGATTGGTTGCCGCTACTGAGAGAAAGCTAAGCTGTCATTAGAGACGCAGGCGCTCTGAAATGAACGAGTTATGCAGAAGCACGTTCCCAAAAATGAGTATCGAGGGAGAATTGAGTTTTGCATGAAACTCACGAAAGTTACATGTTATCACAAGTAGAATTTTCAGTGACACGTACAAATTTATGGTGACGGAAGGAAGGGAAATAAGGAAATAGCGACTGAAAAAAACTCAAGCTTCTCGAATTCCTATCTCGTAAATGCTATCTCTATCATTGTTCGGAAATGGGCACTGCTTGCTTCGAAATCGAAATATTTGAAAACTTTGCTACAGAAGAGAGACGGAATAATTAGCTGGGGCAGAGTAATTAGCGCTAGGACGGAGCGATGCGGAAGGGCATATACCCTTTATCACATACTCCTTAAAGGCAGTGTCCCATCAGACTGGGGATATCTGGCTAACGTAATGATGTGATAGTAGACCCCCTATCTAAGCGATGACTGAAGTTCGGAGCGAAAAAGGGGGTCTACCAAGTCTGAAATTTGCTCCGAAAGTGGGCCAAATCTTACGGTAGGGCCGAACGCCGCCCACTCGGCAATATCGATTTGCAGGGCCAGAGTGCGTATAGCGCACACATCATGAGCGCAGGGACCCGCAGCGGCTCTGCGCATGCACCTCGCACTCGCCCGAGCCTACCGTAAATTCGGCCCACTTTCGGAGCAAATTTCAGGCTTTGTAGACCCCCTTTTTCGCTCCGAACTTCAGTCATCGCTTAGGTAGGGGGTCTACTATTACATCATTACGAGAGCCAGGTAACCCCAGTCTGGTGGGACGCTGCCTTTAACACGTTAACGACCGTGTCAAGCAATGGTGTGCGACATCCTGAATATCAGTATTATGCACAATGGTTCCAATCCGTGTTCACATAATCAATTAGGCTTAAAAGTACTTGAGGTTGGCCCCGCCCCTTTTTGGCAAACTCCGCCCACTCCGTTTTCCGCTACATAAAACTTTTTCCCTATTCGAATAGAAAAGTTCGTATGACGGGGAATTCCAAATACCTCAATTTAACCCCTCCCCCCTTATGAACTCCACCTCTCAGTGCAAGCCCCGCCCAGTTTTCAAAAAATGCCGGAATTTGCACGGAATCGTGATTTTTGTGCAAAATCCGGTATAAAAAGTGGGCGGGGCTTTTCTGAAAGGGGCGGAGCTGTTCCGCACACTTGCATTTCGTATCTCGCGCGTAAGGCATGCATACATACATGCAGAGGCAAAAAAAAAAACAGCTCGTCGTCAACGTGTTAAAGGCACGACCACCCAGATTCTCGACTTCCATGTTCTGGCCTTCTCATATTCCCGATTCAAAATATAAGCTCCTGCAAGACGAAGGCGGTCGGTTTGATGTGCAACGCGGCTGCGACATGGCTGCGTCACAGCAGCGTCACAGCCGCGTCACTGCCACGTCGCACCTCGAACCAACCGCCTTCGTCTTGCAAGAGCTTATATAAAGTATCCATCCGCGAAAATCCCGACAATCCCTGTCTCGGAGAATGCAGGCTGGTTCCTGGAAACGGTGATTGGATGGGCACGCACGGATGGGGGGGGGGGGCATTATTGGAATGGGCCGAGGGTGGGGGGGGGGAGTGCCGGGTATATGTCAAGATAAACGATAGCTGGTACCAGTGGCGCGCGGGGTCATGAACTGGCAATAACGTGTTCACTCGAAGCTCCGCCCTACTTCGGCGGACGAGTTTCTCGGACGATACCGTCAAGTAAAAATAACTTTTGATAGTGAGATATTGTTGCAAGCTGGGGTAAAGCTTGACTATTTACAGAATCTGTTTTGATTTTTTTTGCTGATTTCTCTATGAATGACCGAGTGACTCCTGGATATCCAACTTTGAAGTGTGAAATCAATCCAGAACACCTTAGGCATGATTGTTTGAGTGACCTCACATCTTACGACTAGTTCGCACGCGATTTCGATTGAGTTACAGATCGATTTATATTGAGGATAGCAGTTTTTGAAAGCAAAATAAAAGAATTTTGATATTCAAAGCGGGTTCGAAAATTTATAAGTGCAGTATGATTTTCCTGAAATCTGAGACCGCATATCTGCAAAACGAGTTAGTTTGCTTGAAACAAAATTCGCCTATAATGCTTGTTTTGAAATCTCGTCGCAGTGAAATCTGTTTTTAGCTATTGTTAGGGTTTTAAAACTTACTTTTCCGATAAAAGAGATAATGGTGTTGGTCATTTCAGCAATGAAAATAATATTTCTCGATAAGCTGACTTCTTTTTGAACTAAACTTGAGAGTGCATAACAAAGCATATTCAATATGGTAACAGATATGAACAGAGAAAAACATTTTCCAAGCATTTTCGAAACAATTTCCCCATATCTACCTGCAATGAAAAAAATGATCTTATTCTTACTCAAAAGCCTTACACAACATTCCTGCCATCAAAACAGGGAGTTCAGAGACGTGTCGTCGTGCATTAAAGAAATCATCACAAACCTATGATGAATTCTTTGTTTAGTCCACAACCCTTACAACTGCACTACAAATGTTCTCGATGAATCATTCCACAACTAGCGTCGTGCAAGCTGCGCTAACACAACCGTTAATTAGTCGAATAACTTTCGATTCAAAGAATTTCATTTTTAGTCAGAGATTATGCTAAATTAGAGCGATGTACGCTTCACAGGACAAGTAGCTTCTCAACATTACGATGTTCGTCTCCAGGAGGAGTCTGAAGTCAAAATCAAATATTCTGAAAATGCACGAAATCAAGTCCTTTTTAAATTCGGGCCTTTGACTTTGACCTACGGCTAATATGTATTTGTAGCATAGAATTACTTATGTGGGAACAACTCAGCAATGTTTTGGCAAACATACTAACTTTCTTCTTTGAAATTCTAGCCAAAAAATAATACAGCAAATGGATATATTAGGTCATTCCAAAAGTAATTTCGCTCTTTTCAAAGGGGCGCCACATCTGAAGGAAAAGTGTTTTCTAAGGAATCTTGGTAGCATTCGATGCAGCATTCCATCCTCTTTTTAACAGTAGTGAAATCGTCGCAGCTCAGTCATTGAGCTTTCGGAAAATATTCAAAACCTACGTCCCATGCTTTTTGAAATGGTCAAGTTTCACAATTTCTCGAAACCTTCATATCAAACCTTAGAAGGACTTCAAGTAACGATTAGATAGAGCAAACCATACAGGAAACAAATCAATTTTTTCACCTTCACCTACCTCCTCAAAATTTTTTAATAAAATTTAAACTGATGCTACCAATTTTCATACTTGGTCAACTCAAATCTCGTAGAACATCAATGAGAGAGCAGCTCGGGTGCTGTTTGATGCAGCGTTCTCTCCTCTTTTTAATAGGTGCTTTTTGTTTCCGATTTGTTAAGTATTTGATGATAAAATCGTCATAACTCATGTTTTTGGACGCGCCCAAGGCTATATCCGAAAAACTCGAAGTTAAGTATTTCGAATCCGTAAGCTCTCATTTGCTTTATAAAATCAACATTAAGTCATATATCACCTTGGAAGCTTCAAATTCCGAGTAATTACTGATGTTTGATGCGATTGTGACTGACATGGGCTTGCCAAAATCCGATGATTTTGGTAAAAAATCTTTCAAAAGATTACGGCGACCCACGAAAAAGAGAAAAAAAGTTGTGCTGTATCCTATAAGGTTTGCTCTATCTAGTCGTTATTTGAACTCCTTCTGAGGATTGATATGAAAGTTTCGAAAAATTGTGAAACTTGACCATCTCAAAAAGCATAGGTCGCAGATTTTGGTTATTTTTTGAAAGATCATTGATTGTATTGCAACATTTTCATGACCGTTAAAAAGAAGACGAAATGCTGCATCGAATGCTTCCAAGATCACCTTAAAAGTTTGTTCCATCACATGTGGCGTCCGTTTAAAGAAAGCGAAATTACTTTCGGAATGACCTAATATAACGTCGAATGTGCATTTAGCGCGAGTGAGTTGAATCTCCGCAACTTTCATCGGGACAAGGATCCAATTTTTAAGATATTTTCAGAATTTTAGATTTTGACTTGAAACGCCACGTAGATCAAACCTTTGCGAAGATTCAGCTTTCTTTTGCAGCTCGTTTTGCTCTACCGAATAGTAGCATAATCCTTAACACAATGCAAGGGAATGAAAATGAAAATTATGTCAAGCTGAGAAAAATAGACAATATAATAAAAATGTTAGGAAGAAAGAAAATTTAGCTTTTTATTTTCTCGTCATGGCTCCGCAACAAGGCAAATCCCAGAAACACTTGTATGGTAGAGTATTCGATGGAGCAAAGCAGCTTACAAAATAGCGTTAGTACTTTTGCACCAAGTTAAATCTATACGAAGTTCGAAGACAGAATGTGAAAACTCTCAAATGACCGAAAATCCTTCGAATCCGCAACTTCTCAAGGACATACATCCTTAATCATACATTTAAGCGCAGTTGATGTAATTTTTTTTCACTTCACATCGAAAAATCTATAAATTTATGTCTACTGATGCTGGGTGTTTCCGCATAAGTATAGAACTACTTGGCTTGGGAAATGCAACCGTAGTTTTCGTACTTTTACAAATGTTGACTATCGAAAAATATTGAGCCTTCGCAAACCAGAGAAAAGCCAAATCCGATATTCCTCGGAAACTAGCTCTTGTAGAAGGCTGGAAATCTAAAGTTGTACTTTCCAAGCCAGGCAGTATTGAATTTTACGCGGAAGAAGCTCAGCATCACTTTGGCAGAAGCATGAAAATCTCCAATTTTTGATGTCTGTCCAAGAAAAAGTAGCAACTGCGCATACGAATATTTGACGAAGAATGTATGATCGTGAGCAAGTTGGGTGATGGCAGAAATTCTGGACAAAAAGACGATTTCTTTTCGATTTTTTGGTCATTTGAAAATTTTCATATTCTATCTTCGAACTTCACATAGATATAAGATGCAAATGCAGTCCATTTTGTAGAGCTTGCTTTGCTCTATCAAATGGTATACTACACATGTTTTGGAATTCGCCTTATTGGGACGCCATGACGAGGAAATAAAAAGCGAGATTCTCTTTCCAACCTAATAAAATTTAGTTTGAACCAATTCAAAACAATTCTCCTAAGGTTCTTGCGAGCCTACCGCATTAAGCGCGAGTTTTCTCACAAATCACTCACTCCATCACAGTCGTATGCGTCGACAAGCTTCGGGCACTTGTTCAGCAACTCCTCGATCGCTTTCACGTCCCCATCTCGCGCGTTCTAAAAAAATTAGCATATTCACACAGCGAGATAAATTAGTTCAAGTACCTGATGGAATATAGACTTATAATTTGCATACAGCGGGTCTTCCTTCTCGGACTCAGCAATAGAGATTTTTTCGGGATATGGAGATGCTGAAGGAACATTGATCAAAAGCACAGTTGTAGTTTACGCTAAGAAAAATCAGACATTCATCGAGAATCCTTGAAAGGGTCTCACTAAGGCCGTAAACGGCAGTCATTCAATGATGTAAAGTGAATATTATACGTTACTAGATGAGTGCAGTGCTCTGTATTTGTTCAGCGATCCTCTTTTTGTGCTATAGGACACGGATTATTGAATGAGGAGAGTTCGTGGTGTTTATCTACTTCGAAAATTTTGAGCGACTGGACTGGAACATTAAAAAAACGTACGTCCATATTGGTAATATGCAACATAAATTCAATCAGAGAAACCAATTTCATTAAAATTTACCCTTGAGCTGTTCATCGGAAAAGTCGAACAAGGGTATGCTGGTGTACTTCCCATCATTCATGTTTCCATCCGTGTACGAGGTGCTGCGAGTGATCCTGAAGTTAAAATTGAAGTCCGTGAACTAGATGTATTAGTTTTTCTAAGCAGTACGAGGAGTACCCACAACTGTGTTCACAAGCTTAGGCACAGAATTCAAATATAATCAATAAAAAATATTAATAATTCTTCTCTTGCAATGTTGATGAAAGGTGAGCTTGAGGGAAGTTTTTCAGTGGCTGCAACGCGGTAAGGAAAGGAGAAATAGGCTCCGAGAAAGGTACTTTGAAAATTTGTAGCGATGAAAGTATGGAAACAATTTTCTCTAAAGGTTTCAATTTATTGCCAGCTGCATATGGACAAAATCCATTTCCTAGACAAGAAACGGGAGTATCCTTTTTTTTCAATGGTCAGCAGAAGATAAAAAACTAGAACTTCCTATCTTATCTTGATTCGCAACAATGGCGATTGCACCTCCTTTTTCCACCTCGGTGACCTTTCCCCCTTAAAGGCAGCGTCCAGGCAAATCTGGACCTATGGGTTTACGTGGAAAGTAATTTTGGGGCCTTAACTAAGGCACTGCCCAAGCGGCAGCGCAGGTGACTCACTAACGGCTGAGATATACGCCTCCAACTGGACCCCAGGATTGTATTCGCATAGATCCATGACGCAACCCGTCAGTCTTCAGGACCCACGCAAAACCGATAGGTTGTGCCATGAATCCATGCGATATACGATCCCGGGTCCAGTTCGAGGGGAATATCACACCCGTTAGAGCACTACCCGAGATGGGGTGTATGCCAAGAGGCGCGATCTTTGCCAGCTGGACAGCAAATAGCACATATTTAGTGTTTTATAAGGTCTTGGGAGTATTTTAGAGTTCAAGGGAGATATACTAGATGGTTGCACGAGTTGTGCAGTCTTACTATTTCCAAAAGGATTCAAAATGAAAGTGTTGAAGGTCAAAATTTCATGAAAATGCAATTAATAGCAAATTTGTTATTTTGGTCGGATTTCCAACGAAGGCCTTCAAACTCAGCAAATGGTAAATTTAGATGACTAGTAAGCCAATGTACTTTATCTGGTGCCTTTTGAGGGCGTAGCCCTAAACTTGAGTTTTGAGTTGGCGACAGCCAGAGAAATCGCGCCTCTTGACCGTCTTCCCCCGAGCTGCTTGGGCAATGGCTTAGTTAGGGCCCCAATATCACTATTCACCTAAGATCCCCACATGTCCAGATTTGCCTAGACGCTGTCTTCAACGAGTCGAAAAAAGCCATGAATTCTTTCCAAGAAGAGATTTCTGGGATCACTACGATCATGTGCAGAAACGCAAAGCTTCTTAGGCCAGATGGTATCAAGAATTGAAAGCACATTTGAAGGCAGCGTCCAGGCAAGTCTGGACACATGGGGCTCTCACGTAGATAGTAATCTTGGGGCCCTATAAACCACTGCCCAAGGGGCAGCTCAGGTAGTGCTCTAACGGTTGAGATATTCCCCTTAGAACTGGACCCCGAGATCGTATTTCGCATGGATTCATGGCGCAAAGCGTGAATCCTGGCGCGAAACTGCCATGAATCCATGCGAATACGATCGCGGGGTCCAGTTTGGAGGGGAATACCTCAGCCGTTAGAGCACTACCTGCGCTGCCGCTTGGGCACTGCCTTAGTTAGGGCCCCAAAAGTACTTTCCACGTAAAATTTCCATAGGTCCAGTTCTGCCTGGACGCTGCCTTTAACACTTTCTTCATAACATAGTTCTGTACGCTTGTGTGGATTAAGGCCACTGCTAGACGTTAAATAAAAAAAATTTCCGGCCGAATCTTGCAAAATCTTGAAGTTATTGTTTCCGCATAGCGAACAAAACAGCCATAACCTCAGTATGAATGAGCATTTAACGCTAGCGATTTGTATTGTGCCTACAAGAAAGAAAAGGTGTTTATTCAAGAGTAATAGCAAGCAGGCAGACTGCATAGTTTGCAAACTAAAACTGCACAGTTTTTTTTTCGATTTGCATGAGTAAATTATCGTAATACACAGACTTTGAGTGATGGTGCACAGTGTTTATTATCGGTTTTGCTTGCTTCACGTTTTTGCAGACACTGTTAACAACACATATAGCGTAAAAGACTTCTACATTTATTTAAAAAAGTGTACGTTCTAAATCCATTAAAAACATTTCTTCCTTCATGGTGATGTTTGCGGTTTTGATGTCTTTGGGACAGCAACTTTTTCCAGTAACTATCACAATGAAGAATAGTGCAAAAATTCGTTTTCGTATCAGCTATTGTGCAATGAAGTTGGGAGTCGAAATTCTCTCTTTTTATTTGGCAAAGCTTTTCGTAAATCAGCAGGTTCTTGAAAGCCGCTGTTAAATATCCGCATTTGACTGCACATATAACTAGAGTCCCACACAAGTTGGACTCACGCATGCGCCAAGCATATTAGAAAAAAATTCGGAATCCAGCAAACGCAGATATTTTATTTTGTATATACATTTCAATAATTGTGACATGCCGCCGGTTAGCTGAAACAGTACTCAATTTAGTGAGATCTATTCTATCTCATAAAGATACTAAAGGAAAAAAGTTCATGGGTAATCGATAACAAAAAGATTACATTTGAAATGGTCATACCTTGTGCGGTACCTCAAAATCAGTGATCGAGTGATTATTTGAAAAGTATAATGTATTGTAGTACATGTACATAGCACTGACCAACGAAGTTCACCAGCAAATTTTCAAAGTGCTCGCATTCAACATCTGTTGCAGAAAATATAGTTCTAAGAATTACGACAAAAAGAGAGCTAGCAATCTGGAATTATCGCAAATCAATAAAACTGTGGAATGTTTGTAATCTTGAATGACGGATCAATCATGGAGTTTTAAACCATATGGTTATAAACAGTTCATCTTTGAGAAGCAGGAGAGCATATCTTGTCGAGCTCATTGATCCCAGTGGGTGAGTTGAGCTGTTAAACAAAGAGTACAAAATTTTAGGCGACAGCACAAACGGGAAAGGTGGCAGGACAAATTAATTTCATAAATTCAACGAGATCACTTCTTTACACTGCATAAACACTATATAGAGAACACAGTGAAATATATCATATCTCTGCTGCAGTGGTGTACCCAGGATTTCGGCTCGGAGGGGGGGGGTGCGGGACAAAAAACGAGAAAATTTTTTAAGACTAAATTGAATTCCTAAAAAATTTCAAAAATTATTTTAATTACTTACAAGTATAAATAAGTCCCCCGCACATTTTTACCCATCTAAGTAACTTTCAAAAATTTCGCGACCCATTCTCGGAAGGGGGGGGGGCTAAAAAAACTAAAATGCAGGTCAAAACGATGACTAGAATTCGAAATCAAAGAATTCGATAAGAAGAACTAAGATGAGCTGACGCTTCCGGTATGCTGAGGTAAACAACAGGATTTGCAAACTGTCTGATTGGTGTTAGGTTGTGCACAACTATTCATGTGCCCTTTGTTGATTTGATAAAGAGTGGGAGGATTAAAACAAACTCTTTGAATACTCTTTCAAGATGTTACTTAGAATGCGCACGGTTATAACGTATCATGACCACATTTAGAAAATTGACCAATGAAAATAGTGAATAACGATCATTTTTGACGCTTTCGAGACTTTGAAGGGCAAAAAATTAAAAGTAAATGACTAATTGTAAGGAATAAAAGCTGCAAAAGAGTTCGAAACGACGCGCAGGAGGACTAACAATCATGTTCGCTGCCAACTTCACGGTAAACAGCAATTCCGGTTTCGCAAGTGCAAAGCTTGTTTTTTCTCTATCTGCTCTCACCTTCACCCCTTTTGCCCTTTTTTCGTGAAAGCACTCATTTTCCTATGCCAGAGGTCCAGTTGAGCAAACACTTTGATAGGAAGTTTGAGATTTTTTAGCAGACTTCTCAACATTATAAAGCTGTTCCATGCATTTCATGCAGTTAGCGGAAAGCAACTTTCAGACCAGCTGAAGAAATGACTTCTGAGAGTTTCACAATGGACAATTTTTGGAAATGGCTCCCGTTTTTCATTGGGCCGAATTGTGTCAAAATTCTCTCCAGTCATCGAATCAATGCCCGTGCAGGCTTCAGCTCAAAAAGGTGCATGTTATTGAAGCGAACCAGCTGGCGTGATTTTATGTTAGAAAATTTCATTGCCGCTTCGTATGCCCAAACCAAGACTCAAAACTCCAAAAAATTTTCTGCTATTAGAAAAGGAAGACATCAAACTTTACAAAAATAGCAACGAATTCTGCTGACGAAATAGCACAAAGATACCAGTATGCCAACATCTTCTTCTTGATAAGCTAATACTAAATCTTAATGGTGGTATCTGGAGGCAACAAACAACAATGACATTCGTTTGCAAATTTCATACTTCAAGTAATCACAATGCTCTAAAAAGCAGATCGAAACTCAAAATGTCTCACGAGTGAGCTCTAGCTTGAAGAAGAGTATACTGATGCACAAAGCTTGAGGAAATACTTACTTTTACAAAGGAGAAGTAATCATAAGGTTTGTGAAAGCATTTCCAGTCTCCTTATGAGTAATGAAAATTTACAGTTGATGTGAATCGATGGAGGCTTAATGGGCATCTCATTGACTGTTCCAGCAAGCAAAGAAATGATTGAAAATATCTGCGCATGACAAATAACGCGGCAGTTTTGTAAGCATAAAGGCGAAATCGTCGATACGTCAGCCAATAAAGAATTGATAAAATCTTGGTTGTCGCTAAACATGACATACAAGAATATTCGCCATGCCAAGATTCAGATGCCGAACTTAGGTTGGTTTTGTATGCGATTGCACTAAGGAACAGAACTAGACAATAGACTTCATTTACGGCAGAGTCATCTTTTTAACAAATACTCACGCAAACGATTGACTGGTCCCCTAGCAAGCGGATTGCAGCTAATCGCTATATCCTCACCCCGTCAATGCTCTGTAACTAGCCGATGAAAACAATTTACTTGTGTGTGATTGAATATTTCTGCTAAGATCTGGGTATGATTTGTCACTTTTATTGCACAAAAAAAGTAGAATCTTCCTCTGATTCTAATCACCATGATGACAACCTCGTTATATCAACACTTCGTCTGGTACTCGAATAAACAAAATTGCTTTGAATCATCACTTCATTCATAGCAGAATAATTCTCAGTTTAAGCGCATCGAAGGGAGCAAAGGATCAACAGTGTAGAAAAAAATGCTAAGCATAATCATTTTTGCACTTACAAAGAGATATCGATGACTTCGGCAGCAAAGGACTATAAGTTGCAATGATTCCAATACTTTCACCTTCCAAAACTGCAACATTCTTGGAAAATCCAAAGTCCGGAAAGTTGGAAAATCCGGAGTTTCCTTTCGCAGAAACTGAGGATAAATGTGATACACAGTTGCCAGCAAGGGATTAAGATACTCGAGTTGGATTAACAGAGCCGACACCATTTATCCCATCGATTTACTATAGGAACTTGAGGAGAAAACCGCTGGCAATGAAATTTTTAGCAATTTCTTTGCATACCATCATGTTAGCGTTATGCGCCACTCAAAATATCGTCTCGAGAAAAGATACGAAACAAAGAAGAAAAAAAGAGCACTGAGCATAATTTGAACGACAGTTCCAAGAGAACAAATGACTCTTTCTTAGGCTTGAGAAGGCAGTTGAGGTGGCAAGGACTAGTGTTTGCATAAGGTAAATGATGGATGACCGAACGACAACGACACGGCACCAATCGATATGCAAAACACATCTAGTGCTGTCATAACTGATTTCCTTTATTCTTGATGTATTTCACAGTTAGAGTTTGGCTCGAATTCGAAATAGGGCGCCATTAACAATCCGAGCTTGAGAAAAAAAGAACTGGGCGAAAGGTGATATTAGGTGGCTAAAAAATAATTATGTCCTTTTTAAGGTTTGTAGAAATGTCATAAATAAATTAACATATAAATATGATATCATTAGAAAGAGCAGATTGAGGAGAATCGGATGTCGAGTTTTTCGTTCAAAATTTTTTTGATAACGAAATGACGCACGAGATTAGCCATTTCGTCAGATTTCCGAAAATCATGCTACAAAAAAGCGACGATTGAGCGTAAAGTGCACGAATGCTACGCACACATAGGATTTTGATAGTTACAACCATTTGTGGCCATAGATGGTGAGTTTCAAGCCGGACCATCCCCAAAATTGACCGCGCACCATGCCTAATTTCGACATTTTTGGCCTTGGAAATTCCCAAAGAGTAGTCCGGCTTGATTGTGGTTCGCCATATTGCAAAAGGCTATGTGTATCCAACGACCATATTACTCATCTGTAAACTTACTGCAGCTTGAGGACGGGGCCTGGAAACTGAAGATGGTGAATTTTGAGAAGTTCAGCTGTATAAGGTCATGATTGATTTTGTCCCAATAGAAGATTCTATGTAATGACTATGTGATAGTAAAGGTACACATGCAGAAAATCATAGCTAAAGAACAACTTGAATTTTTATACAGCTTTGAAGTTGCATGTTAAAACCAATTATTAATCAGTCAACCTAATAATTGGACAAATGAGCTTTGTTAAAACCTTCAGTGACTAAGGATGAGGATGACTTCAAGTTCCTCAGCACTAATCTGGACAAGGACATCTGCACGTAAAGGAGGTGCCAGGCACAGTCAGAGGCTCCTCCTTCCAGCCCTAAGTCAACAGCTTCTTTAATGCAGTGATAAAGTAATCAAATGTGAAACGATTGCTCATCGCCTGGCTGTGGCAAACAACATTTTTCATCCGCGTATTGATCCGTTTCTTGGGAACATTCCATATCTATGAAAAAATTCAACTTTGAACTAATGCTTACTTCCCAGAAGTATGGAAAATGATATTTCGTGAATTCAAAACGATTTTGTCATATGAGAACTACAGCCTTTTCGGAAATGTTTTAGTGACTAATGTATGGCAGCAGAGGATAACATCGACTTAAAAAAGCATTTAACACATGCAAAGCGGTGTATTATTTGTTCTCTTTATACTTTTGGCATGATATAAAAGTACAATTGAAAGCTATTCAAGACTCTAGATAGAAGATCTTTCCTTTGCTATGGGTGGAAAGAGATTCTGTTTTTTAGAATGCCATATTTTTCAAAATGTTATTGCAGGCTTTTAACAAAGATTGAATCAAAAAAAATATGGCAGTCATGATGCTAGCAGAGAAACAAAGGTGCCAAAGCGGCCAAGAAGTTTATAATGTCAAAACCGTGAAAATTGAGGTAGCTGGTGGAAGACTGGTGAAACATGGAACGACCCCCCGTTCCAAAAATCTAGAATGACGGACACACGAGAAATCAGTTTGAGAATTTCACTATTCCCAAACCGAGTTCTGAGCTGTCTTCCTTCAAAAATTATTAGTAAAGAAAGTTACCGGGCACTTGCGAAAATTTTTTTCAAATCGCTGTAACTTCAAGCAGATTGATTCTTTTTTGAAGCTACAAACTTCGTTCCAAAGGCAAATTTGTCTACAACATATATTTGTCTTGCTGACTTTTCAACACACTGCGGTCCATCAGCATGCGCAGAAGAGAAAATGGTCGTCGCGAAAAGTGGACTATTTGTGCAGGATTATTCCAGGCAGGATGAGAGCTGGAAAGCCCAGAGGCTGTCGTCATATAGAGGTCTGCTGGGGCTGTTATGGGGACCATTCATGTTTTTGAAGGACCACCTACAAAAAAATTTTCCCCAGAAAGTTTGAAAAATCGACCATTCTTTGCCCTTAAAAGTGCACCAATTTTCGAGCTAGTGAATCTGAAGTCTTCTAGTTCTGCACAGAAAGGACCAAATCTTTGATTACTGGCAACATTGGTGAAGTAATGCCTTGCATATCTTTTGGACCCATCATCCAGGCGTGGCGATCCCCGCAGAAGCGACGCCAGCTGCCAAAAGAATTACAGTCATAGGCAAGTTCGACAGCTTGTAATTTCTGAGCGCAGACCGCAAAACTCGAGTGCAGCTGCGGGTCAGGAGTTAACAGGCTTCTCAACCAGATCACTCAGGAGTTGGACGAAATTCTTTTAACTGCACAAAAAAATGGCCGTATGAAGAAAAATTGTGAAATTTTTGTGGTTGGGAAGATTTCTCTTCTTAATGTGCAGATCAAACACACTTGGCATCGATAAAAGTCAGAAGGCGTACTGAAAACTTTAGGCTTCCCTTTAATGAATAGTACAAAAAACTTGGTGTCAAAGTTCCATCGAGCGCCGAAAAAATGCGTTTGAAAATAAAAATTCCAAAAGTGCCCGGGAACTTCTTTACAACCTAATATATGACTTACAATTACAGTCAAGTCATGAATACAAACACGTAATCAATTTATGGATGCACTCTTCAAACAAAGCTGGTAATGAGTGGCGTTTGATTTTGTAACTGATTCGTGGTGCATTCTGTCTTTTCTATGTGGGCTTGTTTTCATTACAATCTCTACACATCTTCTCATCTCTCTCATCCTCTTCTCATGTCTGATATCTCAGTCACTTTGTAGGTGGTTTTTCAATAGAACTGAAATGGTCTGAAAGCACAAAAATTCACATTAACTTTCCAATACACATTCTTATACACGAAACCTACTTTGCTAGTGATGTAATAAAATATTGTTGAATGAAACCGAAGCACTGAGTTACCACTAATCCTTGTCAACAGCTGGCATCGGCTTTTTAAAGAAATAAGGAAATGATGTGGCACTGAATTTTTCGCGGAAAATTCTTTTCAAATTTTTCTGAAATTTTTCTTCGAGTTAGATATATATATATCAAGAAATGCTTCCGTTTAGTCATTCTGTTTTTCATCGCTCTTGCTCACGAAAGCTGAGCCAACGAAAGTAATAGAGCATCAAAACAATGTAATCAGTACGATTCAGAATGAGATGATTCAACAGAGAAGAAATGGACGGTGCTTTACTGACGAAGGCTTTGCCGGGAATTGCCATTTACAGTCCAGCACTTTCATAGTATGCAAGTAAACTAGGTAGTACCAACGAGTGATCATAACAAAGTCATAGGATTCACTCTTGATTTCATATACGGTGCTAACGGTGCTATAGTCAAGTACATCTTATATATAAAGCTGAATGTCTGTCTGTATGTATGTCTGTATGTCTGTCTGTACGTATGTGCGGAATAGAAATTTTTATTTCTGAACCGATCGGGACCAAACTTGGCACACATATACTTCGGGGCAGGGAGCGTGTCATAGGCTACTTTTCGTTAGCGAATAGTCTAGGCATCACCTTTCTACTCTTCCACAAATGAACATTGAAATATTGAGCTGAATGCTCTGTCGCACCGCTTTAAAAAATCGTAACGTCTTGCTTTTATGATACTCTTGCATGCAATATTGAAGAAAGTAAAATTAGCAATTTTGATGACACCTTTCTTACTCTCTACTAGGAATAAGTTCTAATTGCAGATGTAAAAATGGAAAAAAACGGATCACTTGAGCTTCGTTTTGAGCAGGTTTTTCATAATTTTTCGGCGAGCAAAGTATGTGCTGATCAAGCCTTTCATTAGAAGATTATGATTCTCAAAAAAAGTGCATGCCAAAAAATTGCCAAAAATCGATCCCCCGTTTTATGCTATTTTCACAACTTTTCAAAGAGCTAGATCAGCGCGAACTTAGCTCTGTTGGAAAGGGGATCAGAAAAAATTATTGACTGTGCCAGATTTTGTCGAGCATTTTCAGGAATTAGCGGGCCTGCTTAGACAAGTAGTTAAGCGATCTCCTTTTTCTAATTTATCTCTGCAATCAAAAATAAGTAAAGAGTAAGAAAGGTGTCTAGGAAGTACATAATTTATCCAACAACGGCGATGCCATGCGGGACTATTGTGGCAGTAAGAATTACGATTGAATATAGTACGCCATGGCTTTTGCTTCAATCTGATATAATCAACTTATAAGGTAGCACAAGGTGTAGATCACGTAGGTGAACGTACAGTGGAGAAACAAATTACTTTGCCGTGCTTCATCACGGAGTTGTGCGTTATGGAGGAAATTCATGAGTGAATTATAAACTATCGTAACAACTCTGGCCTAACCCGTTTATGACAAACTGTACTTACCCTAAATCAGCTTTTGACGTACCTACTGCGGTTGCGGAAGCTAGACTGACGGTTACTCTCGGTAGCGGGCGCCATCATTGTCGAATTGCTTGTGAATGCCTCTCGTGTTCTTTTCTTATCTATCAATACGACTAACTAATGCAGCAGCACATGTGACTCTTATAGTTTTTTGGTTAAGATGTAGGCTCTTTATGCTTATCAAATACTATGCGGCGATTAGTGTTAGGGCCCCTAATTAACACACCCTAGACAGCAGAAGACAAAACATCCGATTACAGGATAGTCTCAATAGATCGCAGTATACAAACACTGCTCTACTTATAAAAACAGAGGATCAGGTGCTCCAATTTTGTGAGAAGCTAGAAGTGAGAACATAACACAGCTTTCCAGCCGAAAATTACTTTAGACCATTATCTAAGAAAAAAGCATTTTTTCTTAGTTAATGGTCTAAAGTAATTTTATTAGCATTTTTTCCACAATTATAGTTATTCAATCTCTACAATCCTTACTGCTATCCATTTGAGTCACTGTACTCTCCTCGGCATACTGGTTTGGTGAGATTAGACAGTTTATCAACCATCAAACCGTTTGCTTGTTTGGATCAAAATTGTTTTGCTGGCAAAAAAGGGGCATGGGTACCATCTCCATGAAACACACTAATTCAGTTCTGTTGACTACAGTCTTAGAGCGGTCACAAACAGGCTTTCATCACACTTCCAATAATCTAGTCCGAATGATTAGACCCAAATTACATGATGAATTATCGTGGTATTAGAGTATGAGTTGCTGTGTATTTTTGTCTTTTTAGGGAACGCCTAGAGCGTATGTAATAAATAAATAAATAAATAAATAAATAAATAAACTAGAGCCGTGACCCTATAATCGTTAAAACGCAAGGCTAGTCGCTTATGGCGGTTATAAAGTTGCGAGAAAATAAAGGTGTCCCATTACTCCCACCTTACCCATTGACGACGGTGGACCACCGGTGGCTCTCACTTTTTGCCGCTAGGAACGACGTGGCCCACACCCTTTACAAAATCATATCCTTTCCATCTAGTATGTTTTCCGCAAATCACTGTTCCTCCAGTTTTTTGCACTTTTGGAACCTGTAGACTCTGTCGTCCAAGAAAATGATTGTAGTTGTCTACAAGACAATACTACATTTCGTAAATATTCACAAAACTTTCCAACGCGATTTTGCACAAAGTATTGTGCAAAATCGCGTTGTCCCACAGCGCCGCCACGCAAAATTAGGCGTCGCCGTCAATGGGTTAATAGATGCAGGGATTAAAATTGAGAAAAGCATTAATGACTACGTAGTTCAATACACAAAAGTTACTTTTTTAAAGGAATTCTTCAACATTATTGAGGGTCTCACACTTGGAGCGAAAAGCTTTCTGGTAAGAAGAGCTCAAGTCCTGTTTCAAACCTGCCTCATTACTGCCAAGCTATAATTTGCAGGAAGCAAAAGCTTTATCGCTTGTTCGTTTTCGGATTCTTAACGATATCTCCCGCTAAAGAATATAGGAAGTCGCGAATTGGGAAGTGGTTATTGGATAGAGCCTAAAATGAAGCGCCTCGCCTATGCAAAAGTCATGTAATTTTCTATTTGTAAGTATGCCTGAAACATAAGTATGGACTTTTGATGGTTTATTCAACATCCTCCTTTCAACACCTCTTACGTCCAATTAGCACATTGAATTGCAGGTTCGACCTCAGACCAGGGCTCGGCACGGGCGGCCTAAAGGGCAGGCTGAATATCGTTTTGGGATAACAAGCGAAGCGTTTTTGCGGGTAGAGGAACGAAAGCCCCCAGTTTGAGCCGCCTTTCGCGGCTAACTGGTCCTTTCGCAACGTTGTTGCATGTCGAGTCAGATTTTGCGATACAGTCCAATCTGCCACTTTTTGTATGCCTTCAAGTGCTGGCAGATAAGGAGTGCAGATATGATAAGTATTTAAGCTCTCTCTACCACTAGCCATCTTTTGATATTGTCTTTTGGTCAAGAACGACTAAATCAAGACTCAAAACATAAAAGCAACTTATCTTACCTTGCTATCTTTGGAAGACAGCATGATGTGATAATTGTCACATGTTATGATAATTATCTCAAATGCCTCATAAAATCATGATTGGTCGCTGCATAAAAAGACTAAATCACAAAAACCTATCAACCTACCTCACACATGAACGGGACCTCTTGCCCTGATGTCTAGCAGTTTGAATGGTGTACGCTCACAGCGATAAATCAACATATGACGAAGAGTATGTTCAAATGGAGCGCAACCAGCAACCTATTCAGTCTTTGAATTGCCGAATACAATACGGTTTTGATTATGCGGAGTGGAAGAAAGAGTGAAAACGAAAGTAGCGATTTTCCAGCATGACGGAAAAGTTCTGTATATTTGTACACAGCAAAAGCCACTACATGGACAAGAGTGACTTAACTCAGAAGCCCACAAGGACCTTCTGCCGGAAAAAGAAATATTCGCAGCGTTTGAGCAGAAATCATTTTACTATTAACAGAATTGAAAGCATCTAAAATCGGCTCGGGATCTTCGTCTAATAATTCAAAAACGCGCTAGGAATTTGCAGGAACACATTAGTTTTGAACACATTCAGCAGCTTTTCAAAAATAGCTGAGTAGGCTCATTCCCTGAATGCAAGCGGGTCTCCCGGTCAATTTTCGAGAAGCAGTAAGGTGAGGTAACCTATGCTCAGCAACTATTTGAATCCTTAGAGTATTGCCTTCAAAAGCCCCACAGCTACTTTCTGTAAATACATAGAAGGACAGATAAGCAATGTCATGTCTTTTAGTGGTATTTAATTTCATACATCCATATTCTGAGTGGCATAAGATCAAATTGCATATTTTGGAACGTACTATCTATTAGGTATAGTTGGCAAATTATTTGAAAGAATATTTTGTGCTTTTAGCACGTAAGCCATGATCTGAGTGCACTACAGAATTTTCTACCTTAGTTAGCCCGGTTGTGAAAATGAAGGAGAGTAGAGCATAATACTTCTCCGAGAAAATGTCATTTTACCTCACTATAATTTTTAGAAAGGTATGAGTAAAGGGCCGCGCATACTTAACGCGATTTCAATCGAGAGCGATTTGGCAATGTTCCAACTGTCCATAATTCACCGTAAACACATTTTAAATGTACAGAAGACAGGCATTTTATCAATCCACGTAAGTTATACACACTATGCATGCGCAAAAGGGCATTTTATCAATCCATGTAAGTTATACACACTATGCATGTGCAGTTTGCTAGTGTTGAATCTAGAGAGTTCTAGCTAATGGCCAAATCGCGTGAAGTACGCCCGACCCTTAAAGGCAGTGTCCGGGCAAAAACTCGACTTTGAGATTTTGTGCTTACCTGGGCCTATTCGCTACGCTGAATCCGAAAATGCGTAGAGCGCGAAAATGGCGAAAAACGGCTCTAACACAGGAGGGAAATCAGCAGGTGGGCGGAGTCCTCCCCACTGCGAATTCACGTTCCCGGCTTTCAGAGCGACCTTCTCGCTTCCGGTTTCAAGTCAATCATTCGCACTTGACCGGTAGCGATGTTAGGACGGCTAGCGGAATCGAGAAAATCGCTCCGGGAGCTGGGATCGTGAAATCGCAATGGGGAAAGCTCCGCCCATCTGCTGATTTCCCTCCTGTATTAGAGCCCTTTTTCGCCGTTTTCGCGCTTTCCAATGTGGATTTTCGGATTCAGCATGGCGAATAGGCCCGTATAAGCACAAAATCTCAAAATCGAGTTTTTGCCCGGACACTGCCTTCAAAGGCGTGTCCGGGCAAGATGGGGATTTTAAGATTTCAGTGCCATGCGAGAGTGGTTCCCTCAGACACAACATCGCACAAGTGCGACATCATAACGCTTGAAAAGCAAGAAAACGACCGGAAAGTGGGGAAACTTACGCCTTGGGGAGACGTCCTCCGAGCTGTCCGAATTCCCGCTATGCGGCAGAGTATGCATGCCGCCACAGTTAAAATGTAAAGTGCAGCGATTCTGCGTCTCTGCCTTGGCGGGGACCGTCAAATTTCACATCCTTCACAATTCGCAAATTGCAAATTCATTAATACTCTACTCAATAAGTCTTGCTTAAATCCCGTGGTGCAGTCGGTGACGTTCTTGCAGGAATAAGCTTGAATTACTTGAAGTTTAACCCTTGAGAGCCTTTTTTGACATTTTCAGCTAATCTTCACGCCTCATTTTTGAGCAAACACAATCTATCCGATTCTTCTGTCTAGATGAAAGCATAAAAGAAGGGTATGTTCTAAATTTTCTGTGTGCTGATGGACAAAAATGACGCTTAAGTATGCACGATCTATCGTTCCTCTTGCTCGCCACCCTATGTGTAACCTTCTTTTCTAGTATAATGATGGTTTTTGTGTGACTTATATATCTTCACAACAATCTTTTGTACAGTGATTCGATAGCATTTAGGAAGGTTGAATGCAATCAAATGAAATATCAAAATCACGATCATGTCCAGCGCATCGCAAATAGCATTTCCATACAAACGGGAAGAGATATGAGTCGTTTCCAACAAGCAGGCAATGGAAAAGCATTGCAGTTCAATATGAAGGTCACCTCAATGAATATATCGATCGTTTCTATAAGCATGTTGTTTTGTTCTCTTATCTGGCCGAAAGTGTGAAAAAGATGGCAAGTGCAATACATAATTTTCTTTGCAAAGATTATAAAGTTTTTTCATTGTTACGCAACTGACGTTGTTCGCGAGGATTGATAGATAGTTGCGCTAATAGGCAACAATCCAAAAAGCACTGAAACATCATCTATCCCCTCTTCGATTATACATAACTTGATACGAATGTTTAAGAACCATTTTATCCTTACTTTGCTCCCAGGCTATTTATTTAAATGAATATTACATTTGCATGCAGTGCTATTTTGAGCATATTCAACTTTTTCTATAATCTAGTGAAAGTCCGTGCTACATTTCGAATAGTATAAATATAAGAAAAACGAAATAGTCTTACAACAGCTTGGCAGTATTTGCTTTACCAATGATTAGAATGAGCGTAAAAGCTGAGCTTATTTTTGGTAAGGCAATGATCAAATGCTCGTGCATACTTTGTTAGAAAGTTGATCTCAATTGCATAAGATAGTGAATGTAGTCGATTTTCGATAGTCAATGCTTTTATTGCCCACTTCTCACTAACTGAGAAGACGAACTGAAAAAGTTAGCTAAAACTTCAACCTATAGATGGCCAAAGTGGAGAAGAAATTTTATCTTTTGATTGAATAATATCTGATCTATTAGATGAAGCGCAGAGCAAAAAGTTGAAAGGTTCAAGATCCTCCACGTTTGGTTGTTTCCTAAAGAAGTGATATAAACCCTATGATTACGCTCAATCAAGTCAACAAGTTCAATCATTTATAAAAAAGAAACGAGTGTCGCAATAAACAGTTTGCCGAATGATGGACCGTTTTCGATCAAATTGTATAATAGAAATTTGAATAGAGAAGGATGTAAAGTAGGGTCGGACTATGGCAAGAATTACTAGGAGATGATGAACGGTGGAGAAAGCGGAATATTCTGTAAGTTTATGTGCTCTACCGGACAATTTTGCTTAATCTCAAGGCAATTTTGAAACATGGTATTAAAAGAAGAGAATGAAAAGGTTTTCAATCGAATTGTTCCTCTAGCCAGAAGGTATGGAACGCGTGTAATAGGGCGTCAGAACAGGGAGGCTTGCATAAATATTTAGAGCTGAAGTTGTTTGAAGCTGCTATATTCACTTTACCATTGCCTGACACCTGACCGTCCTACACTCAAAAAGTTCGAAGATAGATGTCCACAAGTCTATGATTATTTTTTGTTCTAACACATAGTGTGCAAAGGACGGAATACTATGAGTCACTGCTGCAAGAGCTTTACGAAGAAGGATGAACAGGTGGGAGGTGCTTTTTGAGTGGGAAATCACAGAAATACTTGCTTTTTAGCGAGCTTACTATTATACATATAAAGCAATAAAGTAAATTTCAAAGGTAGAGGTAAGCCAGTGGAAGTAAGAATAATAGTGCTTGTTGTACAATAAAAAGAGCAGTAGTTTATGGACAGCCATTTTCTTTCCGAGCGTATTTGATTTTCAGCGGAGAAATTTTCAGCACTCTTGGAGTGCAAAATAAGTGAAGTTTCACAAGGAATGCAAATAGTCAAGGTGGCGTTTTTAGATGGGATGTAAACCACTTGAAGGACTTAAAATGCTGATTCCAAATTTGCTTTCTTTATCTGCAGAACATTTATGGACGAGAACTTATGAGCAATGATTGGAGCAAAAAACAGAATGTGCAAGTGTCAAAAATAGCCGTTATACTTTTTCTAGTTCTTCACTATAGCAGTGATAATCATCAGAGCACTTAAAAAAACTCTAAAGTAAGAAAAATACATCACACTTGGTTGCATTATTTGAGGGCTAATAAGACTTTAGCAACTTATTTTATCCAAAATGCACATTCAATTTTTGGCTTCAGAAAACGCTCATAACTCCTTGTCCGTAAACGTTCTGCAGATAAGGAAGGCAGTTTTGGAATCAGCGCTTCATGCCCTTCAATATGGTATGCATCTCATTTGGAAAGGCTACTTCGACTAAACAAGCTTCCCTTGCCAGTACTCTTTGATTTGAAGGGATGAAGGAGAGATTATTCCATCATAACCAAAGTAAGGAGTTTTTATGCATCGATCTACTTATACGAGTAGTTGAGACGTGTATGCGAAAGCAAAAAACGCAGTAGCAGAGAATGGCAGTTACCTGTTCGTGTTTTGTGCGACGGATGCAGCAATGCACCCTCGCCGCTGCGCAAATATCGAGTGACTCAGCCATGGAAACGGAATCGGAGTTGGCGCTGCTGCTGAACTCCACGGCCAATACGCGCCGCGCTCACTTGAATTGTCCCTCCGCAAAAAGGATGGACGCGGAGAACAGCAATAGTTACAGGCTTGTTATCGGGGGTTGTAGCCGTAGATGATCAACTCGGATAAAAAAACCTAGACATGCTTTTTATTTATAACTGGCTCAAAATGATAGAAATAAATGAAATATCTGCACCAAATTTTGCATAAGTAAAGTTTGGGGCAGAGCAGATGCAAATAAGCTTTTTCGCTTTTCAAATTATTCTCTTTCGCGTTTTTTGCTTACTTTTTCATTAAAAACCGACCTAAAATTACGGAAAGAATCAAGTTTTCTGCACCTTGGGCAGGTGAAGGTCATCCAATACCGCCCTGGAAAGTAATATTTGGCAGAGTAGGAGGAGGTATGTGAGCTTGCTGATTATAAAAAAAAACGCTTTTCGCTTTTAACGACAACTGAGCGCCTGGCACTTGCATATTTCACTTGGAATGACTGCAATCAGTTTTCTTTTTTTTTTTGATGTAAATGCTGCAGCGGACTGTGGGAGGGGTACAAATGTTGTTTCTGATTGTAAAGCATTCTCGCTACGAAAGAACGTTCGAGATAGACTAGAAAATCATTAGAACACGAGCCATAAATCTAAAGATAACCAAGAAAACCAAAAGCAATGGAAAAATCGTCATTGTTTGAAATATGCTAGATAGCAGTTTCAGCTGGGTAAAGTTGTCCTTTGAAATGTGAAGATTGATTAATCAAAAGAGTTTACGATTGCTCCACCGCTCAAGCAGGATAGTAGAAACATGTGCTTTCATTTGTTAAAGACCTGGTCATCTATATACCATCTACCTATCTTTAGTAACTCTTGAAATCTCTTCCCCACTAGCTACATAGGTTGTCGTCCAGACAAAAAAGAGTACAACTAATGCGCTAATGAAGAGTTTTGAGCACCTAAGTGTTCTTTCTCTTTTTAAGGCGAGAGAAACGATTTGATCTCGTACTGCATTTTGTAAATATTACTCCATTACTCTGCTCCTATCAAGAAAAGGCCAAGAAGTGGAGGACAGGTGTGTCAATCACTACAGATGCGTATATCGAGCAGGAGTATGGGATGAATTCAAGGCAAGGTTATTTATTTTTTGTTATAGAACATCAATTTTTGCACCTCATGAGATACCGTACCCCATTCTGCATCTTTCATTTCAAGAAGCTTAGATCTTTAAGGCTTCGGACAGAGTTCACGCGATTCAATCGTTACAGATAAGTGTTACGAGTTTACCGCATGCCGATGTTCTTGTGTTTAGGTTGTGATAGTCAGTCACTATTAGTCATGTTGGAAAACTATCACAACCGAGTTGCAAGAAGATCGACATGCAATGAACTCGTAACACTCGTCTGTAGCGATTTAATCGCGACGATTAAATCGCGTGAAATCTACCCGGAGTCTAGAGCAAACGCTTAGAGCAACCCTATGGTGATATTTACAAAATGCAGTACGTATCACTTGCAGTAGTGCGAGAGCTTGTGATGATCAAAAAGGGGTTGCTTTTTTGCGTTTTGGAGTGTCGCTAACGGCGTATTTGGTATGGCCTTGCAAATGGCCTTGCACGAGGTACATCGCCATGTAATTATCCCTGATGTAAGAGTTGAAGAACATGCTGTCGGAACTTTCAAACTATGGTAATTTAAATGGTACAATTGAGAAGAACTTTCATTTCATCATCTTCAAACCATCGAGCGAATTCTTTAGATCTTACTGATGAACATGGGAGCTTAAGAACAAAAAAAACTAATTCAGTATTAATTGTTCGCGATCACAACTCGACTTTCAAACATGCAGAGCCATGAACGTCGAAAAGCCGTCTTATGGGTGAGTCTCAGTTTTCTTTTCACCTGCAGTTTTCATAAGCAAATTGCATCTTTCGCAGTTGAGTGCTTGAAGATTTCTAGTTGGCTCAGAAAAATTTCGAAAAAAGCAGCATAATTTCTTTTGGTTCTGTCTCTTTTATAAATGCAACTTCACTACATGGGCCGGGGTTTACTACGACTCTCGATCCCACTCGATCCACTTGTTCTATCATATCTTCGCATGAGCGAGGAATATATAGGAATACATCTGAAAATGTAATTTCAGAAGATATGGCCATCGTCAGGGATACTGCTTGCATCATGCATGAAAATGGTGTCTGTATAAAATGCTATCTAAACCAGTTCCCTACTGTCTCAGCAACATGAAGTTTGGGCTCTCTAACAAGCGATTATAAAAGGCCTTTTCAAAATCTGTTGTTTCAGTACCACTTCCTGCTTTTACAATTCTGTAAAGAATAAGGGAAGGCAACATGTATATGAAGTGCCATGAGCTCCTCAACGTTCTAGCCATTTTTGCAAGTTAAAAACGAAACCGGATCGCTCCGGAAGCTGGGAGCATAAATACACCGTGGAGAAGACCCTGCCTTGATGATTTCCAATCACTCTTAGAGCCGTTTTTTGGTGTTCTTGCGCTCTCCAGTGTGGATTTTCGGATTCAGCATAGCTTATAAGCCCGGGTAAGCGCAATTCAAAATTGACTTTCTGCCCAGACACTGCCTTCAAACATTAAAGTGTACGGCTGGAACTTGTCATCGTCCCTTTGAAATGCTTATTTTGCCCGCTTTTTTTGAACTGTAAATATGGAAGGTGCTCGGAATCATAGAATAAATACTTGCAAAAATTATCAAGGTGGCGGTTGTAGAAAAGCCAGGGTAGCCACATTGTTGCACCCGCTTTGCTCGAAAGTTTGCAAGGAAGTCTGAATAGGCGGATGGCACCAACTCTTAGGCTATTTTGAGGGCATCATGATATCAACATGACAATCCAAGTATGTATACCTATCTGTTTGGCTCCTTGAGCTCTTCAGCGGTTCTAAAGGTACCACTGGCAAATTGAGCTATACTGGAAGCGCCTACGGTACTTTCACAGTATAAAGAATCTAAGCTAAAGCTGTACAGAATGGACAGATATGCCAAAGACCTTGAGGCAAGAAAGTAATTGTTCAAAGAAGAGAGTATATACATTTGGCTTTGAACAAACTTTAAGTTGAACATAAAGCAGCCTTATATCAAAGAAGATTGTGTTCTACACAAAAAAGATTTCAACGTCTTTTATTTTAGTTTTTTAGTGCAAGCGAAGGCTCATATCACAGTGATAGTGGTTATATGTATTGAGTTTGTAGAAGCAACCACTGTGGAACAGAAAATTGCGTACGCAGAGATTCTGAAATGAGAATCGATTGAATTGAAACACGTTTGCTTTATTAGATGAAGAAATCATCTAGTTAACTTATTGCTTTCTGTCAAAATACCAAGAGTTAGGATATGTTGACACAATATGATAATAGTTCTAAACATTCATTTCATACCTATATGTATCTTGCATACTTTCCTTGGAAGAAATAATGAATACCACAAAGATTCGAAGCGGGTTGCAAATACCAGTCGCAGATAGCGTATGACTACATATCAAAGTGACTAGGGCATTATAAGATGGAGGTTCCATTCGCATTGGTGCATCAACACGATCAAAGAAGAGATGGGTTTTTTGTAACAAATTTTATTCTACTCTCGCAGTGGCCACGTGCTCAGAAATTCAAAGAGCTTTTCTCAATTAAATTTTGCAAAAACTGGGGGTCATGCTCTTCCTAGGATCAGCCGTGCAAAATTAGCAGCTTTCGCTTGTCAATTTTGTGAATGAAAAGTTGAGAAACTTGACAGTTAAATCAATCGTCGGAGAATCGGAGATGTAGGGCATAGAAATGTGTTGCTCGCTATCCTTTTGCAGGTGGACCAACTCATTTTTAGATAGTACCCTTGTTTGTAATGATAAATGAAATGCATTACAAACGTTATTCTAGTGTTCGGGTAAGCGGTCCTAAAATTATGGCTAAGATGAAAAATTTTTCCGTATAAGCAAACATATGGTTTGTCTTCAGCTGCTGGTCTGCTTCAGTTTGTGATGCAGAACCACACACAGCAACAACCACAACAACGCAGCTACTTCGAACCATGAAAATTCCGAGAAAAATTGTAATATCTCTAAGACCTTCAACTGGTTCGAGGTAGGCTTGAGTTTGATATGCAGTATATCTTGGAATATTCGAAATTTTCTCGAATAATTGCGAAATAATTGAATATATTAGGTTGTCCGGAAATTGATGCCCGTTTTGAATTTCAACCGCAATAAGTCATAACTTCTCATTTCTAAATAGGTTGCAAAGTACCATTCGATAGAACAAAGCAAGCTCTACAAGATGGCCTTCTTGCTTTTGCAACAGCTCTCACCCACCTCGAGTTTCGAGCCAAAAACTAAAAAGACTCAGCAGCCCGAAAAATCGAAAAAAATCGTAACTCAGTTCATAAAATTCCTACAAGAGTTCTTACTTGCTCACGTAAACACTAGCCACATAAAACATCTATATACGCCTTTGCCGCATTTTTTTCTCTGTTAGAAATCAAGGAAAGGAAAATTTTCATGCATTTGCCAAAGTGATACTGTGCCGTTCCCACATAAGTAGTTCTACACTACAGACCTGTAGAAGTACAATCGTAAATTCTCAGCTCTCTACAAGCTTTAGTTCTCGAGAAATTTGAATTTTAGCTTGAACCAGCTAACTAGGGAAAGCTATATTCGGTAATTCTCGAAAACTAAAGCTTGTAGAGAGCTGAAAATTTGAGTCTGTACCCCTACGGGCTTGTGGTGTACAACTACCTATGTGAGAATGGCTCAGCATCACTTTGGCAAATGCACGAAAATTTCCGTTTTCTTGGTTTCTAACAGAGAAAAAAATGCGGCAAAGGCGTATATAGATGTTTTATGTGGATAGCGTTTACGTGAGCAAGTAAGAATTTTTGTAGGATTTATATGAACTGAATTACGATTTTTTTCGATTTTTCGTGCTGCTGAGTCTTTTTAGTTTTTGGCTCAAAACTCGAGGTGGATGAGAGCTGTTGCAAAAGCAAGATAGCCCTCTTGTAGAGCTTGCTTTGCTCTATCGAATGGTACTTTGCAACCTATGTAGAAATGAGAAGTGTATGACTTATTGCGGTTGAAATTCAAAACGGGCATTAATTTCCGGACAACCTAATATTAGGTTGGTGCAGAAGTTCTTTCGCACCCAATTCAAAAATTCATAGAATCCTCAACGAATCTGCAAGTTCGAAATTTTGTTTAAGAGAGGAACTCATGCTCTTTGCAAATGTACTTGAAATGTTCGTTAGTGTGTACAAATGAAGGAGATAGAAGCTCAAAATCAAAATCGCTTAAAATTATTTTCCGTATATGAATAAAATAAGAGGATAAAGGATTCGGCGTCTTCAATACCCTTCGAGGGCATGCGCCGAACGCACGCACTAACTTCATGGTCGAAGAGGCAACTGTATGCGTGCGAGCCTATTACAGTGACTTGCGGGGGCCACCCGTTTCCAAGTCAGTGCTTTTATCCTCCCAAATTGCTCTGGTACCAATTTACCGGCCCCGGAGGGTAGAGGGCTTGGTTGGCCCAGGGGAGGGGATCGAACCTGTGTCCGATCTGGTCATAACGGCGCCTCATACCACTACGCCACTCGTTTCCTAATTTTTCGTGTAGGGTCATAAAAAATCGGAAACTTGCAACAAAAATCGGAGCAGTTGGTATTGTAGGCTCTTTCACCAGCTCTTTCTAACTGTGCAAAATTTGCGCTGATTGAGCGTCTCTATGAAAAGTTACGATTTTTGAGCAAGCAATACAAAAGGGCGAATTTGGTTTATTTTGGCATTTTTCAGGGAAATCGCAACTTTTCATAGAGACGCTCAATCAGCGCGAACTTTGCATAGTTAGAAAGAGCAGGTAACAGAACCTACAATACCGACTGCTCCAATTTTTGTTGCAAGTCTTCGATGTTTATGACCCTACACAGAAAATTCGAATTTTGACCGATTTTTTTCTATCGCTCCTATCTATGCAACAGATGATCACTGTAAGCATCTAAGATGTCATTATAAAGAGCATTGCTTACTCTTTTATACAAAAATAGAAGTAGTCAAATCGGTTGGAAAAATTAGAAGTTGTGAATTTTTGAAAATCGTGCGCAAGAATCCTCAGGACAACCTAATATTCGAAAAAATATTGAATAATCGAAATTCGAATATTATCAAAAACAAAAAATGTCGAATATCCAGAAAATCGATAATTTCGGAAATCAAAAACGCCGAATAAACAAATAACGATTATTTCTGAAACAAAAAAAATTGCCGAATAACCGAATATCGAAGGTCTTCGAAATGAAAAAATTGCGAGTGATTGGATATATTCGAGAGAAAATTCGACTAAACGAATACTTTGCATTGACTATGCCGAATATTAAAACAAATTCTGATCAAATTAGCACAATGAAAGACTCCACGTAACAACATACGATATTTGCCGATATAGCAATCAAAATGTGAAGTTATTATGTATCGAATAATTACTGAAGGTAGATATTTAAATGTTCGAGTATAATCCAACATCAAAAATTCCGATTAACCGAATAATCAAATGTATTCGTATTTAACAAATTAAGCGGATATCAAACATATTCGACATTTCAATTTTTCGAATTATTGAATTTCGAATAGATTTTATTCGAATACTTAAATATATATTCAATCCGGTCCAAATACAGCGTGCTGGCCAACTGTCTAGAGTAATTTAAGATCACTGATACCAGAAACTTTTTTGTTAATGTAGCAAAAGTCGTGAAGGTTTCTCACCTCAAGTCTTTCGTGGAACAACTGTAATGTTTTTCTGGGTTGTTTCTAAACAAAGTTTTAGATCCTGTCACAATTAAACACATGTTTCCATGCAAGCAGGTGCACTCACCAATACGAGGAGTCAGCGACTGCGTTGGATTTGTTACTAACTTCTTGGCTTTCTCGTCTTTAACATCTGGATTCTTCTTTGCTTCTTCTTTCTTAACTTTTTGCTCGTCACCCTCTTCTTTCTTTTCAACGTCCCTTTCCTCTCGTTCTTTCTTTTCTTTTTCTTCCCCCTTATCGTCCTTATCAACTTTTATTTCAGAGTCTTTTTTCTGCGCTTTTTCTTTCTAGAATTTACTCCGGCAACGTGAAAATAATTGTCTCATCAGTAACTTACATTATCCTTTTCCGAGTCCCAGTCGCTTTCAACATCATTGAAGGTAGGGTAATCGCCCTTATTCCTCACTTCCTTTCCTTGAGCGATGCGCTCCTGTAAGATTTCAAAATTACTTTTTGTTATATGGTGGAATTGAGATGCAACCTCCTTCTCATTTCTTTTAATTTGCTTTGGTTTGATGTTTTCAATTTTTTTCTTCTCCTCTTCCAAGTTCATTTCTTTCATTTTTTCGTCGCTTTCCTTCTCTTCGTCCTTCTTGATATCCTTCTTCTCAGAAGAAGCTGGCTCTTCCTTCTTTTCTTCTTCCTTTTTGATGGCTGACTTCTTTCGTGGATGTTTAATCTAAATTATAGCACAGTATATTACACTGAAATAGGTTATTCCAGTACTGTGAAACATAAACAAAAAGTGGTTGTGAATAAGTTTTTTTTTCGGGCTAATTTTCGTCTATTCTTTATTCATATGTTGTAAGCTTCAATTCATTCACAGCCTCAAGCAAATCGCCAATCACTCCGTATTGGTGTATGATCACGTTATGATGGTGTTAGAGGATTCTGTATTATAAGAGAAATTTGCGTCAAAAAACCCAAAAGATGTGAGTACTCCACTGTTGTATCAATTTGAGCCTTTAAATTTGTACATGATAACTTCGATTGTTCGAAGTTTCCAAGAGTCTTACACACTAGTCAGACAGGTTGTATAAATTCATCAAAGATATAACTCGGATCCGCCATTACAGAATTTTCATAATTTTGAGTTTCTCGCATTCCTACGTTATATAAAAATTTGATGATGTGTTTTGTTCTGTACATTCATGGTGTCACTTTGCAGCATTTAGAGCCCCGAAGCCATAGACACAAAGGTGTTGCCAAAGTTAGAGGACAATGGGTCACCGAGAGGGAGGCTGCGCGCGGACGTTCGCAGCAAACCGCATTCTCGGTTTCGGCCGAACCCAGCTAAGGGCGGACCGGGTCAGATCCGCCACCCTCAGCTGGGCATCCGGCCGAGACCGAGAATGTCGAACTCCTTCTCAGCTTGGGAGACATTACCAGAGCATACACTCGGCTGTGCATTGCAGTTTGATCCCCAGGGCCACCTCACGCCACGATGATGGCCTTCTGATCACTACGCGATCCCAGCTCCACACCCGGGGATAGCGATTGCCCCCATAGAAATCGAGAAGGCTTAATAAGTTTACCCTTGTAGGGGGAAGACCATTATTCCGCTAGCTAGATGAAGAGGAAACTCTGCACATCGGATCCCGCCTATGACGCTGAGTGGTAGCAAGAACGATGTCAGGGGCCTTAGGGCGCCTTTTGAATTGGACTCAAAACGAGCATCTGCCCGAACGACACGCCATGGAGACTGCCTCATGCTCTGCACCTGGAAGGCCAGAACAGTCTCCACAAACACCGACATCCACGCTCTTTTCGACACTGCAGAACCAAGTACCACATCGCTCTACAGGAAACGAAGTCCAGGAAGAAGGACGTGCGACAGATGAGTGATGGGACCCTCATCATTCGTGATGCAAAGGTTCTAACGCAAAACGTTGGAGGCGTTGGTTTTTTCGTCCACTTATCTATCTTCTATCTTGTTGACTGGCATGAGATCCTAGGATCAACTCTACTAGCCATTCTACGACTAGGACCTCCAAGTCAGAAGACCATCAACATCATTGACTGCTCCTCAATATCAGCAGCTGACAACTCAGAGCTAGATGTTGTCTACAAAGACGTTGAGGTCGTTCGCAACAAGAAGTTCTTCTATAAGTTTGTTGTGACCTTGATGCGATCGGGATGCCACTAAGGATCGGAAAGTTTGGATATAGACTCCGGGATGACAACGGCAACCGTCACGTTAGGCTGCTTCTCTTTTCCGCACAACTCTTACATGGAAATTCCATCTTCGAAAGAACATCGACGTGGACAGAGGAATCGCCCAGTGGAACGACTCACTGGAGATTGACCACATTTTCATAGGCCGAAGATGGAGCTTGCTAGATATCTCAGTAGTAGTTCGATCCTTCTACAGTAGCTGTGATCACCGCCTCCTTCGAGCAAAGTTTCGATTCAGTCCAAAGCTGGAAAAGAAAGTCTGACAGTGCCGCAAGAAGGAAAGAATTCGTTTATAACGGTAACAGGCTGGAGGAGCTCATATCAAGTTGTGACTGGCCCATCGAGGAGTACCCAACGTACGACTACGACTGGCTTTTGAAATGGTTGCGAGCCTGCGAAGTGTGCGCCTCAGTGACTTCTGAGAAGAATTTGGATCACATTTCGAGGACAGACTTTTAAGGCAGGCTATGAATGCAACACATCTCGGGCGATTGATAGCCAATGCCAGTTGCAGAACAGCTTTGCAGGAGGATCTCAGGAAGTACAGGATACTAACTGGTATCCTGTACTGCCAAGATACTGGAAGCAGCCGAAAGAAGGCGAAGTTCCAAGAAGTGCCGAAGGGACCTCTGCGAATATCACGTACCGCTGGCTGCACTACTGAACGAAGACGGGACTCCGACTTCTTCCCGATACAAGATGGAATCTATCGCGAAGGACTTTTACACCAACCTCTTCCGCTCATCAACACCCGTGCCGATGCCCGCTGTTCCCACTGAAAAAGCGGGCATCGGCATTCTATTTCGAATTCTATCTGCTGAAGTGCGCGCAGCCATTCAGGCCATGAAGACGTCCATGGCTCGAGGACCAGACCATCTTTCCGTCAAACTTCTGCGAGCCGGAGGACACCGTCTACAAGAGGTTCTGCTTCGCGTTAAACATTTTATCTTCAGAAGGAGAAGATTCCCGACCAGTGGAGAACGTCAAGAACCGTCCTTCTCTTAAAAAAAGGCAAACGGGAAAATTTTCGGGACTACCGCCCAATATGCCTGCTGAGTGTGCTGTACAAGTTTTACACGACGATTATCCTCGCTTGCAACTGGATGAAGCCCAACCCCAAAGACAAGCTGGATTTCGCAAAGTATTCTGCATGGACTGCATCCAGAGGGTTTCGAGGATTATAGAAATCTGCCGGGAGCATAGATGCGATAGGTGGAAAAATTTCTCGACCCCCTCCACTTTAGAGCAGGCATCTGGCTGACCCCTTTCACCTGAGGTTGAGACTGACTCAAGGCATAACGGCAAAATCAAACAGCTGTTGAAATGACACTGTTTGTTCAGAAAGGAAACGCCGGCTGCTTTTCTTCTCAGACATCAAGACTGCAAGATTATCGAAACAACAGCGTTTTGTTGAAAAAACGCGTGCTCGAGACCTTCTTCGCAGTCAAAGTGGCTGCTAACGAAACATAATCAAAAGTCAAAAGGATGTCAGATTCTTTGAATAATTAACATTGTATCAATGAATACACATTGTCTCAAAAAAAAGTTAAGCATGAGTAGAAAATTTGGACTAGTTAGTGATGGATGCATGTTTGCTGATAATGATTGTACCATATCTATTTTATTAGAGAGAATAATAACAAATAAAAAAGCACTTAGATTACTCGTTTCTCAAGCTTTCGAATGATGTATGAAAGTTCGAAAAAGACCTTCTTGGTTTGAAGAGATAACTACCCAGAATTGGCTGATACTGTAACTAGATAAAACTGTCGTATCTCGTTACACAGAAAACCTAGTAGAAAAGGGACGGTCTATGTCGATTCCTCGTGCTCTTAACTTTCGAATGGTATATGAAGAGTTGGTGCACAAGGCTTTTCCAATGCAAAAAAGTCTTGCTCCGGCTACCCATAGAAAGCCGGAGCGGGGTGGAGCAAGTTAGTATTGAATATCTCCACCTCATTTTTGGAAAGCCAAAAGTTTTTTCACCCAAACAACCTGTATACCATTGAAAAGCCCACGAACAAAGGAATCGACGTAGACCAACTCTTTTTCTAGCTCCCGCTACCCAGAGATACATGGCATTTTAGCTAAAAATATGTGTGTTTTTGTCAGGAAATTCCTGCGTGAAGAATGAATGAATTTGCCTGGTTGTCTAACATATCACAGAGCAACTTTGCCAGTTAATATAGACCGTCTCTTTTTTTTCTATCTCTGTCCTTTCTTTCAAAAATAAAGGACAAAATAATTGCACAAAATTAGCTGGTGGTAGGCATATAGAATTGCTCGTATCTCGCTTTACAGAGAAGCTAAGAAAAAAAGAGACGGTCTACTTCGACTCTCCATGATCTCAGCTTTCGAATGATATAGAGAAAGTTAAGGCTTCCTTGCTTACCGGCTCTAAAAAGCACTTGCTCCGGTGACCGATAAAAGCCAATACATTAGGAGAGCTGGGTGGAGCAAGCTAATAGTAAATATCTTCACACCATTTTTAGAAACTGGCAAGTTTTTTCGCCCAGTAGTCCATATACCTTTCGCAAGCTCAGAGAAAGGGGATTCGAAATAGACCGTCGACTTCTTTCTAGCCCCTCTCTACCGAGAGATACACCGCATTTCATCTAAAAACATGGTCATTTTCAACAGCAGATTTCTGCCAAACGAAGACCTAATTACTGCAAGTTATCTATCTATGTTATAGAGCAATTCTTTATCAACAAACGTAGATCGTTGACTTTCTCGTAGTACTCATATGGAGAGCAGAAAGACAAGACACAAAATCAGTTGATTTATGAAGTACATAAAATGGCTCATATCTCGCGGCAAGAAGGCGTAGAAAAAAATCGACGGTCCACTTCGATTTCACAAGACCTCGACTTTCGAATGGTATGTAACTTGTTGGGGCATTTTGCTTTCAGGGCTCACTTACCCCCTTCACCTTACAAGGATTAAAGTAGCAAAGACCCCTTTCACCTGGAGAAGGCCCGGTTACCCCTATGGCACCTATGGCCGGACAGCGACTGCCTCTCGTCCTGACCTTCGTCGACTACGAGAACGCCTTTGACAGCGTCGAAACCAACGCCATCCTGTCAGCGCTAGTCGATCAAGGAGTGGACCCAGCTTACCTGAAGACGTTAGCCAATTGTTACAAGGACTGTACAGCGACGATGCAGCTATTTCATCACCCCGAGCATCGCAATTAGGCAAAGGCCCGACAAGGTCTCGACACAATCTCGTCAAAGCTGTTCACCGCGACCTTGCAGTGGGTGATGAAGTCACTAAAGTGGAACGAGAGAGGCACACGAGTTGATGGGAAATTCCGTCAAACCTTTGTTTTGCGGACCATCGTACTCTTTTCGAGCAGTATCACTGAACCATAGACGATGCCTAAAAGAGCTAAACGAAGTAAGACTCAATTCATAAAGCACCCCTACTGCAAAGATGCAGAAATGGTACTGGGAGGGGCACTTCCATTATGGAGACGTCTACGCGTATCTTGGACGTTTGACGAACATGGAGAACGATTTGAAGGAAGTCAACAGGAGAAGAAGAGCAGTCTGGGCCGCCTTGGGGCCTCTGAAGAAAGCCACCGACCAACTGACGGATCTAGAAATTCGACTGCCCATTTGACTTAACCGTTCTTTCGGAGCTCTGTTACGCAGCTGACACTTGACGCGACACCGTTACGAAAGCTTTACGGAGCACCCACATAGCGCTTGAGCGCAGTCTTCCAAAGATGTTCGGAAAGAACATCTTGTCGGACTTCGCAGTACGTGACCAGCGGAATGCGTTGCGAAAGCGAAACATCAATGGGCCGCTCATGCCATGATAAGAAGAGACTACAGATGGACACTAAGAACATCGGAGTGGATTCCTCGCGAAGCATGTCCTCGAGGAAGACCTTCAACGAGATAGGCAGACGTTTCGTGGAACGGATAGACCAGCTAAGAAATTACCTGGATACGATTTTTGCCCGTGAAACTCGAGGAGGCAGACTGGCGAAACCAAGAAGATGGTGGAGATCTGAAGAGAGAAACAGGGTGAAATGGAAACTTTTGTGCTAGGCCCGCACGTCACGTGAAGACGGACCATCTAAGTAACTTACAAGGGAAGTCACTTAACTCAGGTCAGCCTTTTGGAATGAGACACATATATTTAGAATCAGCTCGGAATGCTGATTCCAAATATGCTCTCCTTAAGCTGCGAAGCATCCCTCTGAAGCGAGTTATGAGCTTTTTCCCAAGCAAAGTTTGCGTGCTGACCCACTTGGGCATGCTACGGCATCGTCATCCAGGTAGTAGTTCAAATGCATACAATACCCTATCAAAGCCAAATAACTCAGTTTGATGTTAGTTCGATTTCCTACCACTTTTTTAGGGTGATTTTTATTTAAAGGCCTTCTTGCCATATTTAGTTATATGCCAATTACACATACTAAAAAGCTCATAACTCGCTTCAGAGGAACGCTTCGCAGCTAAGCACAGCATATTTGGAATCAGCGTTCCGAGCTGCTTCTATATATGTGTCTCATTTCAAAAGGCCGACCTAAGTCAAGTGACTTTGCTTGTTAGTAGTTCCTAGAATTCTTCAAACAATTTGGGTAGCACCTAGAATTTAGCTATAAATTCCCTTTCTGCGAAATAAAACTATACCTTTCCCAAGAAGTTGTCACAAACTTGGACTCATCAAAAGAAACGGTACTTCGTTACAAGTGCGTGCTCAATAGAAATGTATGAGATTTTGGTGCAAAAATAACCGAATGGAGTAAGATAGTCATGTTTGTGTTCAAGTTCAATCTTCTCCGTCTTGGTTCCTCTGCTTGAAACTTGAAATAGATAAATTGAAAGCACTGTTTTGGAAGTCGAATTTTGAAGCTGATGTTTCATTGAGTAGAAAGTAACAGTGAGTCTGGGTCTTTTTAACTTAATAAAACTTTTTCAGGCCAGGTGGCACTTTAGATTTAAGAAAATGAGGAATGAGCGTGCTCGTTCGTCAATCGTCTTCAAACAGTATCTTTTAATGCCAATCAACCATCGTCATCACTAGCGGCAAGCGGCCGACATTCCACCCATTTAGATGCTCAGCCGACCGTTAAGTAGGATTGATCCTTGACACGAAGGTCCCTGTTTTCCGCTACTAAAAATTATTTGACGATATTGCAGGTGACACCAAAGCACTCTGGACTAAGAAAAAGTTTTAATTTGGATAACAAGTTCTTATCAGCATTACGAGGGGGTTGTTATCTTATAGATCTTTTTGAGAGGCCACATCATTCGATGTCTTTTCTTGTAAAAGACATAAAGAACGGACAAAAATAGTGGCAAAACTCGAAACTCATTCAATGCTTCATAAGCAGCAGTCATCCTTTATTTTTTTCGCATGCGCCGCTGTCGCGCACGACTCCGAGCACGCACCACAATGTGCTAACATTACATTCGAACTCCCCGTTATTCAACTGTCCACAGGAACCCTTTTTGAGGCTATGCAACATTCAAGAAAACCAAATAAATTGCGTGGCCAATGAGCACATGTTGGAAAGTGACCTTATATACCTTATAGTTGTGGGCTGAGGGTTGTTTACGTGTTTTTGTGTGTCTGTGTGTCCGTCTGTTACAAACTTCTTAATGCAAGTTCCAGCCAACTTTTGCCTAAATTTTGCATAGCGCATGCTAGCAGAGTGAAAGTCCACCATGAATAAAGTAAAAGTGGATCCGATGAATGAACCACTCAAAAACTGTGCGTTGAACGCAATCGACTTCTAGCCAGCAATATTGAGTCCGCAATATCACTTTTTGCAAAGACATGGATATGTTTGGCAAGTAAATGTGCAAGCTATGGACTTAAGCCCAAAAAGCTGATCAGAATTTTGTTACTTTACGAAAAAGGCACAAAAGGATTGGTTGCGTAGGTGGTCAACTTTTCAAGGTTTTAGCTTAGTCTAAGAAGGCCACAGAGATGCAGTCCATGGTGACTGTTGTCTTTATGAAGACTATTGTGCCATAAAGAATCAAAAACAGAATCAAATTTGCATTTAATCTTCTACAAAAAGCACGCGAAATTATCGATCTCACATGAAAAAGCTTTCAGAATGAGTAGTTTTTTATAAGTTATTCTTGAGAGTCAGCACTGTGCGAATACTCAATGCCATCATAACGCGAAGATGAATAAGGCGTGTAGATATTAAGATTAGTGCGAGCAGAGGTGACGCACCGGTCACTGTATAGGTAAAAAGCAAGCAGTCGTAGGAAGCTATAAAGAGTTGCAACCAAGATTCGTAGAAAGCGTATATCTCAAAACTCCGAAGATTGATAGTATCAGTTGTAAGCGCTTGCTCGGAGTCCTATTTTACATATTTCTGCACCAATGGGATAATCTTGGCTTCAAGCAAGGCAACACCTCCTTAGTAATGGTTACCGTCAAACCAAAACTCGCTCTTCCATTAATTCTCAAAACATATGTACCTCTTCCTTATCTTTATCAGGTTCTTTCGTCGCTTCTTTCTGAGGCAATGTTGCGCTCTCTGGTGGCTCACTTGATGCAGGTGCACCTCCAACCTGCTGAAAATTTATTGTGGGCAAATATATTTTATCAGCACCATGCACTGACATCAACGAAAGCAATACAACAATGTCTGCGCAAAGTTCCTTGAGGGCACCGTCCACCCAAATTCTCGACTTTCATGTTTTTGTCATTCCAGAGCCTTCACATGTTCCTTATTTCGAATATGAAATGGAGAATCCGCGAAAATTCCGACAATCCCTTCCGCAGCATCCGTACGGCGAATTCTCCTGAACTTTGATTAGTACCTTGCACCCAACGGGCGGGACGAAAACTCAAGCTTACTCTAAGGGGGGAACCCAACATGGCGAATCCGTCATCGGAAGCGATTTTTGAAGCAACTTTTTCCGCAGCAAAAACAAATTTTGACAGCTCAAGTTGTGCAAGTATGACTGGAGATCTCGTTACTTTAGGCATCAAAATCTCATCGACTTCAACTTGGGCGGTCGGTTCCTCTAAGAAACTCTACACGCTCCTAGATAGTCTACAGAACGAAAGATTTGTAAATGCTCTGAAAGAACTCACTCCTTCTTTTGACTTTACTTTGAGCTCCTCACGTTTACGTTTCCGTCGTTTGCACACTCCTCTTATCCTTCTACATGTTCCACAAGCACATTGCTCTATTAAGTAGGCTGAAAACGTTGTGGGATACTAAAGCGTAAAAAATATGGTGTTGCTGACGATCAAATTGTCTAAGTAAAAGGGCGAGCTAGTGCCAGTATGACAGAGATGGCACCTAGGAACTGGAGAAAAAGAGAGTCAAAGGCTTATATTTCACTTATAAATTCAAGCAGATGTGCTTATCAGAAAGACTCATTTCGCCTCAAACTTTTTTCTTTTAAAGGCACCGTCCACCCTAAGTTGAGGGTGTTGAGCTTTTGGCAGCATATAACAGTAGGGCCCTCTATCAATCCACTGCCCATGTCGCAAAACGCAGCTTCGGAAGCGAGAAAATCGCCTTGGAATAGCGAAGATGCACGAGGACCCCCATCCATGCCCGCCCTCCCCATCCATGCCCGCCCATTTGTGCGCGCCCATCCAATCACCGTTCCGAAAAGCCGGCCTGTGGGCTCTCCGGGAAGGGGATTGTCTGGGTTTTCGAGCATTCCCGACTTCATATTCGGAATCAGGAACATGAGAAGGCCCTGAGACGACGAAAACGTGGAAGTCGAAAATCTGGGTGGACGGTGCCTTCAAGGGTCATAGCTTTCAATATATGGGACCAAT
Organism: Cylicocyclus nassatus; assembly: GCA_958299035.1. Taxonomy (NCBI): domain Eukaryota; kingdom Metazoa; phylum Nematoda; class Chromadorea; order Rhabditida; family Strongylidae; genus Cylicocyclus; species Cylicocyclus nassatus. Next base: position 37,111,953 of record CATQJL010000305.1, read on the forward strand.
TTACCCTTTTCAATTAACCTCAAATTTGAACGAGATTCAGAAAGCTCAGGAGGATTAGATGAGAGGGAACTCATGGGTCGGCACTGCGTCTAGGTGAGGGTTTGGCTGCTGGTCAAAGAGCAACGAGTCACTTACTAAGCGATTTAATCGAAGCAATAAGTGAGCTTAGTGTTACATCCTTTTCACTGAGCCTCATCCAATAAGGAAAGCTACCTAACTTAGCTCGGCCTTTTGGTAAAAGGCATATATATTCTAAATCAACTTCAGACGCTGACTCCAAATGTGCTATCTTTAGCTGCCACGCACTATGCCGAAGCGAGCTATGGCTTTTTTCCTAAGCAAAATCGGCATACTACTGAACATGAGAAGACTGCCTGTAGATAAAAATTTGCAAGAAAAAAGTGCTGAGGTATCGAAACAGTACAATTCAATATTTTCTCACTAAAAAAGCTTAACGCAGGTGTATTAGCACTCAAATGATGATGACGTGATGCCCGTGAGTCGATGAGCATGTCAATTTTGCACAGGAAAAAGCCTAACTCGCTTCGAAATAGTGCGTGGCAGCTAAACATAGCATATTTGGAATCAGTGTTTGAAGCTGATTCAGATTATATATACTATATATACTTGCCAAAAGGCCGAGCTAAGTTAGGTAGCTTTTCGTGTAAGAAGGAAAAAATGACTGGTGACCATGGCCCTTTGAAATTTGTTTTACACCAGAAGTGTCGTCTTCGGACGCTAATCTCTCTGTTCTTATCTGCAGAGCGCCTCGTCTGAGAACAGGTAGCACTTGTGAGCGCCACGCAAAAGTATTTGCACCGATCGAGATCAAACCTAAATACATCACTTGCGCAATAATCCACAGCGCTACATGCTAGACCGTTCGACACCTACGGTTCTATTCTTACTGCAAACATGTCAAATGCGATGAGATATGGTTTTTCTAAAGAGTCCCACAGATAACGAATCAGCGTTTCAAAGCAAATGTTAAGACATATTTCGCATATCGACAAGTCACGGTCACCAAGTGTCCTTTCGCCGCAAGATGGAATTGTTTTGCACGCTTAATACTCTTTTCTTTCTCTTCTGTTTACAGAGCAGCACAAATTCCAACAGCTTACTCGGCTTTACTAACAATAATTTTCCGAGTCACTCACTTGATATTCCCAAAGCTATTGTTTGCAAAATGTAAATTGGAATAAGATATAATACATGTCGAATATTCTGCAAAGGAATTTTGCGCAACATTTGTCAGGCTCGGAGCACAGAACGCACCTCACTACAGTGGAATAGTTGGACAATCATGCCAATCAAGAGTGCAAAAACTTAGAAATGAGAATCACATCTTTATTGCGTTGACACATAATGACTGTTATGTTAGTGTCTGATTTGTTGTTTTCTCGTATGATCTGCCCTCGCTAAGGCGCCTGTGACCTCAATGCGCGGAAATGAGCGCTATAAAAGGCGCTCGCTGTTAGCCATTGTCAGTTCGACTGTTCACTCATCGCCTCTCTTATTTTATTGTTCCCTATATTTTCTAATAAATATTCTTGTTCCTCTCGTGTGCTCAGGACGAAGAGTCGACGTGTCCGACGTGGAGGACACAATAGTGGCGATCAGGAGCGGCGGCTACTAGTCGAAGAAGTAGCCGAACCAACGAAGCCCGAGGAAATGAAATCGACAAGGAGACTGCAGAGAGCGGTCAAAACGAACCGATAGATCAGCATGGCGAAGATTGCCTCAGAAGAGATGCTGATCCTGCTCCAGGAGATGAGAGAAGAACGAAGAGAGATGATGGAGCTTCTGAAGCACATCACAGGACGAAGCGGTACCCCAGCCGAAATTCCGAACATGATGGCCGCCCTCAGCAGTAGGATCGAAAAGTTCTACTTCGACCCGGTGGCGGATATATGCTTCAGCAAATGGTACGCGCGCTACAAGGAGGTCTTTGTCGAAGACGCGAAACAGCCCACGGAAAGTGCGAGGGTGAGGCTACTTTGCGAGAAACTGGACAAGGACAGCTTCGAAAAATACCAGAGGCATGTGTTACCAAAGGAGGTCACCTCGATTAAACTCGAAGATACAGTCGAAACATTGAAGCAGCTCTTCGACGTGAAGATTTCCGAGTTCACTATGCGGTACCAGTGCTTGAAACTGGAGAAGGAGGATTCCAAGGATTACCTCATGTATACCGGAAGAGAGGACGAACTGTGCGAGAAAGCGAAGATCCACGACTTGGATAGCGATGAAATCAAGTGTCTTTTGTGGATTTTTGGCCTGAAGAGCCAGAAAGAAGGCGAAATCAGGCAGCGACTCATAGCCGTACTGGACAAGGAGTACAAGGCTGGACGAGAAATGTTGCTACAGGAACTGTACCTAGAGTGCGAAAACTTCCTCAGTCTCAAGAAGGATAACGAGACTGTAGTTGGTTGCGCGAAGATTGTCGAAGCAGCAAGCAAGGAAGAACCCAAAAAGCTGGAGTGCTGGAACTGTGGTAAAGCCCACTTTGCTAGGGAATGCAAAGCGAAGCAGTGGTTTTGCAAGAAATGCAAGAAGACACGTCACAAGGAGAAGTTTTGCGAAGAAGTGGCGGAGAGAAAAGCTCTTGTTCAGCAACATTCGAAACGAAGAATGTACAGAAGCAGCGATACCAGCAAGAACAGAAGTTGGACGAAACCAAAACGCCAAGTGCTTAGAGTTGCGAAGATTGCGAACGCAATGATGGAAGTGAATTCGACTCGCGTATATGTGAAAGCGAAAGTTAATAGTCATCCAGTTAGTTTCTTACTGGATACAGGATCAGATATCACCTTGCTAAACGAAGCAATCTGGAGAAACATGGGTGCTCCACGGCTGGAGGAAACAACCGTGATCGTCAAGAACGCTAGTGGAGGTTCCATGGAAGTTCATGGAAAGCTATGGTGCGAGTATAAAATCAAAGGATCCAGTGGCCGTATTCATCATTGATACCTTGAGGTAAATTCTACCTCCAGGTTGTTTTATCACTCATTATCAGCAAAATTACACTGAGAATTTACCTCAAGGTACTTTGTGAATACGGGTACTTGCTGATAATGAGTGATAAAACTACCTGGAGGTAGAATGTACCTTAAGGTATCAATGATGAATACGGCCACAGAAGCGAAGGCTATGCATACGTGACGCCTCACAGCTCACTGCTAGGATTAGAGTGGATTCAGAAGAACGAAGATATGTCCTATCACTTAAGCAGAATGGTTGCCGAAGTGAAGGCAGAGCAAACCAGCGACATAGCTACGAAGCTAAAGAAAACCTACCCAGAAGTCTGCGAAGAAGGTCTAGGATTTTGCACAAAAGAGAAAGCGCACTTGAGAATTAACGAAAACGTTTGCCCAGTATTCAAGGCTTGAAGACCTGTCCCCCATGCTGCGCTCGAAGCCGTCGAAAAGGAGCTTGATAGGCTGTTGGAGCTAAGCGTCATAAGCCCAGTAACGCACAGTGGGTGGGCAGCTCCGATCGTATGCGTCAGGAAGGCCAATGGAAAGTTGAGAGTGTGTGCTGACTTCTCAACTGGACTTAACAAAGCGCTGGGGTCGTATGATTACCCGTTACCATTGCCGCAGGATATATTCGCATCCCTCAATGGAGGTACGGTGTTTTCGCAGATAGATCTGTCGGACGCCTATCTGCAAATCGAGTTGTCAGAAGAAGCGAAGAAATTGGTCGTAATAAATACGCATAGAGGACTGTACCAGTACAACAGACTGCCTTTTGGAATCAAAACAGTACCAGGGATCTTCCAGCAAATCATGAACAAGATGCTAAACGGTTTGCAAGGTGTAGCAACCTACCTGGACGACATATTGGTCTGTGGAAGGACCGAAGAAGAACACATGAAGAATTTGCTAGCTGTTTTTGCAAGAATAGCCGATTATGGATTCAGAATTCGCTTAGACAAGTGTTCTCTTGGAAAGCCAGAGATACGATATCTCGGCTTCATAGTGGTCAGAAATGGCAGAAGGCCGAACTTAGAGAAGATCGAAGCAATCAAGAACATGGATGAGCCGAAGAATGTCAGTCAGTTAAGAGCTTTCCTTGGCATAATAACTTACTATGCGGCATTCATGCCAAAGATTAAGGGTCTTCGTGGACCATTGGACGCGATGCTCAAGAAAGATGCGAAGTGGGAATGGACACGAACACATCAAAAAGCCTTCAAAAGCTCAAGGATACATTGTCAAGTGAGCTGAATCTTGCTCACTATGATCCAAGACAGAAGATCGTCGTGGCAGCGGACGCCAGCGACTATGGAATTGGGTGCGTGATATCGCACATATATCCTGATGGATCCGAAAAGCCAATTGCACATGCGTCGCGGTCTCTTACGAAAGCGGAGAAGAAGTATTCGCAGATCGAAAAGGAAGCATTGGGAATTGTCTTTGCTGTCAAGAAACACAAGTACATATTCGGACGAAGTTTCTACTACTGACGGACCATCAACCACTGTTAATCATCCTCGGTGATAAAAAGGGAGTTCCAGTCTACTCCGCGAACGGACTCATGAGATGGGCTACAATTCTACTTGGATATGAGTTCGACATAGAATATGTCAAAACTACGAAGTTTGGACAAGCAGATGGCTTGTCAAGGTTGATGAAGAAGAATCAGAATCTCGAAGAAGACGTCATGATAGCTGCCGTTGAGAACGACGTCGACTACATGCTGAAGAGCTGCATAAGAAAATTGCCAGTAACCGTATCTGATGTACGAACCTGGACGAAGAAGGATCCAGTGCTTAGAAGAGTACTCACTTACGTGCAGAAAGGAAGTTGGCCAGAAGTAAATGGAGAATTGGCTTGATGTCAGCCGAAAGGGTTGTGGTACCCAAGGAGCTTCGAAGAAATGTTCTGAAAGAACTGCATCTTGGACATCCAGGGATAGTAAGGATGAAAAAACTGGCTCGAAGTTACGTCTACTGGCCGAATATAGACAAAGATTGCGAAGACTTGGTTTGAAGATGTACGAAATGTCAGGAGCTAGCCAAGAATCCGACGAAAGTACCATTGGAAGCGTGGCCATCCGCGACTCGAGTGTGGCAGAGGATACACATCGACTTCGCCGGAACTATGCAAGGAGTCTTCTACTTGGTGGTAGTAGACGCATACAGTAAATGTATGATCGAGATGAGCAACATCTCGGCTGCGAAAACGGTGAAGGCTTTGAAGAACTTGTTTGCGAGATATGGATTGCCGCAAACAATAGTAAGCGACAATGGTACCCAGTTCACATCGGATTTATTCAAGAAGATGTGTGACGAAGGTGGAATCACCCACATAAGGACTGCTCCGTATCACCCTCAATCGAATGGACAAGCAGAGCGTTTCGTTGACACTCTGAAACGCGGAATCAAGAAACTAGAGGGGGAGGAGAGGCCAACAGAAGAGACTCTAAATGTGGTATTACAAGCATATAGGACAACACCAAACACGAACTCGAACGACAAGACGCCAGCGGAGTTGTTTCTAGGCAGAAACTTGCGCACAAAATTAAGTCTGTTACTCCCGATGACAGAAGATGCAGAAGACCCACTCGCACGAAGGGGACGGGAGCGCATGAAGGATCAGTTCGACCAGAAGCATGGAGTCGTCTGAAAAGATTTCGAAGTTGCTGACCTGGTATACGCTAAGCAGTGGAAGCCACCCCCACTTCCACTGGGTGAAAGGAACCGTGATGAGACGTATTGGACGTGTCAATTATGAAGTTATGATTGGTGATAAGATATACAAGAAGCATGCAAATCAGCTGCGATATCGAAGCGATAGTGAACAAGTCGCCGTACGACAACAACTTCAACAACAATCCGAAGCTTTGAAGATACTACTAGATGTTCTGACAGAAGACGACACATTATCGAGGAATGGCAATGCTGCTGAAGGGAGTTCCGAGCAAGCGATCGCGAGCGGTGTGCCAGTACCCGATTATTCAATGACATCGACGTCGACATCAAGCCAGGAGCCCTCCACGCCACCGACAACGCTTCGGAGATCGAGCAGAACGAGAAGACCGGTACAACGGTTCCAACCTAATCCATAGCATGAAATCGTATGTTTGTTTCATTAGACTTGTAGTTGTTTAAATAATAGTGATATCTATGTGTAATCGATTTCTTAGCTGTTCATATTTGTAGTTCATGCTTTTATCGTAGGCTAGTTTTGTGTAACTACCCTACTGGGGGAGGTGTTATATTAGTGTCTGATTAGTTGTTTTCTCGTATGATCTGCCCTCGCTAAGGCGCCTGCGACCTCAATGCGCGGGAAATGAGCGCTATAAAAGGCGCTCGCTGTTAGCCATTGTCAGTTCGACTGTTCACTCAACGCCTCTCTTATTTTATTGTTCCCTATCATTTTCTAATAAATATTCTTGTTCCTCTCGTGTGCTGCCTCAGGACGAAGAGTCGACGTGTCCGACGTGGAGGACACAACAATGATAAATACCATCTCAATCGTATTTATGCTGCATGGAATTGTTCGAGTTGGTAGCTGCAAAATTTCGACTCTAATGTTGAAACAACCCACTTTTCACGTGTGCTCACCTTCCCCGCTGCTTGCCCGCCACTAGATCCAGAGAAAAGGATGGCAAATTAGTAAGAAGAATCGTTGTTCGAAGTGATCTTACACCACTGATAGCGGACGAAAAACTACTAGAGATGGATTTAGCGACGTGGAAAAGCGTGGTTTAAAGTCCAAATAAAAAGACATTGCTTCAAACCTTCAATGTGTTCTGTTCAATTGAAACGGCAATTAAAAGAAGCTGGTCAATAAATGTTTCTCACCCTTTTCACTAGGTGTGGGAACAAGTTCTGGAATTACTGTGCAACAGATATCAAGTTGAATTGATCTCAGGTGTTGTAAATCAGTACCAAAGCCCAATGGGTGGCAACTAGGGTCAAGCGTGCTGATGCGATCCGGGACTTTCATTCACGCCCCCCCCCCTTGAAGGTACCCATCCGTACGACCCTTCCCCCTTCCCCTTCTCCCCCCCCCCCTTCCCCCTCCCCCCCCCCTCCCCACCCTCACCCATTTATCTCCCTTACATCCCCTGCCCACATTCCTCGCGGTAACCTGCATAAACGAATGTCAATATCAAAAAACACCTGCGTGAGAACTTCAGTGAGGTTTCCGAAGCAAAAGTTCTAGGCCAATGGGTGCGTCCATCATCTGTAGCACACATACACACCTTTGATAATGCTTGAGATTCTGCAACTTTTTTTTTTGAATTTCCAGGCATACTTCCGGCCAGCAAATTCGATTCCCGTAGGCGATACAAATTTTTGCACTGAGAAGAAATGACATTATTGAACTACAAAAGATGTTTTCGACTAAGAAGCTTACTTCCTACCTCTTCCACAGTTAAGCGCCGTCAAACACGACTTCAAAAACGTGCATGAGCACGGTAGTTTGAAAATTCGTAACTAAGGCCAGGAAAAGACTGAGAGGCTGCAAAGCACAGGTTCTGTAGTATGGTGCCCAGACTATCCAAAGAAAAAGTTTCAGCTCTTGAGGAGCAGTAAGAAAACTCGAAAAAACTTAGATGTGACTTTCGTAAATTTAGATGCGATCTTAAAAAGCAAAAACTGGGGTTTTTGAGTATAAAATTTTGTAACTTACCAGAGAAGTTATAAAACAGCCTGCAATTTATATGAGGGAAGGTAAGAGGATGGCCCCATATTATAGTAGAATTGCAGCCAACAAGCTTCAATAGCTCCGAAGAAATTTAGATGCGACCCAGATGCGACCCCCCTTTCCTGACTTTTTGTTGCCATACATAAAATCATAAGAAAATCCACAGTTGACAAGATAACACCAAATTTTGCACTGATATAGCGGAGCATCTCAAAAGTACAGATAAATCATATGGGCCCGCGAAAAACATTACAAAAAGATTTAGAAATTTATGATGGTCACACCTAGTAAAGACATTCGCTTTTGTCGAGTGTGTGAGACTTCATGAGGGCTTCAGAAGGAAGATTCCTAGGGCAATCGGTACATTTAGCATTTTTATCAAATAATACATCCTTCAAAAGTGTTTTGAGCTCTTGTAAATGTTTTCTTGAGAATTTCTACAGATTTCCACTTTTTTATAGATTTATTGTAAAGAATATAACTAATTGTCTGTTTTTTTGATTCCCTTTTGAAGCTCAGGGTATTTTAGCCTAACTAACCCCTCTTACGGCCCTTCCCCCCACCTTAGATACCCTCTTACGACCCCCCGTTGCGACAGTCGCATCACAAGCTTGACCCTGGTGGCAACTTTTGATTTCGAGTATTGTGTGAATTGCCCCCTGATTCTGCATCATGAGATGCCTATCCGCTAGTTATTTTTATCCGGGTGGGGGAACGAAAGCCGCCAGGTCCAGCCGCCTCCGCGGACTGCTGGTCCTGGAACGACATGCAACAACGCTGCGAAAGGACCAGCTGGCCGCGAAAGGCGGCTGGACCTGGCGGCTTTCGTTAACCCACCCTTTTTATCCCATTGACGACGACGCCTAATTTTGCGTAGCGGCGCTGTGGGACGACGCGATTTTGCACAACACTTTCGGCATGGGAAGGATTTGTGATTAATTATCAAATGTAAAGTTGTTCTGTAGTCAGCTAAATCATCTTCTTCGACGACGGAGTCTACGGTTCAGAGAGTTCAAAAAACTGGGAAAACTACTGAATTGTAGGGAAAATGCTAGGCCTAGAAAGCACATGATTTTGCGAGGGGTGTGGGCCATCTGTGGTCCACATCGTCGTCAATGGGTTAACTAATAGGTGAGTCTGCACACTATGCACGGCAACAGACGATAGTAATTAGTAACTACTCTGTAAAACTTTTCCTAACAACAAACTGTAAAAATGTGGCCTACTAACTGATAGTCTATTGAATTGAAAGAGACAGGGAAACAAGGGGAGATTAGTGGAAATGAGCACGTTCCAAACTTACATGTTGTCACTAGCTCGCATGGGGTGCAATACTATACTCACATTAAGTCACAAGCGACTCGCCTTAGGTAGAGGTGCAGGTGAACATTTCGAGGAGCAGTTTATCTTACTATGTCTTTCCATGGGACAAACCAAGCAAAGCAATTTATGCCTGTACGCCAGAAATTACCTTTTATATCTTCAATTGGATTATTTCCGATTTTCTCTTGTGCATGAAGTTCATGCACAGCCAGATATATAGTAAGCACAAGTCGAGGATATTTATCTCTTGCGTGTAGGGATGTTTGACATGCAATTTTCATCGCTTTCACAATACAGCTCTGTCCTCGAACAAGGTTTCCATGGTTCCCATCGCTCACAATTTTGTAGGGGACTATACGTCGCCGATAGACTTTAGCCCGCGCAGGCAGCTGATACGAATCTGTATGCTTGTGAAGTGCGCATGCAAGCATTTGTCGCAGATGTCCGCATGGGACCACACCCTTTCGGCTACATATATCCCTCTACCTCTCGCAGATTTTGTTGCTTCGCTTCTTCCAGCATGTCCATCGCGGCCGTCGATTTCAGTTCTATACCAAAAAGTGGATTATATGCGTTGTGAAATGCATGGTGGAAATCATTGGCTATTTGTAGTTACACCGGTCTTCGCTCACTCTTTCTCTAAGCTGCCAACAAATCTGATTCGCTCGAAAGTATTAAAAAGCACAAAATTCATCTCTAATCTGCTGTTCGGGCGCAGAACTTGTATGTTGACCTCGCGGCAGACTTTGGATACCGTACTGTAATTAGCGGATCAATATGTAAAGAGTAACTACAAAACTTGTATGATAACCATCCCCCTCGCATGTCCTCTGGGGATTTAGCGACTTCCATCGGAAAGAAACCGTTGCTCCCGTCAAGTGTTAATCATGACAGCAGGAGGTAAAATGAGGGATCAAAGGTACATGATATCAACGATGAAAAAACTTTTGCAATTCACGATAAATAACACGGACGTTTTGCTTACTGCTAGTGCTGCTGCCTCTCGCGCGGATTACTGTAACGCCGCGTTGAGACAATTCTTTATTTCCACCCATAAGAAACGAGCGCCCTCTGCTTCTTATTATGTTTAGACATTTATCATTTTTGGGAAACTGCGATATTTCCACGAAGGATTTGGTACTAAGCTAGTTAGCAAGCAGTAGCTTTGGATTCTGACCCATACCTGCACAATCCTTAGTTACAAATTCTAAGATACGATAATTATGCGCTCAAAAGACATTAATACAGTGTTTATTCAATATTTTTTCAAGCGAGAGTAATTAAGCAGAATTGAAGAATTGTACAAACTTTTTCTACTTATGTAAACACGACATTTTTGTCTTGTAGGAACGTGCATTCAAGGCATCAAACTGCTATCTCCTTCTCCGTTGTACGAAGCCTGGTGGCTTCTTCTTGACACTAGGAAGTGGTTTTGCTAACGGATTTACCTGCAATTGTACTCATTTCGTATGTCAAAAATCAAACGCGTTCAATGAAATCTAATTTTAGTCCATTACTATTCGCCCATACACGATCCTAGTTTACTGTCACAGAGCTCGCAGATTTTTGCAGCATTCAATTGCGAGATGATTTGAATGTTTACTCAGACAATCGACCGGACCCCTCCGCCGGACAGTCCGAATCTGCCAGAGTCGCGCCGGACCCAGTTGACCAATGAGAGCGGGGCAAATGGGCGGTCCGTCGCGGTGACATCACTGGCAGGCAAATGGGACGCTTCTCCGGCCCTGCTGCAAAGGTACGCCATTTCTCCGGCGCGGCTCTGCCAGATTTGGCAGAGCCGCGCCGGAGAAATTTGCCCGGCGCGAGTCCGCCAGATTTGGAAGAGCCGCGCGCAGAAAATGGGAGGGGTCCGGAGCACAAATGGGAGGTCTCCGGAGCAGAAAATGGGAGGGCTCCGGAGCAGAAATGGGAGGTCTCCGGAGCAGAAATGGGAGGGCTCCGGAGCAGAAATGGGAGGTCTCCGGAGCAGAAATGGGAGGGCCCCGGAGCACAAATGGGAGGGCTCCGGAGCTGGCTGCGTATCGATTTGGCGCGTAGCAAGCAAACGTCTAACTCCACGGTGATGAGTCCTCTGTTTACCCTCTTTCTTCATATTTTAGTACTTTTTTTCGATTTTGTTGTTTCTCCGCGTTTCTTACCGTTTTTTTTCTTTTCCGCGTTGCTCTTCGTCGCGTTGGCGTTTATGTTGTTGTAAGTTCCTCGTTTTCAGGTTTGTTTCAAATTTTCGTGCGGATGCACTCAATCACCTTCAGTGTTTGGCTCTTTTCGACTTGAGACATCGTTGACTACTGATGGAGTAGTTTTCGTGATTAATTCTGGATTTTCGAAACAACAACAATTTTCGAAAGTATATAATTCGAGTAAAGTCCAAATGAAGTTTTCTTCCCATTTCAGTCAGAAAGCTTGCTTTTTAGGTGCAGTGGATTTAGCGGTATTTGGAAGGTATATCTAAACTTTTTCGTACCCCTCAATATCGATACCTTATCAGGTGGCTGTATTCCGTGGATTATTGGATTCCGCAATGATAGATAGTTTGGGCAGTCTGAGTCCACTCATACTCGATTTCATCGACTCGATGAGAGAAAACCTCGAAAGCATCTGGTATGCAGTTTTTACGTTGTAATGTAGTCCTTGATAACAAGCAAGATTATATCAGGATCGTGACATAGCAGTGGTGACGATGATGCGGCTACACTATTCCAAACTTATTGCTGTGATCATTGATAATGTTAGTCCAGAAAATCGTGGCAGTCTCATTCCGGATGAAAAGAAGCAAAGCCTATTTTATCTATTCATCGGCTGGTGCAGCAGAACGATAGCAGTAGATAAAAAGAATAGGGAAAATGATGTATGTTTTCATGTTGCTGTTCTATGCATCGCTGTTTATTTAATCTTTTTCATTAAGGTTGGTTCATAGGTGGAGCAAAAGGCGGCCTTAGCTATGACACGTCCACTCAGCTGTGGTAGAATATTTGAAGCTCAGAAATCTATTGGTGAAGATGGTTATTTATATGGCTGGTTGGAAAAACTTGTGTCAAGTGCGAATACTGCGGTATGTTTATGTTGGAAATCGCTTTTACGGTCCTTTTTCTCTTGTTTATCTTTCATAATATGCTCTTTCTTGTTTGAAATTGGTTATATCTCTTCGATGAAAGTGTTTTTCAACTGAATCGTCTTATTCAAGAGTATCTGAAGTAGTACGGAATATCACGCAATCGAGCCACCTGCTAGACTGGTTAATGTCTTAGTGCTATAGTCAGCCAAGTGCTGTTGCTGCGAAATGCTTTCGAGCTCTCGTGCTCGTGTTCTCACTGTATTATAGATCCCAACTGGTCGTCGACTTGGAACAGTAGTCAAAACGAGGCGTAGAGGGATTGCGCAGCTGCTGTGACTGCACAAACTTCGCTAAAAATGTCTCGCTGAGGTTGTCCTTCAGAAAGGATGGAAATCAAGTGGTGCGCACTTGCATATGCTGAAACTGAGAATTCAAAAAAGTACTCAAAGTTGAAGTTCAGTAATCGTAATGAAACAATCACGATCAAAATTGGGACTTCTATGTGTTCGAAGCTGTTCTTCTGCATAGCTATGATTGTTCGCAAAACAAAGCACAAAAAGCACTTTTTTCAAACAACTTTTCAAAATCTAAATTCAAGTTCAGTAATATGTTCAAAGTGAATGGTTAGATAACGAGTTCATGCCAGTACACATAGACATTTTATACGACATCACTAATCATGTATGGATATGTGACTGGCAAGGTCGCGCCAACAGGTATATAGCTTGGTAGCCAAGATGTAGGTTAGAACCTTAATGTGCCTGCGGCATTCTGCTCGAAGGAAACCTTTATGAGGTTATGACCTTGCAACGCGGAAGAGGGAAAACATGTAATTGAGTACATGCACCGTGTTCAAATACAGGCAAGTCTCTAGTTTTATCCCACTGATGTAAGTTTGAGAACAGGCGTCTCCAGTTCAAACCGCTAAATTCTGATGTTTAAAGTTTGTTCGTAATTGTGTCCTGGCCTTTTACGCAAAACAGACTTTGTTAATGAAATGGAGGACCTCGAAAACACAGAAATCCCAATTTTGATCGTGATTGGTTCATTATGATTACTGAACTTCAACTTTGAGTACTTTTTTGAATTCTCAGTTTCAGCATATGCAAGTGCGCACCACTTGATTTCCATCCTTTCTGAAGGACAACCTCAGCCAGACATTTTTAGCGAAGTTTGTGCAGTCACAGCAGCTGCGCAATCCCTCTACGCCTGGTTTTGACTACTGTTCCAAGTCGATGACCAGTTATGATCTATAATACTGTCGTGTTCTCTCTCGCCGAGATTTTCCGTGCGAATTTATATTGCGGTTGTCACAGATGCTGCAGTCCATATGATTGAGATTCTCAAGAGACAATTTCTTTACAAGTGAGTCTTCCTTTTTACAAGGCGTCTACTGAAGGAAACATGGCGTCTTCTCCAGCTGTGCAGTTGAAATCGCCAGTAGTTACAAATTCGCACAGCCATTGTTTCCCTATGGATCAGTAGGCTGTTTGTCAGAACCTTGCCAACTCGTACCCTCGTGTGCTCATGTGTTTGGTATTCTTTGCTCTTCATCCGATTTTCAGAGGTTTCTTGCCGTCTTGAAAATGCTCGTAGTCAGAACCAGACGTACCTTATCGCTTTACTGCTTTACTGCTTTGTTGTCCGTTTTGTAGCTGCTAAGTTTTGTTTTGCAATTTGCAGAAGATTGTTTGCAGTTAATTTGAAATAAATGTCTTGTTTCTTCATTCTTCTATCTTCTATCCATAAACGCTAGGGGTGAGAGGGAGGGGGTAAAGAACGGGGTTGAGGGTCGCGCTGAACTCTTACCCGGGGGGGGGGGTCGTATTCGGCTAATTTGGGTGGGGTTTAGAGACATAATTGGAGTTTGGAGCTTAATTAGGGCTAATTACAGTATGCCGCGGCAGACTTGCGGAGCAGAAAATGGCAGGGCTCCGGAGCAGAAAATGGGAGGTCTCCGGGGCAGAAAATGGGAGGTATCCGGAGCAGAAAATGGGAGGTCTCCGGAGCAGAAATGGGAGGTCTCCGGAGCAGAAATGGGAGGGCTTCGGCGGACGAGTGGCAGACCCACCGCTGGGGAAACGCCGCGACCCTGCCATTTCTCCGGCGGAGGGGTCCTATCCGCTGTCTGAGTAGGAGTTTGAAACGCAATACGTACCGGGGTTGAACAGACGATTTTTCGTATAAATCGAGTAATTGCAGAGTGTGGCTTAAAAAGTATGTTGCTTGTCTCGCATTGCAACAGAGACAGCTTACCAGATGTTCATAAGGAATGGATAAATCTACATCAAAATAAATTGCTCTTAGAGGGTTCTGCAGAGCGATACCGTCATTATAGTAAGGCAACAAAACAAAGTCTTTATGCAATGATTTTATTCAAGTAGTTAGCATTTTGAAGCAAGGAGCTGCCGTCTTCGCCAGCATAGTTACTAGTGCTACATGCGGCGCTTTTTACGCTGCTGCGACTCTTAGTGAGACTAGGTTATCTTGAACATTACTTACAAATTACAGTAAGAGGTGACACACATTGTGGTACTTGCATTTTTTCCTAACAATCTGATAATCGAATTTTAGCAAATCATGAAAGTCGAATGATTTTATTTGTGTGATTGAATAAATCATTCTAAAAGTTTAAATAATCGTATGTTGACTTTATTTTTTGACTAGCTGGCTTACCCGGCTCCGCCGTATCCGGACCAAACTTGGCACACATACACTTCGGGCCCCGGCGGGTGTCACAGTCCACTTTTCGTTATCGATCGATGTCGATTTTACCGATTTTTATCGATTTTTTTGCAGAGTTCACCTACAGGGCTAGGAGTTGGCACAGGGGGGTAATCGAGCATGGGGATTCCGAATACAATATTAGTTTTCAGAATTATCTATTACTTTTATTGATTTTATCGATTTTTTGTAAATTTTGACATGCGCGGCTGGGATTTTGCACAGGGGGGTAATCGAGCATGCTGATTACGAACACAATATTAGTTTTCAGGATCGTCCATTACTTTTATCAATTTTATCGATTTTTTTGTAAAGTTTGACCTGCGGGGCTGGGAGTTTGCACAGGGGGTAATCGAGCATGCAGATTACGAATACAATATTAGTTTTCAAGATCGTCCATTACTTTTATCGATTTTATCGATTTTTTGAAAATTTGAGCTAGGGGGCTGGAATTAATTTGGCACAGGGGTGTAATCGAGCATGCTGATCACCCCCCTTGGGGATGATCAGCATGCTCGATTACCCCCCTGTGCCAACTCCCAGCCCCCTAGCTCAAACTTTGCAAAAAAATCGATAAAATCGATAAAAGTAATCGATAATCCTGAAAACCAATATTGTATTCGGAATCCCCATGCTCGATTACCCCCCTTTGCGAACTCCCAGCCCCGTAGCTCAAACTTTGCAAAAAATCGATAAAATCGATAAAAGTAATCAATAATCCTGAAAACCAATATTGTATTCGGAATCCCCATGCTCGATTACCCCCCTGTGCCAACTCCCAGCCCCGTAGCTCAAACTTTGCAAAAAAATCGATAAAATCGATAAAAGTAATTCGATAATCTTGAAAACCAATATTGTATTCGGAATCCCCATGCTCGATTACCCCCCCTGTGCCAACTCCCAGCCCCGTAGGTGAACTTAGCAAAAAAATCGATAAAAATCGATAAAATCGATATCGATCGATGGCGAAAAGTAGCCTATGACACGCGCCGGGGCCCGAAGTGTATGTGTGCCAAGTTTGGTCCGGATCGGTTCAGAAATGGAATTTTCTATTCGGAACATACGTACACACAGACATACAGACAGACAGACAGACAGACAGACAAACAGACATTCAGCTTTATATATAAGATTCTCTGTATAATCGAGATTGAATGAATTCGATTCTTGCTTGTTTTGATTACTCT
This sequence comes from Cylicocyclus nassatus, assembly GCA_958299035.1. Lineage (NCBI taxonomy): Eukaryota > Metazoa > Nematoda > Chromadorea > Rhabditida > Strongylidae > Cylicocyclus > Cylicocyclus nassatus. The sequence goes on from CATQJL010000305.1 coordinate 37,127,924, forward strand.
AATATTCGATTCGCTTTGAAGTACATCATGAGCATTAAAACCGAAATCCTGCTTGTCAAAGTAGTTTGGCTAAAGTTGCGAACAGTACGGCCTTTCAAAGAGTACAATAAAAGACTGGTCAAGCTTGCAAAAAACATGTTAGTGAATATTTATGGTTTTGAAAATTCCTAGAAGTTTTGCACTGCCTTAGTCAAGATCACTGTCCCTTCGGGTATACTTCCTATCCATCTTTATGACGTTTCTTCGTCGCTAAAACTGTCCGTAGACTATACCACCGAGGAAGCCTGTAAGCTATTGCCCCTAACTGGAGTGCTACCAATAGGAAGGTGCGTGACTTATTTGTAAAGAATTGCTAAATTAAGATGGGCTTTCCTTATAGGTTTAACTACAATTCTCAACTATGGACTTGTTTAATGAATGGCAGTATTCTGCTTACTAGAAATTTGCTTTTCATATGATCAGTGATGCTGTAGAAGCTGCATAGAAGAGCATGGTCAAAGCAAGCAATTTTTGAAAAAAATTGAGGAATGTTTTATTGCTGATAAAGGCGCCGGCGTGCTCGGTTACGTCGCTTTCTGCGTTTATCATGGCATTCACTACTTTATCCACTTCCCGCTATCAAGATTGTATCAGAAAATTGTCCAATCTATGTAGTGGTGCATTTTTAATCTTTGCAATTAGCAAAAATGAAAGCAAGGCATTCCCGATGCTGTCAACGAGTTTCGGGTTTTTCGAGATGCAAATGCGGAGAACTTTACTAAAAATCCAGAAAACATAAACGGGGCGCCAATGCACATGTGCAGATTAAGCTAGGCGCAGAGATATTTGAGTCTGAGCCTCAGTGCATACATACAGTTACAAACATCAACTTGTAGCTCATTCGTTGATCGCACGAACTGGACATCACTACGGAGCACGCGCCGCGAGGTAAAACGCTTGCCCCAGTACAAATTCGCCATTGTACAGATCGTGCTCTCGCAACATTTTAGCCGTGCCGCACTGGTCCGCAGCGTTTGCCGCAGCGTTTGAGCAGTCCGTGCGGTCAACGAATCAACGATGCATTCGAATTTATAAATATGGAGGACTTCGTGCTAACCTTTCTAAGTGGTAGCGGAGTCTTTTGATGTGGAGCTTTTGGAGCTGGAAGAGGCATCTGCAAATATGTCTGTCAACACTAGTTGTGGAATCCAGTGCAATTCAATCCTTTCTTAGTCCAGAAGTTAATCTACAAAAGGAGTATAACCGCTTGGATTAGTGTTTAACCGATGGACGTTTTATGTGCCGTCTTAAGAAAGCCAAATCGATAATCGAAGATTTAAACGATCACCTTTGCAGGTTATGTGCTCAAAAATTGTAAAAAAAGCGTTACCTGTCAATTTTACCGATGCCGGAGACTTCAGTAAGTTGAAAAAAAAAGAGGGGGCTTTAATATGTTTTTTGAAAGCGAAAAGAAAGAGGCAAGCGCTAGATTTCCCACTTGCAAGTGCATATTTTCCTTTCCAAGGGGATTAGGAAACCGGACCAAAGTTGTTGGTCTACATCTGGCCTTTACTTAAAGATGAGAATTGATCCGATGTATCTTGAGTGCCGCTGCCTTCATTCTCCGTTTAAAGGCGATGTGAAGCGAAATGCTAGCATTGATTGAAAGACGGCGAATTTGCGACATGCATCGGCCATCAAAACCTCCTCTCTATCATAACTTATAATAACGGGCTAAGGTTTTTTTACGTCTTTTTTGTGTGTTTATGTCTGTCCGTTACGAAATTCGAGGAGCGTGTTCCAGCCAACATGCAGATCCCAAATTTTGCATGGTGCATGCTAACAGCGCAAGTCCACTATGCAAAAGCACAAGCGGATCCGCTGAGTGGATCCCTTAAAAATTGCGCGTCAAACGGATCCACTTGGCTTCTGGCCAGCAAAATTGGACCTATATCACTATTTTTTGCGAAGTTGTGGATATAGTGCGGTTCATAATTATTAGGTTGTAGAAAAAGTTCTGCCAATCTTTCTCGTAAACACCAAAAATGAATGCGAACGCAAGGGGCTGGTTTGCAATGTGTTCTTAGTGTGCGGTGGCCCCAGCTACTTAACACGTTCAGCTCGAAAAAATGACGATCAATTAGGAAAAAAAGCCCAAAAAAGGACAAAAGATCCATAGCGCTCAGCTCGGCGGAAGGGCATATTTTTCATATTATGGACGCGCACAACCTCCAGAAGCTTGACCTAAAATTCCGTATTATACTCTGTGTATTGGCTAGGTGAAGCAATATCCGAAAATTACTTGCTCCGGTATTTGGGTCTTTTTGCAAGCAAGATATAACTCATTGAATTCAAAGTTTAAAAAATCGAACTCCCCACTTGTTTTGAAGCGCAGCTAGCTCGCTTTTTGGAAAAGAGCATCTGTAACATACCTAATCAGTAGCCTAAGGTTGTTAGTATAAATGACCAAAATATCGCTGATTGACAGCCATTCATGATGAAGGTATAAATAAAACAATTTAGCTTAGCGTCTATTGGCAAAACTTTCTTCACAACCTACTATACTAAACTCCAAATTTCAGAAGTTTCTGGACTATTTGGAAGAAACTCAAAAGCCACTGGTACCACGCGAAGGAGCACAGTCAAGAATGGAAATCGATGTCAATTTTAGGAGGTGTTTTTAAGCCTAATGCGAACTTTGAGCGAATTCATAATTATACGAACACCTCAAATAAAGTCCATTTCTCATTCGCAAGTGCAATCTTTCGAGTGCAAATCTTTTGTAGAGTTACTTTGACAAAGTCTGAAACATTGCTACACATTGAACCCAATGCAGTTCAAAAAAGGATTACTTATTCCAGATGGCTCTAAATGCTTTTGGAGTCATTGCGCTTCAAAAACGTCCGTTTTTTTTTGTGGTTTACGCGCTCTAACTAGCTTTTGCCAAGTCTGTGAAATGAAATGAGCTCCATCGATAGATTTATTGTTTGGAGCCTATTTGGAAAAACCTTTGCATTTTCGTGCCGTTTTTCACCAGGTTCCAACCTTACTCTAGAGTTGGCACGATTTCGAGCCTCAAAACCCAGCTTCTGTCTCGCGCAAACATTTGATATGAAGCAGCTGCGCTGTTTGCATGATGATGTATCCATACTAAAGTTTTCGGTAATTTGCACAGCTTGTCTTGAGGCTACGGAGCTATAAACAGATAAAGGGAGGACTGCAATAATAAAAACAGTGGTTTTGGTGAAATGACGCCTGCGTAGCCAGAACGAATGCTCCACGTTGCTGATTTAATCCAGCCAAATACACTGTCCTGTGAACTTCTACATACTATGTGCTTACTCATTGTAGGGCTTTGGGAGCTGAGTGTTGAGACTCGAAATCGTGCCAACTCTAGGATAAGGTTGGAACTTGGTTGAAAACGGCACGAAAATGCAAAAAATTTCCGACCGCCAAACAAAATATCTATCTATGGAGCTTACTTCATCTCACAGACTTGGTAAAAGCTAGTTAGAGTGCGTAAACCACAAAATAAACGGACGTTTTTGGAGCACAATAACCCCAAAAGCATTTAGAGCCGTCTGGAATAAGTAACGCTAATCTTTTTTAACTGCAATGGGTTCAGTGTGTAGTATATGTTTCAGACTTTGTTACTGTAACTCTACAAAGAATTTGGACTTGAAACATTGCATTCGCAATTGGAAAATGTTTGTTTGAGGCGTTCATATAACTATGAACCGCTCAAAACTCGCATTAGGCGCAAAAAAATCTCTTAAGATTGACATCGATTTCCACCTTGTGGATCTTATATCGTTTTCGGCTATGCTCTTTCGCGTGAACGGCTTCTTGAGTTTCTTCCAAATAGTCCACAAATTTCTAAAATTTGGGGTGCTCCTATAATTATGAACCGCACTGTATGTTTGACAAGCTATTGTGGAAGGGGTGAGTGACTTTTTATACGATGAGCAATTCCGGTGCGAGGTGTGAACACCTACGGTTGTGTCAAGTCTTGCATCTCCGTGCCTAGTATACTGTAGAGAGAGGGGGGGGGGGAAGGGAACTTTTCATACGAATGCCTCCACATCATCTTTTGGCAAAGATCCAGTAAAAACTGGCACCATGTTTGGGCCTGCTGGCTTCAATCCAAAAAAAACATCTAGATTGCTTTTGCAGTACCGCGAATTTGGATAAATTTGGAAAACTTGGATACTGGAATCAAAAAGTGTTTTGCTGTGAAAAATAACACTGTGATCGTTCCACTTACGAATTTTTTAATATTCAACTCAACATAATTCGGTTTCTTTTGCAAACGTTTTGAACTGATTTGAGTATTGTCACATGCCTCTCCGACACCTTTCAGCATGATTTGGAAGTGTTACTCTTCCCATAGGGGATACTGGAGGGGAAGACGGTCAAGAGGCGCGATTTTTCTGGATGTCATCAAGTTGAAAGTCCAGATGCTATGGGGAAATTCAAAAAGTGCCGGATAAAGTTTATTGGCTTACTAGCTATTTGAAGTAACCACTTGATAAGTTTGACGACTTTTGCTAGAAAACTGACAGAAATATTTGCAAAATTGCTGTTAACTGCATTTTTATGTGTTTTTGACCTTTAACAATTTTGTTTGAAATCGATTTCAAGTGAGATTGAACCATCCCTAAATTCCCTAATATATTTCTTTCGAAATTTCAAGTAATTCTGAAACCTCATAAAGCACTAAATATGTGCTATATGCTGCCCATCTGGCAATAGGAATCGCGCATCTTGACATATCTACACCCAGTGGCGTACCCAGGATTTCGGCTCGGGGAGGGAGGGGGGCGGCAAAAAAATTTTTCAAATGAAGGTGCGTGGCGTTAGCCACACTCCGAAAATTTTTTAGGGGGGCTCCTCAACAACTTTGCGGGCCCGCAACCCCTGAAATCTGGAAAAAGGGGGCGTGGCTGACGCCACGCCCCCGAAAAAAATTTTTTTATAAGGGTAATTTGAGTTTTTAAAAAATTTAAAAAAATATTTTGATTGTTTACAAAAATAAACAAGTCATTTGCGCATTTTTATAACTCATGTAAGTAACTTTCAAAAATTTCGCGACCCATTCTCGGGGGGGGGGGGGGCGCCCCCCCCCAGCCCCCCCTCGGTACGCCACTGTCTACACCCATTGGAGGGCATGCGACTCGATAAAGCGAACTATTCATTACCACAATTGTGCCAGCTGTTTGCGAAAATGAATTCGCTGTGGCCTGAATCTTTACTATAATACGCTATTTCAACCCGATAAGCTTTATACAACAGATAAAATCAAGATATTCTTTAGTTTACGCATTTTTGATAATAAACGTTTCATTTTAGTCCATTGTAATCGATAAATGGACGTATTACCAGCACCCTAGCACACGCTAGAAGGTCAAAGTGATCGGGGAGCGTTCGTATGAAAAGTCCCCCTCCCCCCCTCCCCTAACCTAGGCGGAGTGGAGAATCTTACTCATTACGTGGATGGAGGGGGCGATGTAGGTGTGAGGTAGGTGCGAAGGCTAGGTGCGAATTCCCCGATCGTATGAAAAGTCCCTCCCCCCCCCTTGGGGTGGAAGCCATGGACTCTAGCCCACAAAATTGAATTAAATTTGACTACTTCACGAAGATGGCGCCAAAAAGAATTGGTTGCGTAAATGTTCAATCTACCAAGATTTTACGTGATCATTTGAGGAAACTTTTGCACAGAGATGTAGCCCACGGTGGTTATTGTCGTTATGGCGACTACCAGGCCATGAAAAGTTCAAAAACCAATTCAAAATTCCATTTATACTTCACGAAAAAATTTCATCCAAGCGAAAACACCGATTTTACACAAAAAAGGTCTAGGAATGGGAATCATTCGTGATAGCCTGCATAGCGTGGTGAGTTTCACTGTCACCATTATGGGGGAATGAGTAAGGCATACAGAAAATAGGGTCAGTTGAGCCTCTGCGAAGCAGAGGTGACGCACTGGTGTGTATACACAGAGTCCACAAAACACTCAAATTTCTTAGAAGCGAAATTCAGCTTGAATGGGCAGCATAGCACTTCGACTACAGTATTATGTCAAATGCACTGCATGGTCGTTCCGTACGATAATTTGATCAGGTGGATGCATGTTGCAATATTCACCGTCCCTTCTTTCTTTATCAAAAGGATTGCTCCAGCGCACAATAACCTGCTGAGACAACTTTACCGAACAGCGCTTACTGGGGCCTTCGATGTTAGAAGTGCGCATTGCCACACCATTTTCGCACAAAAAAAGAAGTTTACTGGAAACGGGATATCAAGGTGGGGAGGGGTATATCATATATCAACGATTTTCCTCAATAAGCTGAGCACAATGCTCTTTTAGATCAAAAGTGGTGCATCCTGTGAATTGAAGCGTACGTATTTTCGGCGTTTTGTGTGACCGCGAAATCAAGGAAATATCGCGACATCTGCGGAGATTTTGCAAGTTCTGTGAACGGTACCATGTATTCTAGAGAAAATTGTACAAACGGCGATGTTGGCGCACGCAAAAGTAGGACTGATTTATAGGATAGAGTGTTTACTATACGCCATGTTTTATGTTGAAAAAAAAAGCAGAGTTAGTCAAGTCGTTAGTGCTCCATATAACATTACCGTGCTGAAGGTCACGGTTCGATTCCACCCTGAGCCTAATTTCTGCGACAAAAATTCTGCTCACAATTCCAGCGTCAGGCTGCCCTTTCAAAGAAGGGCATGCGACAAGCCGGCTGAGAAATACCCCGTTGCATCAAATATGCAGACATGTCGCATAGCGAATCCCGGGTAAAGGCTAGGGCGTCCCCGGAAGCGACACGCATTCGAGCCCGACGAATGCAAATAGTGGGCGAGGGTTACCGTCTTAGCAAGGTGAATGGGGACGGCTAAAGCGGCTAGTTTACCAGAGGCAACGATCCAAGGCATCGCAGACTCTCCGTCTAGCTACCATCAATATGGGTACACTCACTTCTCATTCTCGAGAGTTAGCAGATCTTCTGAAGAGACGGCGAGTTGATGTAGCCTGCATACAGAAAACGAAGTGGAGCGGGGCAAAGTCACGCGGCATCGGAGATAGATATAAGCTCCTCTACAACGGTGCCATCTGCACCAGAAACGGGGTTGGCATAGCTGTCTTGAAGACTCTAAGGTGTAATATAATTGGCGTTGAGCGCATAAGCGATCGTCTGATGAGCATAAAGCTAGATACCGGGAAACAGGTCCTACGAGTAATCACTGCCTATGCGCCACAGGTTGGATGTAAGGATGATGAAAAGGACACTTGATGACCACATCAGTTCAGTTCCACTGGACGAGACACTCCTGCTAAGAGCGGAACTCAACGGACACGTGGGAGAAAGGCGAGAAGCCGGGAAATGTCACGGAAGCCACGGATACGGAATATGCAATGAAGAAGGTGAGCGCATTCTGGAATTCGCCTCAGGCCATAATTTGGTCTTGGCGAACACATAATCATCAAGAAAAATGACCACCTCATTACATATGCAAGTGGAGACCGACAAACACAGATAGACTTCTGGGCTATCGACGGCGTGACCTCAAAAACGTAAAGGATTGCAAAGTCATTCCCGGTGAGAGCTGCAAACCACAGCATAGACCACTCCTTCTCGACTCTAGAGTCTCAATCGACAGGCACACCAGGAGAGCCACAGAGACTAGAACACGCATCAAATGGTGGAAACTGAAGACTAACAACGAGGCGAAACAAACACTGTCAACAACCCTACCAAGCCTGCAAGAGAACCCAGAGCAATCCTGGGCAAGCTTGAAGATCGAGTCCACCAAGTGGCACGCATGATCCTGGGAAGTACAAAGCCAGGAAAAAGGAGGATTAATCGAGAAACCTGGTGTTGGAATGGCGGCGTGCAAAAAATCATAAAGGAGAAGAGGGATGCGTACAAGCGATGGCATAAGACGAAATCGGAGGACGATCGCCAGACATACCAACAGGCCAAACACGCTGCGAATGCTTCTGTGAAGAAGGCAAAACAGGTATACATGAAAGAGCTCTACGACCAACTAGAGTCTCGCAAGGGAGAACGTGAGATATATCGGATAGCGAGAAGAAGAGCGGAATCCACAAAAAATATGGAACACTTTCTCCATATCAAAGACAAACTTGGTAGGACGCTAAGAAAACCAGAGGACATCACCGAGAGATGGACTACCTACTTCGAGGAGATGGCTACCACAGACCGCACCATCAATTCCATTCCAGAAAATAGTCGCATAGAAGAACCAGTACCAGCAGTCACGGAAGAGGAATTATGGCTGGCTGTGAAAAAAACAAAGAATGGCAAGGCAACTGGTCCAGACGCATACCAAGCGAATTCTGAAAAATATGTGGACGATCCGGAGCCACATGGCTAACGAGTCTCCTCAATCAAATCATAAGGAGCAAGAGTATGCCTCAGGCTCCCGCCAGAGTGCCGAAGTTATGCCAGCGCTACGCCAGCATTTCGATCGATACACGTGTGTTTCGTTGGGCGGGGCTAGCTGACGTCCCCAACGAAATACACGTGTATCGATCGAAATGCTGGCGTAGCGCTGGCATAACTTCGGCACTCTGGCGGGAGCCTCACGACTGGTGCACCAGCACGACCATCCCGATATGGAAGAACAAAGGAGACATAGCAATTGCGCATCCTACCGACCAATCCGACTGATGAGCCACACTCTAAAAATCTTCGAGCGAATAATCGAAACGCGTTTTCGAGATATCATAGAACTGTCACCAAATCAGTGCCGATTCTTGAAAGGAGTAGGTGCAACTGGATTCTCGATCGTGCCGGCGCGCTGAGTGGTCGGTTTTTTTAGCGGTCTGTTTGCTCATTCTATTTACGCTATCTTCCGCTCTAAATTTTCCTTCTTTGTTCTTTTCTGAAGTTGTCTGACCTCCCTGCCGAACTTTCTTGCCCTTCTTATTTATCCTTTCCCTCATTTCTTTTTCTTTTCCTGCTGACTGCTTATCTTGCGAATTTTTTTCGCGGGTGTGTGTTGGCGGATCAAGTATCTAGGTCATCGATTTTTTTCCTTCTTTCTTTGCCTGCCCTTCTTCAACTTCTCTGCCACTTTTTTTTCCTGTTGTTTTGCTTATCATCCCTCACTTCTTTTTGTTTATCATCCCTCATTTCACTTCCTTTTGCTGACTATCTATCTTGCGAATTTATTTCGCGGGTGTCTGTTGGCGGATAAAGTATCTAGATCATCGATTTTTTTTCTTCCTTGACTGCCTTCCTTTATCTTCTCTGCCACTTTTTTTACTATTTTTTGTTTATCACGCCCTGATTACTCTCTTTCTATCTTTTGCCTTGATCGGTGCTTGTTTGTTCCTCTTACCTTTTCCTTCCGATTTGGTTTTCCTCCGTCTCTTTGAGTCAATATGGCCAGAATTGGACGTGTTTCAAAGTCCACGGTTACTAGCTCGGACCACCCATCTCCAAGGGGTCTGGTTGATGCTAGCAGCCAAACGGCTGTGTTGGATGTCAATGAGATGTCAGTTGAGAACTTGATCGGTTGTATCAGGGAGAGGTACAACGATCCACTTATCGATAGGCTGTTATCCCTCGTATGTGATAAACTTCCTGCTATGACGTCATGTGATCCCACAGCTGAAAAGAGGGCGAGGAGCGTGGTCCTCAGCGGGGTAGCCGAAACTGAGGGGGACGTTAGCTATCAAGAAAGGCAGCGCGATCTTGAGCATAAGGTGGATAACATCTTAGATGTTCTCAAGGTCGAGTGCCGCCCGGTAGAGGTTTACCGGATGGGTAGTCCGAATCCAGCCAAGCCTAGGTTGGTCAAGGTTGTCCTACCATCACGGTCACATTGGCGGACGGCTTTGGCGAATTCTCGCCTGTTACGTCCCTCCGGTTTTCCTAACGTTTACGTTAGGAAAAGTATGACTGCTGCAGAGCGTCAGAGGGACTACGAGCTTCGCTGTGAAGCTCGTGAACGTAACAGGGGCAGGCCTAATAAGGAGTGGGTGGTGTACCGCGACAACGTGGTGCACATCTCTGAGCTTCCCCGTCGTTATCAGGGAAACGCATGAGTGTGCACGGTAACTCTCCTTTGAAGGTCTGTTTACTTAACGCACGCAGTTTACGCAACAAGCTACATCTTTTGCAAAGTTTCATCTGCCAATATAAGCCTGACATCATTTTCATTACAGAAACTTGGCTAAATTCTCATATTTTGGACTCTGAAGTAATAAGCGGTCTCCCATATATGATCTATCGCGCTGACCGGCGGGGCCGCAAAGGTGGTGGTGTTTGTTGTATCATAAAGAGTCACATCGTTGCAACATCCTTGAATGCAAATGCTGAAATCAAAGCGGACTTGCTCAAAATTAAGATTTTTCACCCAGATGGAGGTTATCAACTGCAATTTGTCGCGGTATATCGCCCGCCAAACTCAAATAGAAGTGATGACGATGACTTGATAGACTTTCTTAGCAACTGTGCTTCCGAAAATATTCAAACCATTATGCTTGGAGATCTCAATTTACAAATTGACTGGAAGGCCATGAAGTCTTTTAATGCTGCCTCTGGCCTTTTCCTTGACTTCTTGAATGATTGTGGTCTAAAACAATACGTTTCCTTTCCTACCCATGGTGTAAATACTCTTGACGTGGTACTTTCGTCCTCCTCGGCTGTCTCGCGTATGACCTCACTACCACCTCTTGGATCTTCGGATCATAGAATTGTTACTTTTGAAATAGACTTCATGTACTCTTTTGCTCCTTCAATTCCTTTGCCAGATTTTCAAGATGTTGACTATTCCTCTCTTGATAATTATTTTTTTGGAGTTGACTGGCTCTCTGTTTTTGATAACTACATCTCATCTTCTGATGTTTACGAAAGATTCTGCAAAATTGTTTATGAAGCTTTTAGTATGTTCGTTCCTTTGAAAGTCAAAGCTAACACTCATCTTCTTGGTCTGCCACCACACATTCGAGACTTACTAGCGCAAAAGCAAGAACTTTTTGAGCAGCTACCCGATCCTTTGGTTAATCCATATTACAAGAAAGTTTGTGCCGACATAGATCATCACATGAGAAAATATCTATCATATCGTGAACGAAAGCTTGCTATGAGGGTATCATCGAAGCACCTCTTTTCTTATCTTAAAAAGAAGATGAAGCCCTCGTCAAATCTTCCCACCCTCAAAGACCTTTCTGGTACCTTATACGTTAGTGATAATGACAAGGCACAAGCCCTCGGGTCCTATTTTGCTAGTGTCTTCTCCCCTGTTGCTCATTTCGTTGATGATGACACACGTGTTAGTGATGCTTTTATCTTGCAACCTTTTCGTTCTTGTAATACTATCTTTTTTCATCCCTCGCATGTCTATCATTTTTTGAAAAAACTAAAACCTTCTGTAACAGAAACTTTCGACGGAATTCCTCAAATAGTGTACCTGAAGTGTGCCTCATCGCTTGCGACTCCCCTTGCACATATTTTCAACATCTCTATGTTGTTGGGAGAATTTCCTACTTTGTGGAAAAAAGCTCTAGTTACGGCCATTCCAAAAGTTGAAAGTGCTTCCCGGTTGATAACTTTCGTCCTATCAGTTTACTTCCCACACCCGTTAAGGTTATGGAAAAAATTATACGTGAGAAGTTATTAGAATGGCTAAATTTCTCCAATTTTATCCCTGAAGAACAACATGGATTTCTTACTGGAGCTTCTACCACAACAAATCTTGTTGATAGTGTGTTCGAGTGGAGCCTGGCAACCAGTGAAGGCAAATCGGTTGATATAGTTTATGTTGATCTGTCAAAAGCTTTTGATAAAGTTTGCCATAAGAAGCTACTAGCTAAATTGAACAAATGTGGTATCGGTGGTAATCTCTTGTCATGGTTGGATCCTACTTACAAGACCGCGAAATGACTGTTAAGGTCGGTCATCAGTTTTCCGACAGTTACTGCTGCACTAGTGGTGTCCCTCAGGGTGGTGTCTTGGCTCCCTTGCTTTTTCTGTTTTATACATTTGACTTACCTTGGGCAGAGCTGGCCGAGAGGTTAGTGCCCTTGACTACGGCGAGGAAGGTCACAGGTTCGGTTCCGCGGCGGGCCTAATTTCTTTGGCAAAAAGCTCTGCCCACGAATCCAGCGTCAGGCTGCTGATCCAAAGGAAAGCAAGCGACAAGCCGGCTGAAGAAGAAACCCCGTCGCATCACAATGCTCTTTTAATGTCTCATCAAGAATCTCGATTACAAGCTAGGGCGTCCCCCGGAGGCGACGCGCATTTGAGCCCGACAAATGCGAACAGTAAGCTAGGGTTACCGTCCCAACAAGATGAGCGGGGACGGCCAAAGAAGCTAGTTCATCATCATTACGAGTACAAACGACGGAACAAGTTATCAGATACGCTTCGATTAGTTACCATCAACGTAGGATCCCTCACAGGGCGACATCGAGAGCTTGCGGATCTTCTCAGAAGACGTAGAGTGGACATCGCCTGCATCCAGGAGACCAGATGGAAAGGTGAAAAGTCGCGCGATCTAGGAGATGGCTTCAAGCTTCTGTATAAAGGAGCAAGTAACAGCAGAAACGGTGTCGGAATAGTCGTCTCAGAAAGGTTGAGAGATGGGATCACAGGCGTGGATCGAGTAAGCGACCGACTCATGAGCATCAAGCTAGTTGTTGGAATGAAGATTCTGCGAGTAGTCACTGCCTAAGCACCTCAAGCAGGTTGCACCGATGAGGAGAAAGACGGATTCTGGCAAGAACTCGACGACTACGTCAGATCGGTACCTTCAGAAGAGACGTTGCTAATTGGAGCAGATCTAAACGGCCACGTAGGAAAACAACGACGTGGGGCAAGTAAATGTCACGGTAATCATGGATATGGAATTCGCAACGACGAAGGGGAGCGCATTCTGGAGTTCGCTACTGCCCATGAATTAGCGTTGGCAAACACATACTTCATCAAGAAGGACAACCATCTCGTCACGTATGCCAGCGGAGAGCGGAAATCGCAAATAGACTTCTGGGTTGTACGGCAAAGAGAGCTCAAATACGTAAAGAACAGCAAAGTCATCCCCAGTGAAGAATGCGTACCACAACACCGGCCGCTGATTCTGGATCTGAATATCCCAGTCAAGAGTCGAAGAAAGCCAACAGTGGAGCACAGAATTCGCATAAAGTGGTGGAAGCTCAAAGACAACGCTCAAGCGAAAGCAGCTATGGAGTCAGCTCTACCAGAACTGGAAGATGAACCGGAGCGATCCTGGGCGAAGCTGAAGAACAACGTTCATCTGATGGCAGGGAGTCTACTGGGATGTACGAAACCAGGAAAGCCAAGACTAGATAAGGAAACTTGGTGGTGGAACGAGACCGTCCAATCCGTGATCAAGAGGAAGAAGTTGGCGTACAAGCTATGGCAGAAAACAAGATTAGAAGACGATCATCAGAATTACCTAGCAGCGAAGCGTGAAGCAAAGAAGAAAGTTAAAGAAGCTAAAGAAGCATATGTGGCGGAGCTGTACAGAAGACTTCATACTCGTGAAGGAGAGCGGGAGATCTATCGGATCGCAAGAAGAAGAATAAACGCTACAAAAGACATGGAGCACTTCTACAACATCAAAGACAAGCAGGGAAAAGTGCTGAGAACGCCACAAGAGATAAACGAGAGATGGAGAACACACTTCGCAGAGATGGCATCCACGAGCCACGAATACGCGTCGACGACGACTGCAGCCGACCTTGTACATGGACCGGTACCAGCAATCACGGAAGAGGAAGTCCGCATCGCCTTAATGAAGACCAAGAACGGCAAGGCGACGGCTCCAGATGACGTCTCCAACGAGTTCTGGAAGGAGTGTGGACAGGCCGGAGTCTCATGGCTAGCCCGACTTCTAAACCAGATAGTAGAACAGAAGACGATGCCACGCGACTGGTATAGAAGTACAACAATACCGATATGGAAGAATCGAGGAGACATAGCTGACTGCACTACTTACCGTCCCATCCGACTCATGAGCCACACACTAAAGATCTTCGAAAGAATAATAGAAACACGACTTCGAAGAATTGTGGAGCTGGCATCCAATCAGTGCGGATTCGTCAAGGGATGCAGTACAACCGACGCCATCCATACCGTCAGAATAATGATGGAAAGAAGCCGAGAAAAGCAGTGTGCGTTACATGCAGCATTCCTCGACCTGGAGAAAGCGTTCGATAAAGTACCGCATAACATCATATGGTGGGCGCTGCGGAAGCACATGGTTCCAGAAGAATACGTGCAGTGGATAAAGATGATCTACAGAGATGCGACCAGCCACGTACAAACAGCAGCAGGAGAATCAGAAGACTTCCAGATAAAAGCCGGCGTTCATCAAGGATCCGTGCTGTCACCTCTCCTCTTCATCACAGTTGTGGACACGATAGTCAGAAACTTCATACGTCAACCTCCATGGGCCGTGATGTACGCAGATGACGTGATTCTGATGGCGAGAAGCAGGAATGAATTGGAGGCGGATGTGCAGAAGTGGAAATCTGAACTCGAGCTGCACGGCCTGAAGATCAATGTCGCGAAGACCGAGTACATGGAGCTTGGAGCTCAAACGCCAGGAACCATACAGATTGAAGACGCTCCAATCAAGAAGACTACTACCTTCAAGTACCTAGGAAGCCGCATCTGCGCAGATGGTACGATCCAAGAAGAGATAGCTGCCAGGATAAACGCAGCATGGTCGAAGTGGAAGAGCCTCACAGGAGTCATGTGCGATAGGCGGATGCCACGCAAGCTGAAGTCCCAGTTGTACCGTAGTGTGATCCGCCCGACAGCTCTATATGGCAGCGAATGTTGGCCGTGTACACGAAGCGACGAACGTAAAGTCAGTGTGATGGAAACACGCATGCTACGATGGACGGCAGGCGTCACCATGATCGACCACGTTACCAACGATACCATACGCGCAACGATGAAGGTCGCCCCAATAGCTAAGAAGATGCAGGAGAGAAGACTTCGGTGGTACGGTCACGTGCAAAGAAGGGAAGAAAGCCATATCTCCAGATCAGCCACAGCAGAAGAAGTACCAGGAAAGAGGCCAAGAGGAAGGCCAAAGTTGAGGTGGGGATAAGATCAAAGCGGATCTGAAAGAACTAAAGATCGAAGAAGAGCAAGCCTTAGACCGCGAACTGTGGAAGAGACTTACAAGAGTGGCAGACCCCGAGTAAGCGGGAAGATGCATGGATAAAAAAAAACATTTGACTTACCTTGTGCGCTCAGGACATCACCTAGCATTCATATCCGAATGTATGCTGATGATATCAAAGTGTACGGAGCTTATGATGCCGGCGATGCCTCAGAGGTTCAGGGTGCTTTGCAGAGGTCCCTTGATGAACTACAGAGATGGGCTGACTGTTGGGACTTGACCATTAATCTTTCTAAATGTTCTGTCCTTCATCTTGGAAGAATGCCCGAGACTCCCTATCGCCTTAACGATCACATATTGAAGGTGTGTGATGTTGTTAAGGACTTGGGAGTCTTGATGGATAAGTCGCTCAGTTTCTCTAAGCATATCGATATGGCAATTCACAAAGCTTATTCTTCCCTTCTTTGTTATTTCGCAACACAAGTACAACCTCAGATAATATTTTGATTCGGCTGTACAAGGCTTTTGTGCTTCCTCATTTAGAGTACTGCTCACAAGTATGGTCGCCATCCCGAAAGAAAGATGTTAGAAGAATTGAAAAGGTGCAGCAATTGTTCACACGTCTTCTGTGGAGGCGCACATCGCCTGGAACCTCTCCCCCTGAGTATGAAGCTCGCCTTGCTAAGTTTCATCTTAAGACCCTCATCCATCGGCGCATACTTTTGGACCTTGTGTTCTGCTTCCAAGTCCTTAGAAAAGAGAACAAGTTGAAAGCTAGCAAGTATTGGATTTTTGCACCCACTAGTGAAAGATCTGGATCCTTCAACTTGCATCATCCTAGACTCCGACGTAATAGCTCCTTACGAATGTTCAACAATGTATTCTACAAAGTTGCGAGTTGGCTTTCTCGCCTCCCTGCTGAGACCATTAGTGCAGCAAGTAGTAACGTTTTCAAAAAAAGACTGGAGAGGCTCGATTTGCCAGGTATCGCTGATTTTAATTAGCGGTGCATGGCACTCCGAGCCTCCTGCAGCTGGTTCTTTATTCTTCCAGAGTTGCAATTACGTGCTTGCTTATGCCACATGGAGGATTACCGCTCAACAATGGCTTTGTTTTCATCTTTTCCGTTTTGTTCCCACCTGAGGGTTACCTTTCAGGGACTGCTTGACTGGCTTTTGATGGACGTTTTTCAATTTATGGCTTTTCAATTATGGCTCTCTCTTTCCTTCGTTTCCTGCTTTCTGCAATTTTTATTTCGAAGGTTGCTGCTTGCCCAAAGACATTTATTCAAGAGATGTGCGATGCCTTACTAGTGTGGATCGGGTCAAGTTTACTTTCTCATATATAGTTCTGCCCTGTGTCTTTCTGTTTCAGTTCATCTGAGTTGCTTCGCTTCTCGCGGTATAACTACCGATATGATGGGTTGTGTTGCGTTGGGTGCTGCTTCGCTACGTGTTGCTTCTCATATGTTTCTAATTTATCCCTACCTCATTTGATTATTTTTAGCTTTTTATGTCTTTCGTTCACGACTGCTATCCTGCAGTTTCTGTTTCTTTATTGTTTGTTGATGTATCTAACTCATTCGTGTCTTCACTTACTTTCAATACCAGCCGTTTTCATTCCATGGAGATCTTTTAATGATTACTCATCGGAGCTTATTTAGCAGCTTTAGACCTCTTCATTGCTGTTTGTTATTTATCCGGACCTTGTGTACATGTGTCTATCTGTACTGAACAGTTTTACACAGAATCTTGTCATCTTTCAAAACAGACTATTCTTGGGGTCTCGTCAGCTAGCTCTTACCGGGGGGGCTCGCTGGCACCCAAAAACGGGTTAATCATGTGTTTTGAAGGTGCAAGATTTCTGAGTTGTCTTCTGACTTAGTACACTCTCCTTTTTTCCTTGTGTTAGGAGTCTTGAGCTTTGTATCTTCTGTCCACGTGATTTATTCTACTTTACCTTGACGATTATGACTGGCTGGCATCATTTTTTTTTCTGATTTTTCTTTCTTTGATGTTCTTTTTTTTTGATGCACCTCGTGTGTACGTATAAATAAATAAATAAATAAACTGACGGTAGGTAGGTACAACTGAGTAGGTACAACACTCCGCTCAGATAGTGATGAAGAAATATAGAGAGAAGCAGAAGGAATTGCATGCAGCCTTCCTCTACCTGGAGAAAGCCTTCGATAGGGTGCCCCATGAAGTCATATGGTAGACCTTACGGAAACACAAGGTGCCAGAGGAGTACATTCAGTGGATAAAGTTGATCCATTACAACGCTTTAAGCCACGTGCAAACAGCTGCAGGGCAATCGAAAGAATTTCAAACCAAGGTTGGAGTGCACCAAGGTTCAGTTCTCTCTCCCTTGCTCTTCATCACTGTGATGAACACCGCTCAGACGTGAACCTCCTTGGACACCTCTCCACGCAGATGATGTGGTCTTGATAGCAAGCACCTAAAGGAGCTACAAGACAAGGTACAAAACTGGAAGAAGAGGCTAGAGTTGTATGGCCTAAAGCTGAACACCAGGAAGAAAGAATATATGGAAATAGGGAAGCAAACTCCTGGTACCATAAGCATCGATGGTGAAGAGCTAAAGAAGACACGTCATACAAGTACCTAGGCAGTCACATCTCAGCGGAGGGAGGCTTACAAGAGGAGGTCGCAGGCAGGATGAACACAGCATGGATAAAATGGAGAGCCTTAACAGGAGTTTTGTGCGACAGAAGAATGCCAGTGCAACTCAAGTCCCAACTGTATCGGACCGTTATCGCCCAGCAGCACTGTATGGCAGTGAGTGCTGGCCTAGAACGAGGAGCGGAAGCTCAGTGTCATGGAAACGAGGATGCTACGATGGACCTTAGGAGTCACACTGAAGGATCACATTTGTAACGACACTATACGAGCTAAAATAAAAGTCGCTCCAATTGCCTAGAAAATGCAAGAAAAGAGGCTACGATGGTATGGGCATGTCCGCAGAACTGATGAAGGTCACATCACAAGGTTAGCCTTGGCGGTGGGAGCATCAGGCAAAAGACCCAGAGTTAGGAGGTGAGGGATAGACAGAGCCAAGATCTGCGAGAACTTGGTATAGACGAAGACCTTGCCTTAGACAGAATAACATGGAGACATCTGACGGGAAAAGCAGACACTGCATAAGCGGGACACATGCGAGGATAAAAAAATATTGAAAAAAAACCGTGAAAGCATTTTTAGATTGAAAGCGCACAGGCGATAAGAGACGTGGTAGCTTGAATTCACAGCTTGAGAGGCACAAATGACTGCGAGTTCAAATGCATTATTTTGGCTCGAGGGAATGAGACGTTGCCCAACAAACTTCATAAAGCGCTTCAAAATTTGCCGGGGAACCCCTGACAAGTGACAAGAGAGAGTGTTCACGGATTAAGTTTGACAAAACATTCGCTGTCGTTGTGCGAGTTATAATTTTTAGCGCATATTATCGCTATTGAACTCGAAGGACGTAGCCGCACAACATCCAATGCGCCAAGCTTAGTTAAGATAAGATCAAAATCTTACACTACCTTAGATATCTGGAAATTTTGATAAGTCAAACACGTGAACTTACCAAAAAAGAACTCAACAGCCTCTTTGGGTTATTTTGAAATAATAATCAATTTACAAAGCGAACTTGAGACTAATGATCTACCGAACCCAGGCTTTTAGCACGGTTTACAGACTCGTTGTATTTGCATCCCTACATAGCTATTTAATTCCTTGTCTTTGATGCGAGTCATCAATAACATCATCGCACGCAGAGAAAGGGCGTCACTGCGGTCTCTATGTTTCTGGTATCAAGCACACTTTCATCACCCTAATCGTCTGCTGCCTATCTCAAACATTAATTATTTTGATCAGACGCAACGGCGTCCAGTCTTGTGCGATGGTTTGCGTATACAATCGAATCGTTTGATATGGCTGTGTGTTTCGTTGCACACACAGTCCACTTTTGGCGTTCCTATTCTAAATTTTTAGGGAGACAACCATTCGAGTAAATGTTCAATGTGTTGTCTTTTTAGAACTAATTACGTCAGAGTGATGTAAAGATAACAATTGCTTAGTATCTTGCGTTTTTGCGATAGCGCAGTATGAGAACGTCAAAGATGGACGGTGTGTGCAACGCAATGATCACATGAAATGATTCAACTGTACATACATCACATTACCATGACGAAATCTGTTTGCTCCATATGAAAGAATTAGTAAAGACAGATAATTTTTTATGTTCATTATACGTTGAATGAATGCTGACTTACTGTGCTGGGTCTTCTGATTATTCCCCTTGAGACTACTGGTGCGATTGGTCTTGCCAGATTCGGGTTTGCAGTAGCAGCCTTACGAATGAACTGGGTTCGAGGTAAAGGTCGTACCGCAGGTGGAGGTACTGCGGGTATTGGTGGAGGTATTGCGGGTGCTGGTGGAGGTGCTGCGGGTGTTGGTAGAGCAGGTTTTCTTATAGCTTTTGAAGGCACACTAAATACTTCTTTTTAAAATCTGTCTAGCTTTTTACCTTGCTCAGAAGTTACTTGTGCTTCTCAAAGCGTTTAAGGATGCAAGCAACGTCTTTCATTACAGGCCTGTTAATAGGCTGCGCTGCCCAACATGCTTTGACTACTATGCGAATTTCATCGGGGAGATCGTTTGAAAGAGGAGGGCGGAAGTTTGGATCAGATAGCTGCAATATGCATTTTTGTAAAAAAAAAAGTAGATTTTTACCCGAGAAGTAACTTACGCGAGCTCGCACTGTCTTATTATCATACTCTTCGAATGGCATTTTGGCATTATTGAAGATCTCCCAAACAAGTATACCATACGAGTATACATCACATTCACGGGTATATACATGAGTAGCGACGACCTCTGGTGCTTGCCTAAATTGCTATTTCGCCGCATGCAAGTATTACTATTAGGCTAACAAGAAAACTCTTGGACATTTTCAAGTTGATGTCAGATTTTTGTGCAAAATGAAGATAGTGGCGATCCTTATTTAGTGATCCAGAATGAAGAGTGGTGTCGCAGAATTGCTCTGTTTGTTTTCTAAGCTAATCCAACGATGGTTACATGCAAGTGTGTGGGTCTGCTACCACTGGCGGTCTCAGGATTTCCGTTCAGGGGGGGGGGGGGGAAGCGTGGCAAAAAATTTTTTTAAAATGAAGGTGGTGTTGGGGTGTGGGTGTGGTGTTAGCCACGCACTCCGAAAAAAGTATATTTTTGTATTATTTTTATTCATTTTTACGACACATCTCAGAATTTTTGCGCGCCCATATCCCCTAAAATCTAAAGGATCGTGTCTGTCGCCACGCCTCCGAAGAATTTTTTTATTAGTCTAATTTGAATTCTTAAAAAATTATTCACAAAAATAAAGGTCACTTGCCCATTCTCATAACCCACGTAAGTAGATTTCAAAAATTTTGCGATCCATCCCCTCCCCCTCGGCCCGCCACTGTCTGCTACTATTCAACAAGTTAAAGTTCACGAAGTCGAAGTGACCGATCCCCGTAAAAAAAGATTAGTAAGAGCTGACACGCTGACTTCAAATCTGCTTGTCATAACTGCAGAGCGCTTTTGTGAAAGAAATTATGAGCATTTTTGGGCTAAAAATTGGGCTAATGGCTGGTAAAAATGAATTGTAACATCTTTCCCAAACGTCAAACGAGCAAATAAGAAGTACCCTATTTCACGCGTACAAGGCGCACCTTTTTCGATTTTTCAAACAATCCGCTCAACCGCTTCAACCTGTTTCGGAAATCGAACCTTAAACCGTTCAATTCTCTTAGGCAATACGGAGCCCGGTATAGGGTCCTTTGGTCGCGAAGTGTTGTGGCGTGTTTGAGGTGGCGGATTTTAGAAAAAAATCCCCCGCCGAAATTAGGGTACTTATATACCAGCTAGAGAGGTTTATGTTAGTATCCTGATAATGGCCGCCGTTTCATATGAAGTGTAAAGACGCTGTAATGATTGATTGATTTCATTACGGCTACCGATTCGTATTTCGACTACACAAAATGCTCGTAACTTCTTCTCCAAAGGCGCTTGGCACATAGGAAGAGCAGGGCCGGTAGTAAACCTGTCGAAACGCGCAGCTCAAACTCAGAGTTAACTCAGGCTCACGCCAGAGTGCCGAAGCCATTCCAGCGCTACGCCAGCGCCGAGCCAGCGTTTCGATCGATACACGTGTATTTCGTTGACGACATCTACCTGCTGAGAACTAGGTCAGCTAGCCCCGCCCCAACGAAATACACGTGAATCGATCGAAACGCTGGCTCGGCGCTAGCGTAGCGCTGGCATGGCTTCGGCACTCTGGAGGGAGCCTCAGAGTTAACTCTGAGTTAACACGCACCTTTCAGGGACCATTAACACTGCGTAAGCAAACCAAATTGGGGAAAAAGTTTTATGGCAGGATACCCCGCAAGACGTACTTTATGCCAAGTGTGGAAACTTAGCGTAATTTGCTCCACGCGAGACGCTACGCGACGAAACGCACAGCTGAGCTGCGCGTTGACTTTGAGTTTGATGCGCGTTTCAGGCTCGCCTAAATTCGGAGTTGACTCCGAGTTTGGTTAGAGAAAGAGAAATAGTGTGCGAACGCAGAGGGCAGAAAAAAGTCCTCCGGGGTAGATTTTGCTCCGAGTTTCATGAAGCATGATGGGGGGGATCATGATGCGCCGTTGAACACAAAATTTCAAAATTTTGTAAAATTTTGGTCCCAGGGTTATCCGACGCGCTGATCACGAATCCGATGCTCATTTTTCGCCATTCGCCCACATAAGGGGGTTACGGTGGGGATGCGGTAGTTGGGCGAAAGTCACGAAATTGGCTGAAACTTGGTACAGTGGGGTTTTTGGCACTCTGATCATGAATATGACATTCGTTTTTCGCTACGGGGCCACGGAGCGGGATTACGGTCGGTAGTTGGGCGAAAGTCACGAAATGGGCTGAAACTTGGTACATTGGGGTTATTTGGCACGCTGATAACGACTATCATAGTCATTTTTCGCCATTCGCCCACATAGCGAGGTTACGGTAGGAATACGGTAGTTGGGCGAGATTCAAGCAGTTGACTGAAACTTAATCTGGCGGTATTCGCTGCGCTAATTCGAATGTGGTAATCATTTTTCACTACTGAGAGATAGAGCAGGGTTACTGTAGGAATTTGGTGAGAGCCAAAGTCTCATAACAGATTTAAAATTGGTTGGCTCAGTGGTTACGCGGTGTGTTGATTACAATCACATTGCGCGTTTTTCACTACAGCGGTTTATAGCGGAGAAGAGATACGATAGACTACCCAAAACCACAGGATTTCATGAAAGTTGGCTTCGTTAATTCCGCACGTTAATCAGGAATATCATAGTCACTTGAAAATGCCTTTCAAAAGGGGTTTCGATGGATTTACGGTAGATGGATAAAAAATCTCACTTAGAAGGATAAAAAATCTCACTTTGAACTTTTTCCAGGGGAAGTTTAGCTGAATACTTAGGGCGCAGGATTCCGTCCGGGAGGAGGGGGGAAGGGGGACAAAAAATTTTCAAGTGAAGGTGCATGGCGACAATTTTTCGGGGTGCTTCTTAACATTTCTTGCTGGCCCATACTCCTAAATTATAGGAAAAAGGGGCTTGTCAGCACTACGCCCCCAAAAAAATTTTTTACAAGGCTAATTTGAATCATAAGAAATTTTAAGTGATGATTCTATTATTTACAAGAACATACAATTCATTTGCACATTTTTATAACACATTAAGTAAATTTCAAAAATTTCGCGATTCCTGGGGGGGGGGGGGGGGGGAGGGGGAGCATCTCCTTCGGTCCGCCATTGTTAGATACTTACAATTTCTTCTTACTGCAAGACTATGAGATGGGGCTGCAGTACATGTCGTGGAATAAACTTACTGAACTGCTTAAAAATTCGCCACTGAGTTCATTTGGCAGTGCAATTATGATCATGCTGTCCGTTTTCAATGAAGATTATTACGGTGGGCATATACGGAAGAGCGGTAAAAATCTCAGGTCGAGTTGAACTTTCTTAGCAAAAAATTAATGATACCAGGGAGTGTTTAGTTTATTTCTTTTTTATTGTGTCAACAGAAACCTCGAGAAAATTTGAACGAATGACCTGTAGACTTTGTTTACTACTTAAAGTCTATTTTCCTAAAATAAAGGTCTATTTCAAGATTACAAATTATAGATCTAGGTCATTCGAAAAATTTTTGAAACTAAGAGACTTTCAAATTTTATCAAGTATAATAGCATATTAAAATATGGTGAGAGGCGAGGAGGACGGATTGTTAGGTTACTGTCTATGTCCATGTTTTATCCTGCTACTTTTTTGAGAATCTTTAGGATATATTATGGCTAGGCTTTAGTAGCGGATTGAAGGGGGCGGGGGGTGAAACTTACCTACATGGGTTATAAACATGTGCAAATAACTTGTTTATTTTTGTAAACGATCAAAATAATTTTTAGAATTTTTTAAAAATTCAAATTAGCCTTGTAAAAAACTTTCGGGGGCTTTAGACCCGCAAGAATTTTGAGATGCACCTCAAAAAAATTTTCAGGGTGCGTGGCTAACGCAACGCACCTTTATCTGAAAAAATTTTTCGCCCCCCCCCCCTCGGAACCGCTCTGAGCGCCACTGCTAGGCACCTCACAGGCAAGCCTAACGCCTCTCCACGTGTCTTGACTTGTGAGATCTTGATTACGTGTATTCACTAAGCAGTTGCGGCAATTGCGCAATAGTGGCTCTTTAGCTTAGCGGTACTAGAAGTAGGCACTTTGCGCCGAGCAACGGAAGTTTGAGACCCGACGTAAACGCAGCATTTTGCGATGAAGCATGTGGCGGCTCCTCAACAACTAGAGCGGATCCTCAAGTAGCAGAACAAAACTCCGAGTTTCAGAAACGAAACTCGCAGTTAACTCGGAGTTTCAAAACGAAACTCAGAGTTAACTCTGGGTGAACGCGCAGCTTTAAACTCGAAGTTTCGACCAGATTACTACCGGCCCAGATCTAATCAGTGTTCCAAGCTTTCAATAATGGTATGTAATTGGTGGTAATCGGTTACTTTGACTCAGCGACCCTCCCTTGTAAGCAACTGGGAAAATCATACTGTTCAGGTGGTGGAGAAAATGAGAACCAATGGTGTGGAGCATGAATTTATTATTTGCTCTATGCTTTTAATTTGTATATTGGCCTTAGACATGTTCAGAATTATCTTATAGGATTTGGTTTTCTCTACTTTTCTCTTTTGTAATGTATGTCATACATATCTACTACCTAAACCGCTGCTTAACAAAGCTGATGTCCAAGAGGTTTTTTGTCAACCGGAGTGTTCTATGGAAGTTACCACTTCGTCGGAATTTTTTCGTTAGCCTTTATTTTGTACGAGTCTGCCTGCTTGGAAAGCCCAAAGTCCGATATTTTTACTATATTTTTTTGCGTGTCGATCAGACAGTTTCTGCACGCCAGATCTCTAAATCCTTGCAACTTTTGGCAAAGTCTTGACGAATCACGCAAATATAAAAGATGGTAGGCAGAACATAATCAGCACGTATGGCATATGTTGGCTTTCTGTTTAAGACCAATTCTTTATGTCATTCTGTCGCACAAACAAATTCATAAAGGTAGTTGCAGCGTTGTCAAGCTTGGTATAGGAAGAGGAGCCATAAGCCATAGCGTGTCAATTAGCTTTGAAAGTTTATTTCAGCGTAGATGTGTGAAAGGCCCTCTGATCAAAGATATGGGCTAGTTCCCTCTCCACCTACCCATGGTATGCGAAGTGGAAGCGGGAAAAAGGTGTGTAAGAGAAGGCTCAACTATTTGTCAGTAGCAAAGTAGCCCCTATTTTACGCGTTTTTTGTACTGATGTTCAGTGTTTGCGCAACACATAAAAATTTCTGTTAGAAAAAGTGGAATCAAAGTTCTTTTTACCTGTGCATGCAGCGTTTGCTGTGCAGATAATATAGACCCAAGGCAACGTCGAAGGCGTACGAACACTTGTCCGGTATTCCTACCTTAATCATTCGACATTTACCCTCATACGTTCTCTTCACTTCGTGGGAAATTCAGATCGTTTTTATAATGTCTCACATCCACCGTCTTTAGGTGGTGGTCGAGTCCACCACCATTTACCATCTCCATCACTATCATAACATTATCGTTCTCCATTACCATCCCATAAAATGCAACGACGTTGCTAAAACGAAAATCTTGTTGCACGCCATGTATTAAGAGCAGAAGTTCTATTGTCCAACTTCGGTTGTTTATTAATCTTGGCATCAAAGTTGATAATCGTTTGAGTTTGCTGAGCTTCGACCAAGATATCAGCCACACTTTATTCACGGCCAACGTTTCGGCGGGATCGCCTTCGTCAGAGCCTAGAAAGTCGAAAACATAAGTGAAACATTCTCCTAGACGCCAAGATCTCAGCTCAAGACGAAAGTCAAATTGGAGAGAGGCAAAGGCACAGGGAGAACGGGTAACCAAGACTCACCTTCGATAACGTGTGATGATGTCTTAGACCACCATATACTCACACTATACCTCCTTCCCTATTTATAGCGCTCGGGTGACCTGAACTCATATCAAAACCCACAGAGGTATTGATATGGCGCCAGTTCATTGGTGATGGCTATGCATTCTTCCTGCCGGTTCATCTTTGGATTCTTGGCGTTGATCCAGAACGCTTCCAAAGTTTTGCGCGCTAGGAGGTCGGGCTCTTACGCCAATATAGTCACTCCAATACTGATCTCAGCATTTTCATGGCACGAAATGCGATGGCTGCCTAACGGCGTAGCTGCTTTCAGTTTATTCAACCCATCCAGATGTTCTTTAACACGGCAGCAAAGAGGTCGTCCTGTTTCTCCGATATACGTATCGCCACACGATAAACATGTGAATGAGATAAATAACCCCGGAGATCATGCAATCACCCTCTTTGCCAAATGGGCAAACGACACAAGCTGGGGTTAGGCAGGTACGATCGTAAGATCGATTTCGGACCAATTGACGCTTTAGGCTTGAGGGTGGTATATCGACCACCCCATCGTCTTGCAAACCCGCGAGATGTACGCATCGCCGCACTGCCGCGCTTATCTTATCCGATACGAACGGCAAGCAGAAACTAATTTTGGTTAGTGGCGCATCCGGGCTGCCGGAACTGGCTCTGCGTCCTACAAACCCGCGAGGGTTTGGGATAGGCTCACCGGCATACCCATTAGACTGAGCTACTTGATAAGCTAACTCCCTAGAGTAACTTCGCTCCTGCACGCCCGAAGACACTTTTGCTGCTGTCCGATACATGTTCCTTATAACCGCCTTTTTAAGCATGCTGGGATGCGCAGACAAATAATGTACTAAAATGTTTTTGCAGCTGGGTTTGCGGTACCACCTAGTTTTATATTCCCCACCGCACAGCCGTACTTGTACATTGAGAAACGGTAGCCAATTTTCCTTGGGCTTTTCCCGTGAACTTATTATTTGGGTATTGCTGGTTTAGAAGATTGAAACAAACATCCATCTCGGCTTGCGTCGGACAAATGATGAAGTAATCATCTATATAACGACAATATAGCAATGGTTTCCTCGAAAGCACGGGCGCTTCTAGTTTAGACATGAAAACTATGGCTAGAGTTGGCGCTAATCGCTGTCCCATCGCTAAACCCCGAACCTGCTTATAGTAGTGACCTGACCACCTAAATATGGAACACTTTAAGCATTCGCTTAGGAGGGTCATGATGCTACTGAGAATGAAGCCGTACAGGTTTAGGGAACTTTGATGCTCTAAGAGGAGTTCGTAAATCGCTTGCATCGAATTCGAACCTAAAGCGTCAATTGGTCCGAAATCGATCTTACGATCGTACCTGCCTAACCCCAGCTTGAGTCGTTTGCCCATTTGGCAAAAAGAGTGATTGCATGATCTCCGGGGTTATTTATCTCATCACATGTTTATCGTGTGGTGATACGTATATCGGAGAAACAGGACGACCTCTTTGCTGCCGTGTTAAAGAACATCTGGATGGGTTGAATAAACTGAAAGCAGCTACGCCGTTAGGCAGCCATCGCATTTCGTGCCATGAAAATGCTGAGATCAGTATTGGAGTGACTATATTGGCGTACGAGCCCGACCTCCTAGCGCAAAACTTTGGAAGCGTTATGGATCAACGCCAAGAATCCAAAGATGAACCGGAAGGAAGAATGCATAGCCATCACCAATGAACTGGCGCCATATTAATACCTTTGTGGGTTTTGATATGAGTTCAGGTCACCCGAGCGCTATAAATAGGGAAGGAGGTATAGTGTGAGTATATGGTGGTCTAACACATCATCACACGTTATCGAAGGTGAGTCTTGGTTACCCGTTCTCCCTGTGCCTTTGCCTCTCTCCAATTTGACTTTCGTCTTGAGCTGAGATCTTGGCGTCTAGGAGAATGTTTCACTTATGTTTTCGACTTTCTAGGCTCTGACGAAGGCGATTCCGCCGAAACGTTGGCCGTGAATAAAGTGTGGCTGATATCTTGGTCGAAGCTCAGCAAACTCAAACGATTATCAGCAGAAGTTCTGTTGTAAATCATGTTCCAAAACACATGAATGTTTTGAACATGAGGCCAGAATCGCAGCATACTGCGTTCGTCTCAGTTGATGCTAACCAGTCGAAAACATGAATTAAATGATGTAAGCTCATCACCGCTCATCTTCAATACAATGACCGATGCAGTTAAGCGATGTATGCAAACGCAGTTGAGAATGATTTTGTTTTATCAAATATACAACAAGAGAACATCAGGAAAACTGGATTAAAACCGATTACACGACAGAGCTCGCACTTTCAAAACTGTGTTTTGTTCAAACATCATGCACTGTTTTCCACTTTTGCCCGTAACTGTTCGATGTAGAAAGATTTTGCTTTTACTTGCCCAAAATACTAAGAAGTGGAAGGCATACAGATGTTGGTACTGTCGCATCAAACGAGCTTCCTTGAACATTTCCTGCATAACCTTTCTGTTGTCTTCTTTTATTTTCATCTGGAAAGTTTTGCTGTTGCACTACAAAAAGTCAAAAGTGTGTGCCACTTACAACTTTTATAGCAGCGTCGACTGTTTTCGAAGGAGACTGACGGAACGTCCCTCTCCATACTTCTCCAAACGCTCCTTCTCCTAATCGGTTGATAAGATTAATCTTGTATTTTGATAGTTCCCATGGTTGCTTTGATATAGGTTTCAATAAAATTGCCTCATCTTGCAGCTTTATTTTTTCTTGGAAATGCTTTCTAAAGATACCTCAATGTTTGAAAGATTACTTCACGAGAATGTCTACACTTACTGAACAATGCTCACAACACTGCCTGCTTTGTTAACTCCGTCAATGGTAAATACTCTTGATTTTCCAACCTGGACTGTATGAATGGGATAGTCTTTCAATAATGTCCCTAGTCGCACTGTTAAGCAAGGCTAGAATGAGTTCATCTGATTGAAGGGAAGCTCTCGCGCAACCTATTTGTAGCCATTTCGTGGCATTTAGAAAGTGAAAAGAAATTACAAGGATCAGCCGTCAAAACCTTCGAATGATCATCCAAAACATTCGTATCTTACGAACTCGTTAGCAGTTAGCGGTGAAAATTTTTGGTCAAGGATGCATGCAAATGATATGTGAATGCATCAGCTAGCGTTTTCAACTAAATGTAGTGTCGTTTTTGTCCCATGTGTATTGGATACGTGCTCAAATTTCTAGCTCAGGCTGCGTTCGTACTAATCCCGAAGTCCGAAAACAATCCCAGCACAGTGCTCGTATTGAGCGCTGTGCTGGAACTGTTCCCCGACTTCGGGATCAGTATGAACGCAGCCTCAGAGTTTTATCTCTTTCATTCACGGTAATTCTATTCAGATGCCTGTGACGCAAAAGTGGCGGCGTATCAGGATCCTCCAAAGGCCTGCCGCTTGTTCTCCAAGCGCGCCCTTGGGAGGCAATAACCTCTTCGCGCACTCGTCCCGCACATTCCTGCGATAGTTCCCCTCCGGACAGTTGCCTTGTTCCTCCTAGCAATTAGTAAGCTCACTGCTTGAACGGTGTTATTTAAATGATAGAAAAAAAGCCGTTGGAACTCATGAAATAATAAAAATAAATTGACAATGGAAATGCCTCTGGACAGAGAAGTCAGTTAGTCGAATGGCGCTGACTGCAAAGAAATTTGTGGGCTTTTTCTTATTTATTAATGAAAATTTAGTCCAGAAAGAAAAGGTGTGTAGGCGACAGCATGGCCAGAAAACATTCGAAACGTAGAGATGACGTTAGACTAGATATAGGGCATTCGAAAAATCGTGACGATGGCGCGACCGCGCGCGACACCCACGCACTCCATTTCCTAGTTTCTGTCTCTACTCAAACTTTTTTGCTTACATAAGATAGTATTCAGTCACTGGAAGTGACTGAGCTGAGCGTTGAAGTTATGCCTGATTTTATGGGTATTTTATGCTCCTGTTGCGCAAAGACCGCAGTCACACTCGTCGTCACGATTTTAAAAATGAACCATATGATGTTTAACAAGTGCTTCGATTGATTCGCGTCCTTTTGTGGAATTTATTTTGCAGCTCAGAATGCATGAAATTTGGCGATAAGAAAAGCTCGAAATTTTCCCCTGAAGTAAGCTTCGCGGAAACATGTCATCTAAAGAGAATCCCAATTGAAAATTTTTTTTATTAACATTTTTCGCTGTGATACCAGTCCTGCTGAATTACATATCTGTTTAAGGCGTCGATTCCCATAAGGACAAAAGTTTAGGTACAGCGGAACTAATGAACTGCCAAAAAATGATGTACAATGTGTTTTTGAAGTAATATATCTCCAAAAATATGCTCATACTTGGCTCCGCTGATAGAAAAACATGATTGCCGTTTGCTTCTTTTTTATCCATAACATCTCAGCAGTCACGGCAGAACGTATTTGCCTATCAGTCAGCTTGTCTTTCATATACTTTACAAATCGCTGATGCGGTGGCCTTCCGACTACAAAAACAATAAACTTTCTAATCCACTTTATTGGGGAGACCGAGTGTTTCACCTCCATTTGTTGATTATCAAGAGTTTCACATTTTCAATCTTTTGTTATCATCAAATCCTCGTTAGAGCAGTGACCTTTCTATTTAATGCCAGGAGAAACAAGGCAACTGTCCGAAGGGAAACTATCGCAGGAAGGTGCGAGACAAGTGCATAAGCGCGAGGTAGGCGCGAAGGGATTATTGCATCCCAAGGGCGCGCCTGGAGAAGAAGCGGACGGTCTTGAAGGATCCTGCACACCCTCCCGCAAAAGTTACTTTGATCAAAGTTCAAGGGCATACTTGCATAGCACGGAAATTATAATCTGTGTCTTGCTAGAATTTCCATAGGCTCCTATTACGCAGTCCATGTCCTTTTTTGGCGCATTGAGCATAAACACCAAGGTTCAAAAGTCTTGCAAAAGAACGCCAGTTGCGGGGTGAAGGATCGAAAGGCACGCAAAGCGGCGGCCATCATGAAAATGACATTAAAACCATATTGAGCGCACTGTCTAATTGATTGCTTTTGCACCATTCCGGATGCGACCGAGTGGCGGTGTCATCACAGCACCATAGGACCGCAGGACCGGCATATGACACCGCGATGCCAGCGCAGGTTGGAAGCAGCATTCTCCTCTTAGCATGTGACAGTTCTAATTCGGGCAAAAACGGGCACACGGGCAACTCTGAACGGTCAAGTTTAGCTTGAAAGCGAAAATGGCTTGCGACATTGCCTCTCAAAATGTCCATTCATTCTAGGTACAAACCACCTTACAACCAGCAACGTGATACGGTATCACAAGTTGAATTTGTTGTTTCCGACGTATCCTACAACTCAGGTTTATGTGCTACAGAGCTTTTTCATAGTTTCATAAGGTAGGAGTCTTTTGATATCATGTGTAATCATTTGAACATTCGATTACAGACGAGGTAGAACAAAGCAGACGCACAAACTTGGATCCAACTACAGTTGTAGCGCTGGAATCCGGCCAAAATCGCGGGATTTGCGGGACTTGCGGTATTCAGTTATAACTTTTTCTGAAACGACTTTATTTGGAATCTGGAAAAAGATGTAGCTCCAGCTTGATGAGACGAATCTTTTGGTATATATTATGCCCGTTTTCCGTAGAGATGTTTTACGAGATTATCAACATGTATTGTTGCTCATATGAACAAGTTTTGAAAATAACAAAACATTATCATATGTCTGCCTTATCAACATGGACTACGGGCATACTAAAAGATTCGTCTCATCAAGTGCCAAATCTTTTTGCATATTCCAAATAAAGTTGATTTAGAAGAAGTTATAATTAAATTTCGCAAATCCCGCAAATCCCGCAATGTTGGCCGGATTCCACCGATACAACTGTACATACTATGTGCGAACAAGTGCAGAGCAGCATGTAAAGTTCTTTTGTACCCTCAAACTACAAAGGATGATGTGTGTTATTTACGGCTGTTGGTTCATCAAAGCCATAATTGAACATATTACAACACTTCACATCAAAACATATTGACAGCGACCGAACGAACCATTGGACCTCTGCCTTCTTCCGGCTCAAGCTCGCGGATAAGAAAGTCTCCTTCTGATGTTGCCATTGCTGCTATGTCTTCAATGGGAAGAGCGCCGTGATACCAAGGCTCGCCTTCAAGTTCCTGCAACTCACAAATATGTGTCAGCATCAGTAGTATACACAATTTCACTAAACAGAGAGTTGGTGTAAATACTGCAAAATCAAGCCGAAAAGAGATAATTGCTAGTTTTATCGGTCAATGACCAATATAGTTGGCTTCATTCTAGGCTTTTAGAATGATTCATGCATGTAGACGGTGTTGTTTTCGAGGGTGCTGCAGGAGTAATTAAAATCATTGATTAATCTTCTTTGTCAAAGTTCCACCGTCGAGTTTCACAAACGCTATAGCTTGATATTTGGGTTAGGGAGAAATTGCTGTTAACTTTGTAGCTCGAAACTCTATAACACTCTGTAACAATCCCTAGGTATAGCAACCCATTAGGCAGGTTAGATCACTGAAGTCGTTGAATAATGCTACAAATAATGAAAGCAAAGAATACAAAGTGACGTATGAGAGTCAAGCTGCATACTAGCAAAAATCAAGAAAAAGCATGTAAGATGGGAAGCGTAAGCGAAAACATGAGAAAACATGAAAGTCTGATAACTTCAGTCTTCACACTCTTACATGACACAAGCGGCTCGCAGCAGCTGTCGTTTGTTGCCGACCGGCTGCTAGCGATTGCTGGCGGCAGCTATACACTGCTAGCAGTGGCGGTCCGAGAAATTTTTTTCGGGGGGAGGGGGCGCGACAAAAAAATTTTTCTAAAAAAGGTGCGTGGCGTTAGCCACGCACTCCGAAAAAATTTTTGGGGTGCTTCTCAAAATTTTTGCGGGTCCTGCCCCCGAAAAAAATTTTTTTATAAGGCTAAAATGAATTTTTAAAAAATATTAAAAATTATTTTAATTATTTTCAAGTGCAAACAAGTCGTTTGCACATTTTTACACCCCATATAGGCAAGTTTCAAAAATTTCGCGACCCATTCTCGGGGGGGGGGGCGCGCCCCCCCCCCCCCGGCCCCCTCCCTCGGTCCGCCACTGACTGCTAGCGGTGGCTGCTGTCAGGGTAAGAGTCACCCTACTTGCCTTGCAATAGTATTAGGTCCTTCGCATAGTTACCTACAACCCAACGAGACGTGCCCGTAAGTGAATCGTGCCTATACGTGTATTTCACGGGACAGCTGAATGTTTCGTGCAATACAGTCCCGATCAAACTGCAGTTATCCCTGTAATCTTGCACACTCAAAAACTTGGTCTAGTTGTCATCTTGTCGGAACACGAGGTCTTCACTTTGGACATAACCTCGAGTCTAACAAGGGAAGGATACTTGGTGACCGTAGTTTTTTGCAATGGCATGTATAACAGTAGGTGCTCTTTGAATGCTGATTCTAAATCTATGTTCATTATCTGCTGTGCGATCCCTGAACGAAATTATGGACTTTTTTCCATATTGAATTTGCGAGATTTAGGCGGCCAAAATCGTCACTATCCAAGCTTTTTAGACTCTGATGTATCGGTGACAGTTTTCCTGAGCTTAACGTGAAGCTTTACTTTACCTGTACGCTCTTTTTGTAGTGAGTAAGCGAACATGCTGACGATATTGGTAAATCCTGCATCAAAAACAGTGTAAATTTTGGTGACAAGAAATGTTCATAACTTCTTTCGGAAGAGCGTACAGCAGATAGTGCCAACAGATCTGAAATCAGCGCTTCAAGATGCATTTAATGGTGTACGCATCATTTCAGAAAACCACGGTCATCAAGTATTTTTTCCTTGTAAGTGGAAGGGGAAGGAAGTCTGCCGCGCACACGCTAATACAATTTACGTGTTTACTATAGACTTTTATGCACGACCGTCTTCCAATAAGACATCTGTCAAGCTAAGGGCCGGGCATACTTCATGCGATTTCAGTCTCGACGCGATTTGGCAATATTCCAACTGTCCATAATTTATTGTAAACACATTTTGAATGTACTGAAGATAGACCATTTTATTAATCTACCTAAGTTATGCACATTATGCATGTGCAATTTATTAATGTTAGATCTGAAGTCTTCTCGCAAATTGCCAAATCGCGTCGCGACTAAAATCGCGTGGAGTATGCCCGACTCTTCAAGGATTTACACTATTTGGGGGCTGATTTTGTTACCGCTCTCTTTTTAGCTACCTGCAGCTGTCTGATAAAAGGAACCTAGTCTACTGGGTTGGCACATAAGATTTGCAGATTATTTTGCAAGTTTTCTCTTTTTGACTGTGCAGCATTCATTTTGGGGCATAATGTAGACTATATAATAGGCTGTGAATCTGCGCAAACTGTTTGAATTTTGGTTTCAAAATGGAGAAAGTTTGCTCATTTTTCGGAAGCTGGTCAAATCCGAAATTTTAAGGGTCGGAAAAGCAAAAATAAAGCGTCTTCAGTCTGGAACAAACATATCAAGACGAAACTGTATCCAGAACGTTGATAGAGGAAACTCTAACCATCTACATAGTTTTTTGGCTTGACTTGCTTGATTCAGATTAAGCTTTATTTTTGGTTTTTCGACCCTTAAAATTTCGGATTTGATTATCTTCCGAAAAATAAGTAAATTTTCTCCACTTTGCTACTAAGAATTAAACTGTTCGCGCAGATTTGTAGCCTACTATCTAATCCACATTATTTCCAAAAATGAATGCGTCATAGTCAATAAGAGAAAAATTATGAAATAAGTTGCAAACTTATGTGCCAACTAATATTTATTTGGAAAAACCAAAAGTTGTGCTTTCTTCAACGTTACTTACAGCCATGACTTTTTCAGCAGCTTCGTCTATCAAAGTGTCTCCAATTTTCTCCGCACTTTCTTTCACAATCTTCTGAAAAAGAGAAGATCAAGTACAACAGCACATGACATTATAATGGTAAACATCACGTTTTGGTCCTCATCAAGATTGCCTCAGCTGGTGACAATTTTTTGGAGGACTCGTTCCGGCAAAAAGATGGGTATTGGGATTTCACGCGATGCAATGTTTTAGAATGACTCTTGAGCCTACCAAAGAACTGTTGTTACAAGTTCGTGTCATCATTACATATCTCACAAATGTACAATATCGAAGCCAAGCAGTAGAGTGTGGAGAAGACTTCAAGAATTAGATGAGATAAAAAGCAAACTTCGCAAAAAGCTACGAGCCTCGAGTAGGCACCGAAGGCTACAGCTGAGCCCCTGTCATAATTAGTCCCAACCACCGTAGAACGCGGAATCAATAAATGAGGACAAAGAATGGCATCGCGATTACCAGTAGGTAAGAACAAAGGAGAAATCGTTGACTTCTCGCCGAACCAACCTACAAAAACAAAGGAGAACTAGTGACTTTTTGCCGAACCATGAGTCATGTGCCACACTTCGAGGATCTTCGAAAAAAAAACCCAAGAAGCTCGATTGCGAAGCATTACACCTTGGCCAGTGTGGATTCGTAGAGGATTTCAGCACAACGATGCTGTACATGTTGCCGGGAAGGTAAGAAGCAGGGAAAAGCAGTGTGAGTTACATGCAGCGTCGATCTGGAAAAGGCATTCGAAAGGTACCGCATGAGACCATATAGTGGTCGCTACGAATGCATATGGTGTTGGGAGACTACTGAAGTGGTTTGAAATGGTATACAAGGTTACCAGAAGCTAGTACATGTATCAGCAGGGCGATTAAAGATTTTCAAATCAACGTGGCCTTTGTCAGGGTTGCGTACCGCCGTCCCTGCTTTTCATCATGGTGAACATGATTAGTCGGAAGCTTCTACGTTGGTCTCTATGCACGCTGATGTACGCAACGACGTGATTCTGTTGACATGAACCAGAAAAGAATTGGAGACCGATGTGAGAAGTGGAGAACTGAAACCTGAGCTGCGTGGCCTGATGGTCAATCGCGAAAACGGAGTACAAAGAGCTCCGGGTCCTCAAATGCATGTGACTACACAGATCGAAAACGATTCATTTAAGAAGACCATTGTCTTCAAATGTTTAGGGTCTCATCTCAGCAGATGGTCCGATTCAGGACGTGGTTTGCCAGCATAAACTTAAAGAGGTCCAAGTGGAGAAGCCAACAAAAGTCCTGTACGATAAGCAGACCCGATCAAACTGGATACCCAGTTCACTGCACCATAGCCCGTCTGACGGCTCGATATAGCAGTGAATGTTGGTTATGTACGAGAGACAAAAAATGAAAAGGTGTGAGGTTGACACGAATGCTGAGGCGGACGACAGGCGTCACCTTAATGGACCATGTCTCAAACAATACCATAAGAGCCACGGTGAAAGTTGCCCGCCGTGGAGGCGTTGCATAAAGAGTGACTGCGTTGGTGCAGGCAAGTAAGAAGAAGAGCATGAGATTACGTTCCTAGCCTGGCAAACTTTGCAGAAGTATTGAGGAGAGAGAACAAAAGCAAGGCCAAAGCTAAGATGATGGACAGAGTCAAAGCAGATTTGAAATATATCAAAGGCAGTGGCTCGGCAAAACCAAACATCTCGAAATTCTGATAAGGAAGGATCCCAAACTTGCATCCCAAACATCAGAATAGAGCAGGTCCAAGTGCACTACATGCTGCCTTTGCCTAAAAATCTGCCCCTAAACCCGTGCGCGCAAGCCATGCTTATACGCGCTTGGACGAGCTTGCCGTCCCCTCCCAGCGTCAGAGGCGGCATGCCGCAATGCTTACATGAGGGCCCCGCAACGACTCTACGTTTCTAACCATGGTGGGGAGTGGTCCACTCGTCGAAATTCAAAATGAGAACCCTTGGAAAACGCTGGTTTTCAATTTATTCGTGCTCTTAAGGTGTATTTTCGAAATCAGCGCCTAGAATCACCTCAGGTAAGCGAACAAAGTTCAGGTCGTGGATTAGCCGAGCCACTGCCTCAAGTAGTGGATCGCAAACTATGGAGGAATCTAACAAAAGTGGCAAACCCACTAAAGGAACAGTGCAAGAATAAAAAACCTCACAGTCTAGCGCCCCTATAGTTGCAGGAATTGGGTTAGCAATAAACTTGGGTAAGTAAAAGAGACCAGTGGTACTTTATGTCATAGTAATAAGCTCTGTCGGGGAAAAACTAGCTGAGCACGACTGTTTTAAGCAAAAAATTGCGATTTCTAACTTCAACACTTAGTGCAAAATTGAAAACTTGTGCAAATGCACTCAAGTACACTTACCTACGACGATGATTATGTGCTTTGTTCAACGTAATATATCTCTATGCTAAAACTCGAACTTTGTCTATGCAGTATCATTCCGTAAATAATTTGTGCGCTCTATAGGAACGCTCCTCACTGAACCTGTACTGTTAAACTTTGCACACATTTGTTTAGGTCCAGAGGGATGCTCTAAACTTTTGTGCGACATTCGTTGACAATTTGATAATTTATTAATTTTTAGCACTTTTTGATGTTATCAATTCGCATCAAACGACTTCTGCAGCTTTGATGCGAGTTGATCCATTGCAAGGCAAGAAAGTGAGAAAGTCAGGAGGTAAGAGATGTCTATGAGAAGATTGCTGCGCAAGATGCGAAACAGATAGGAAGAAATGGAGAGGCAGTGGAGAGGGTGAAATATATCCGCTCTGTACCGCAGTGAAGAAGTTATGTTCGTTAAGTTACGTTTTATCACTAACCATTAGTAAAATTATTCACTTACATCAAATAATGTAGCACTAGCTGAAGCAAGATTTTCAGGAGGTGGCAGTGACGCTCCTTTTATCGATGCAGTATTTACTTCCGGAATGCCTCCGTCGTCCTGCTTGTTTTGGAACTTTGCTAGTACAAAGAAGTGTTGTCCAAAATACTTACTTGCTTCTCCTTCAGTGGTCCAGGGTGACTTCTTTTCTGCAAAGCCCAAATGTTCGATGATAGTTTACATCAGCAATAAGGAACGGCATAGAAGTAGACTTCTTATTCATAATTAAGCAATTCTAGAGCTTGAGTTTGGGGCGCATGAGGTCATGATGACCGCATAATGCAGCATAATCATAGTAAGCCCTCAAATGTGTGAGATCGTCATTTGATGGCTTAAAGATGGAAGAATTATGTTTGGGGGAGTGGAAGAGTAGTTTTCAACTGTTTAGCAGACATAGTTCATTTATAAATTACCAGTCCAAAGCGCCGCTTCGCGGCACTTTGGACTGGTTGCGTGTGTGAAGTGGGTTGTGATTAAAAGTTAAAACTTTTGAAGATTTGTAGCGAACTGTTCCTCGCTAAAAGTATGGCACAGATTTAAAAACGTAACGACTTCAAAGCTTACCAATTCATGGATTTGTCCTGCGTCAAAATTTCGAGAAATTTTTCATCAAAAGTAGCAACAGAATTATGACTGCCCCTCCCAACTTCTCCTAGCCGCATCGCTCCTTCCTTTGCTCTGCAGTTACTCGTTGTATAGCGTTTTGCTATCCAAATCCGCCACCCCCCTTCTCCCCCTCCCCTCCCCTCCCCTCCCCCCCCCCCCTACTCTCAGCTTTTTTTCACCCAGAAGCAAGCACTCGTCCCACACCCGACAAAGCCAGCCACGTGCACTCTTCCTACCCGGGACTCTGTTTCCCCACTGAATGACTACCTTAGAACCTCCCCTCCCCCAAAAGTTCTTGCTCATACTACTCTTATCTTTTTCAAACTAAATTAGCGAGTAAATTCGAATTAACATTCTTGAAAATATTTAGCCAACATCCAAACTATCAAATCTAAAGTTTCCCAAATTCAAACGCTTCGTTCCCTCCTTCTTCCCACAAAGTATCCTTTGGGAAGCGTCGCAATTCCTCTTCTACTTCAAGAGATTTTACCAATCGCGTTTCAAAAGACTTTTTATACTGTCCAACCTTGTCCTTGCAACATCCATAGGTGTTCAATCTACTTAATTTTCAGGTTATCTTATTGATAGCAAGCTACTGATTCAAATTCTTGAAGAAACCTACTCAAAGGTATTTATGCTTCTAGCTGCTCTCCTAAACCTCCGCTCCTTATACAATTTTGAGGCTGTGCGATATTCACATTTGAGGTGCATATAGCACTTAAAAGCTGTTCTGGATAGACTGTTAAGAGCTTTTTCGAAAATGCATTATCAGAGAACTTTTAGAAAAATTTTCACACTTGTTTGTAGGAAAATTACCCACCAAATCAGTACAAAAACATGTAAGCAAGGCGGCTTTAAAAAGCGCGAATTTTTTAAAAATATATTTGAGGGGCAAAGTGATAACTATGGTGGACTAAAATGCACTCTTCGGCTCTTCGCAACTTCAATTTTCTTGCTGTATATGTTAAGAAGAAAAATTAGAAGGCAGAATAAATCCTTCGAATAAAGATATGGCCAACTATTTTCGGGTGAGGGAACATATCGAGCACTCAAGAAATGAAATATGGGAAACCGCGATATTTTGCTGAAGTATCTGAAGTTTTGAAAAACTTATGGTGCATTACAAATTATACGCTCAGTGTAGAAAGAGATAAGCTTGAGTTATCAAAAAAAACCAAAATTGATCTTCTAGCATTTCGGCGACACTTGGAACAGAGAAAATGCTATTCATATGGCGGGCATAAAGGAGTTCGTGCGTAAATCAAAGGAATGAAAAACAAACTTTCCAAAAACGGATTCGATGCAATTTTCTGTTCGAACTTATAGAGCTTTTGGAATTGAACTATTATTCATGAATCATTCTAATAAGGCGCTTCTTGAACAGTTGTGGGACAAAAGAATGTGTAAATTTTTCATTCATGGAATTTTGAATCTAGGTTTGCAATCTAGTAATAGTGAAGAAATGTGGAGGTTTAAGAGAAATTGTAACTAATCTGTTCCGATGTAATCGAGGTCTAGTTGCTTTTGTAAATTCGAACTATACGAAAGATTGGCTTGTCTATGATTGCACTTTTTTGGTCATGCCGCTTGATCAACATCGTCTAAGACAGGCATCACTACCATTGTGAGTCATCAGCTCGGTACGCTCGCACCGGCACAGAACGATGGTCGGATGTTTACACCTTTGGCGAGCGCGATGACGTCAGATGGGGGTGCTTGCGCTTTATATATAGTACCAGTCCAAAGCGCCGCTTCGCGGCGCTTTGGACTGGCTGTGTATGTGAAGTGGGAATGTGACTGAAAGTTAGAACCTTTGAGGATTTGTAGCGAACCTTTTCCTCTCCAAAAGTATGGCATGGATTTGAACACGTAATGAGCCCAGAAGTTATCAAAGTAACGGATCTTTCCTGCTTTCGAAAGTTTCGGAAATTTTCTCATGAAATTGGCAACAGAATTATGTATGCTCCCTTCCCAGCTTTTTCTAACCGCACCCACTTCCTTTATCCAGAGACACGAATTTACAGATCCTTAATTCACATATGCTCGAATCTTGTATAATCTTGCGTTTTGCTATCCCAGTCTTTCAAGGTTTCCCTCCCCTCAACTCATTTTTACCCAGTAACTTCTTAATCAACTTTACTGAAGTACCAATCTCTTCTCGCATTCTCACACTCTTCAGTTCTGAGGGCATTAGTCGTAGGAGGCCGTTCTGACTCACGCTTCGAAAGTTGCTCCCAAATCTGCTTATTCAAATGTTCAGTCTGATCACGATTTAGCAGGCTTAGCCTGAGTTCTCCACGCTGCGAAGTTTCTCGGATGCTCTCAAACTTTTACACGTCAAAAAACGTAGCGCAAAAAAAATTTTGTGATTGAAGCGCCCGTCCCAAACCCGATAAAGTAATCCCAGCCATGTGCACTCTTCCCACCCGGGGCCCTGTTTCCCACATTTGACCCTCCAAACTGCCTTAGAACCCCCTCTCCCCCCCCCCCCCCCAGAAGCTTCAATCAGACTACTTTCATCTCTTCCCGAAATTAAACTAGCAAGAAAATTCGAATTGTTATTCTTGAAAATATATAGCCAACATTGGAACTACCAAATCTAGAGCTTTTCAAATTCGAACACTCCCTTTTTCTTTTCAGAAGTATTCTTTTTAAGAGCGTCATAATTTCTCTTCCATTTCAAGAAACTCTCGTTCGTGTTTTATGAGGTTTCCAAAATATCCAGCATCCTTGCAATTCATACGTGGGCTCCAAAATCGATCATTTTTCAGGTCATCTTATTGAGCAAGCTCAAATTCTTGAAGGAACCTACTTAAAGGTGTCCATGCTTCTAGCTGCTCACCTAGGCAGATCTCGTTTCTTACACAATTTTGAGGATGTGCAATATTCTGGCAAAGCTGCGCTGTACGTTAGTAAAGCTTTAGTTTACGTAAAGCTAACTTGCATGCCACCTTGTCTCGTTTAGCTGAGATACTAAAGGTAGATTAATACAGCATTTAGTCCTAATATATCAAACGCGATCGCATTGACATTCTTTTATTTTACTCTTCGAATTTTTAATGTTTGAAGGAAAACTCGGGAAGTTGAAAGTGTTCTTTAGAGTTTACTTTTCCCAGCTGAAGAAGGTTTTTGCATCCAGCTTTCATCGAGTCTTAAGACAATTTGCATGACCACGCTGTATTCGTTTGGAAAAATAGTGGTACAGTTGTTGGCAACTATATGAAAGGTTCACACAGTATTGGGATGTCAACTCAATGGAGTCCAAAAATTTCGAAGTTCATCAACTTTGACAAACATCTTTGCATGTGAATTGAGAAGAAGAAAGTC
Organism: Cylicocyclus nassatus; assembly: GCA_958299035.1. Taxonomy (NCBI): domain Eukaryota; kingdom Metazoa; phylum Nematoda; class Chromadorea; order Rhabditida; family Strongylidae; genus Cylicocyclus; species Cylicocyclus nassatus. The sequence continues at coordinate 37,169,274 of CATQJL010000305.1, forward strand.
TAAAGAGCCTGTGGTGTAGGTATTTTAAACAAAGTGCTTATTCATAAAAAATCGTAGACAAAGATTGTCCCGAGCAAAGTTTGCGAGAACCCTCCAAAAACAGATTTAGTGCAGTTTACCTGGAATAATAACATTCACTAAGCACTTCACGGAGAACTTCTTCTTGCTGAGATACGTTAACAGAAAAATTAGAAGGACAGAATAATTGAAGATTTGGCGCAGCTCTTACGGTGAGGAAACGTACTAAGCACTAGAGAAACGGACTATGGAAGGCAGTATATTAAATACCTAACTTTTCCGAAAAACTTATGCTCCTCTCCAAATCAAACGCTCCATAATAGAAATAGAGAAGCGAGATGTAAAAAAAGAACGTAATGGTGTTGAGATAATGTACAAACGATTTGGCCAACCCTTGATGATTTTCGAAATGAGGCTATTACAGTCAGTGGAACAGCTTAATCAATTCAGCCAGTTCAAGTGGTGTTGATTTCGCTGCTTTTGCTGCCAACTCATAAACACGCTAGAGAACATGACCGAAAACTCTGGAGGCAGCATTGTATGACGTCATCAGCGCGACTCATCTTGGCCGCCGGGCGCGTTGCCATTAGTGGTAAACAACACCGGAACATACACACACCATGCTGACTCACATGGGGGTGCTAGCGCTTTATATAATAGTATGGATTGATAACTGCTTTAAATGGGGCTCTCTAGCGAAACCTCCACACGAACTATTGGGCTGACGCAAAATAATGGACGTTTCTTTAAACTCTGTTACAGAACAATTCTTTTTCGTCAAAATTTTTTCCTCGCAAATGCTTAGCATACTATCAAGAAGCTCTTTCCATGTTTATCTGATGCTGAATGAAACGAGCTTCTAGCCTTGTTGAAAATTTACACTACTCCAAATAACCGCACTCGAAACCAGAATTTCATTGCAGTCACTTTATTTTTTGGGAAATTATCTAGACTGAGATATCGGTGTTCAACATAGAAAGTCGCATTTCATTCTTTGGTTCATAAATTTATGAAAAAGACAGTAGTCAAAGCTTTGCTCATTTTTGTAATCGTTAGGGTAGCCCTCCTGTCGACATTTTTGCAAAATTGTTTGGCTGTATAGCTTAATAAACTTCGTAAATTGGAACTTTAAGGCGTGCCGAAAGTTCAAAAAAGCTGAATTTTGAATCTAGAGTTTTTCTTTCCGCATTTCTTTGTAAAAGTCCTTTTAGTCTTCTTTTGTACTACTGGTTTGCGGCTACAAGATAGGCCTCATCATTTCTGCTAACTAATTTGAAGGAAGTTGTTCTGTTGACTATGAGGTTTCAGAAAAAAAAACTCGTTTTGTTCAACGACCCATATTTTCCGCTCGGTTGCGATATGAATGTAGGTGGTTGTGCTCTGAAGCTTTCATTTTTCCATAACCCTCCTTTGAGCCAATTTTAAGAAGAATTTCTTGCAGTATCCATAGAGTGATCATTCTTACTCACTTTATATGTGAAGCTATCAAGTCTCTGCTCGAGAAAGTGGTCAGGAATTCTCTAGAATTTTGAAATAAAGTGTGGCTTCAATTTTGTACGGTAAAGTAAAACTGGCATCACTTTATGTGATAACGAGACACTGGAATCAAATGGCAGTCAATTTGGTTCCCGGTCTAAAATGCAACAACTATGGCAACATGGTGGCTATTTGCTGAGCCGAATCTTGGTTCCGACTCCCTCGTATACCCATACTAGTCACGCGTTTTTTGCGAGAGGGGTGCTAACGGCCAAGGACGAAATTTAAGCAAAACTCATGCTTTAGATTTTGGGATTTGAATGGCGGAATAGCTGATATAAATATTTAGTCCGTTGATTTAGTGAAAAAGGATGTATGCGCATCGTAACCACTTCATTCGTCCCTGCATCTTGTTTCGATGACTTTGTATTGCGTTCAAACAAAACATATACTACCATTTCTATTTTAAAAAGACGCGTTTTCCCTACTAAAATGCTGTTTTTTTCATGTTTTAGTACTTCGGAACACCATTGGTTACGTCCAGAAAAGTAAGGGCGAGAAGATCGCCCTTGTTTTTGAGAATGGTTCAAAAAAAAATAAGGACAGGATGCTAACGGAAGCTTAGAAAGCAATATTACAAGAAATTTGAATCGTCTTTTTCCAACTTCCAATCTTTATCATTCATTTATCTCCATCCGATGAGCTCTTCCTTTGTGATTATTTTCTTTGTCTTGCTGTATCTCGTTCTACAGGTCCTCTGCACCCAAGGAAAATGAACCCCTCAGCTTGCTAACTTCCGACATTCGTTCTTATCACTTTCATCTAGCTGTAATCTGGTGAAGGATTCATTATTCTTCTGGTAACTAATCTTTGCCTCAAATCTTGTTTCTTTTTCATTATCTTCTCTAATTGCGCTTTTGTTTTTGTTGTTGTGGGATTGTTTTATATGAGAAGTGATTACTCCTGTTTTTCTATCTCATTTATGTTATCGACGACTTCATCTCAATTCGACCTGTTTGATTCTTTTTCTCACAACAAAACGAGTGGAAATTTCTAATCATATAAAAAAGTGAAGACACTTTTAATTCAAAACTCCTCTTATCGTGGAGCTTTTTCCCATTTCGTTCTCATCATTTATTGATTGCCTTTGTTTATACTGTGTGCCTACCTCTTCTCATTTCCTCATTTTTACCCACCTATGTCACTTAGTCTCTCAACCTAATGACCGATACCCGATTGCCTTACCATCATGCCTATTAACATGCAGTACTCATCCTAATACCATAGGTTATATGTACAGGGTGTCCTAAAAATAAGTACACACTTTTTAACTGCTAGTAACTCTCTTTCCACAAAGTCTTTTGTTTAGTTTCGAGTACCCTTCGATAGAGCGGGCTTCAACTTAGATTAGCCGTATGTAACAAACTACATATCCTCTCGCTTACTGTAGAATAACGGTAGAAACTTTCAGCTTATAACTTCATTGTGTACTGAATGTGCTTCAAAAAAATCTTGAAAAGTTGCGTACCAGAGTTTTCACGCGCACTGATTTCATTACTTGGCTCTCACAAGTTTGTGGAGCTTTTTGAAGGGCGCAATCATTGTTCTAAAGAGCGCTGTTAAGGCACCTATTGCGATTCACTTGGCTTAAGTTATGAACGAAGTATTGCGGTAGAGTGCAAAGCTCTTACTCAGCGTCAGCAGCTCTGAATAGCCTAGTGTGGAAATTTTCTAGTTGTTTCTACTGCTTTCTGAGGCGAGCTGAGGACCTCGATGGCTCAAAACCGTTTGTACTGTAATTCTACGGTAATGAGGAGAGATGGATGGTTCGCTCCAGACTGTAAATCTAAGTTTTGAAGCCTGCCCTACGAATGGTACCTAAGCCTAAGCAAAAAACTTTGTGAAGAAAGCTATTAACGGTGAAAAAGTGTGCACTTATTTTTAGACACCATTAAGATGGAAATCAAATTTTGCAACTCATTCAATTACTTTCCTCTCTCTCAACATGGCGCACTCAAATTTTGTCACTGTGTAGTTTATGACGAGCAGCAAGAGCAGCCGCTGTTCTGCCAAGTTCTGACAATACGGTTTACGGTAGGTCTAGGTATAAGGGAAAAAATATGAAATTTGACAGATTGGCTGAAATTTGGCATATGGGGTTATCTGACATGCCGATAACGAAAACAGTATTGAAGTTGTGTGAAAAGGGTTTAGGATTACTGTAGGTTTAAAAAGAGAGAGGAGTTGATAACAAATGGATATGCTTTTCGTGTTTGGCTGATCAAATAACCATATTTTGTGAAGATTCGGTGAAATTTGAGTTTCTGACTCCTTAGTCACTGACGGTTGTCCCAGCAGCCTTGCGTACAGCATGCGTACTCATTCAATTTTGCGAGGGTGCCAAATTTCAACATGCTCTTAAGTTTTGTTTTTTTCTTAATGAGCCAAATGAGTCATTTTCTAACAACAATTCGTAGACGATTCCTATTATTGCGCATAGTCTAGGCTGCTAACGGCTTCATATTGGCCTATAACTTCAAAAATTTCCCAAAATTCACTCTAGTTTTCGACAAATGCCTAGAAATTCAAAAGTTTGTGCGCAGTTGCAGCACACACTACGCTCTGTATTGCCAAAGATTGAGTGCGCCGCATCCAAAAAAGAGTAAAATTATGAAAGAAGTTGCAAAACTCAGTTTCCAGCCTAATAAGTAAACTCACAATTTGTGTGTTCGTTTTCTCGTTCGTTATAGAAATGCGCCACCAAACCGACATGCGGTAAACTTTGCACACTTGTTTTCGATCCCGGCAATGTACCTTGAACGCTTTTTACAGCGGTTCGCAGGGTCCTTCAATCGATTTACCGATTCTTGGCAATTTGCACCTTGTATATAAAGCTGAGTGTCTGTTTGTGTGTCTGTCTTACGTGTGTTGATAGAAAATTTTATTTTTCAACCGATGCGGACCAAACTCTGCACACATACACTACGAGGCGGGAAGGGTGTCATATATGGGTTACTTTTCGTCATCATCGATACCGATTTTATACTGATTTAAAGGTTTCAGCTACGGGCTGGGAGGCACAAGGGTTTAGTGAGCATGCTGATTACGAAATTATTAATGACGAAAGGTGGTTAAAGGCCAAGCGAAGCCGTTGCCGGCTAGTTGAAAATGAATTCGTATCATTTGCTAACAACACTCGCAACACTTTCTCCTAGCTTGGACAGCCGTTTGAGGAGATCGAAGACCAGTGAGCACTCTGCCTTGAGATCCCCCCTTCTCGCTCGCCCAGGGTCCCCGGCGGATTCGTCCGTCTGGGGTTAAGTTGGTCAGCCAAGCCCTGGTGATTGCTTACATTCCTCTGCGTTCGGGTAAGGGAAAAGGATTTCGGTGGAGTTCCACTCACTTCTTGGAGATGGAGAGCGACCTTAATCATCCAGCAAGGGACGAAGTGATCCAATCCCACCCTGTGTTCTTTTTTTTTTCGTTTTTTTTTGTTCTTCCTTGTGGCACACTCTTGTGTATTATATAAATAAAATAAATAAAATAAACATGGGCCGGGAGGGGGTCATTTTCATTTCGTGGTAAAGAATGCGGTGCAAGGCTGTAGCAGTGGCCTGCTCAGTTTGCAAAGCAGTTGCGTTAGTTCAAACAGTGCCCCGGATGAGTCCTCGGACAAAGTCTTTCAACAAGACAATTACGAGTCCATTGCATTCTGGTCAGCTTGCATTTGGTTTGTGATAGATAGTCACGATTGGTCGTGTTGGAGAACTATCACAACCGAAATGCAAGATGATCGCATTAGACTCGTAGACTGTTTGTCTTGTTGGGTGAATCGTGGCGATGAAAATGCGTGAGCTCTGCTCAAGGCCTAAGGGGCTCGGAATACAGCTAGTGAATAAAATTGTCCATCACGCTTCTCACCTTCAAGAAGTGTTCAGGTGTCTAGAGCCAGTTTAAGTTTAAGTTTTTAAGGTTATGAGTGACTTTAGGTGATTTTTTTGTAACTAACAAGGGAATGGTCAGAATTCGAAGTGGCCATTCCAGACAAGCTGCATACCATTAGATGCAGCATGAAGCTGACTCTAAATCTGTCCTCCTTACCTGCTTATCGCTTTTCTGGACGAAGCTATAAGCCATCAAAAACCATTATTTTGCTAAGAAATTATGCGTGAAATTGAAAATTTAGCCGTAAGAGCCACGTTCGCTTCAATGCTGGGCCAAAACATGCCGCTAGCTTACTTAAAATTTTTGAAGCCAGAAGCTGAGCTAAAAGCGCAACAATGTGGTCAATTTAGATGTTTTTGTGTATGATTTTTCGCAATAAAACCGCTTGTAGCTTCGTCCACAGAAGCGGGAAGCAGATAAAGAAGACAGATTCGAAGTCAGCGTTTTATACTGCATCGAATGATATACAGCTTTTCTGGTTTGGCCACTTCGACTTCTGACCATTCCCTTGTAAGCTATTTGCAATAAGGTTTTGGGGTCCCACAAAACTACAACTTCTATTTTCCGCAGCAATTATTTGAGAAGGTATCGCAGAGTGAAGGGAACGCCGGAATAGAGAACTCCAAACTTTCCTCAACTTGCTGCGATACCTCAGATCCGAATGTCTGAGCAGCTTGCCTCTTCTGGACTTGACGGCTTATCCTTTGCAGATTCTGAAGCTTTTCGGCTTGTTTCTTTCTCTGGTTGCTCCAATTCATCCTTATTTAGTAGCGTTCGTTGCGGCAATTGAATTGATGTTTCTGCTATCCCTAACAACAAAGTTCAATCCTTCATGTTAACCTTTTGGCGGCTAACCTCTGATTTTCCCTGAATCTGACTTGGGTTGGTCTTCCTTTGGTGGCAGTGCTGGTGCTTGTTGCTCTTCTACCTTTGATTGTTCCTTTTGGATGTCTTGCGGTGAATTACCATCCATTACAGAGTACTGCAAGCTCGACATTAGCACAACATTGTCAAGCTTCTCATCTTTTACTTACAAATACGTCAATAAGAGTTGAAAAAAAGACGAATGTGTGCAGGAACACTAACAAATACTTATAAGCTAATGAGTGGTTATGCCAATGGATGTGAGTGCAATGCATAAAGTGAAACACCCATTCAAACAGTTATTCCAAGTCACAGTAAATGGGCATCACTAGCATTATCAACACAGTTTTATTATCGTCTTGCTTATGTCAGACCAATCGAATTATTCGTTTCATGAAGGATGGTCGGTAAATTACTCGATTTTGTGCAAAAAGGTTTTGACAAGCTCCAAACCGCTGACAAATATGTGTCTATTTATCTCAAACTAACATCTTCCCGCACTGGATTAATTCTATGTTTAAAAGAAATTGGGCTAAGACACACCTCCAATACCGTAACATTGGTGGCGGAGATCACACCGCCGGCTGCAGCAACCGCCAGAGGTACATCGATTATGGATTGACCTATGGATCGAACGGAGTATCATAAATTTTTCGCAAAGTTGGATGCGATAGCGAAAATACCAATGTTCTCACATCTCGGTAATGACTTTCTGGCCGTTTTAGATCCACAACCAAAACTTAAACTACTTTTGAATCGTGAGTGGTTACCGTGCACATTCGCATCATGTTTTAACATCATGTGCATCAGAAAAATTTCCGATGGTTTGACATTATGCCAAATAAGATAGTGAAAGCCATGGATGAGATCATAATGCAGTACTGATCTATATATTAGGATGAACCGAAAGTTCTTTCCCCCATTTTCAAAAATTCATACCTTGTTGGTTCTCAACGAATCTGCAAGATCTAATTTTTGCATAAGAGAGGAACTCATGCTCTTTGCAGCTGTACTTGAACTGTTCTTTAATGTGTACAAATGAAGGAGATAGAAGCTCAAAACCAAAATTACTCAAAATTTGAATTTTTCGTGTAGGGTCCTAAAAAATCGGAAACTTGCAACAAAAATCGGAGCAGTCAGTATTGTAGGTTTTTTTACAAGCTCTTTCCAGCAGTGCAAAGTTTGCGCCGATTGAGCGTCTCTATGAAAAGTTATGATTTTCGAGCAAGCGGTACAAAAGGGCGAATTTGATTTATTTTGGCATTTTTCAGGAAATTCATAGCTTTTCACGGAGATGCTCAATCGGCGCAAACTTTGCACTGTTAGAAAGAGCGGATAAAAGAACCTACAATATCGACTGCTCCGATTTTTGTTGCAAGTTTCCGATAAAATTCAAATTTTGAGTGTTTTTGGTTTTGAGCTTCTATCTCCTTCATTTGTATACATTGACGAATAGTTCAAGCAGTTGCAAAGAGCATGAGTTCCTCTCTTATACAAAAATTAGGTCTGGCAGATTCGTTGAGAACTCAAACAAGGTATGAATTTTTGAAAATGAGGGGAAAGAACTTTCGATTCAACCTAATAAAATAGCACAGTAGAGAGATTATGTTTCTGGAACTACTTTTAACAAGCCATTAGACTAATCTAAACTAAAACACCGGAGAGATTGAATGTAGAATCTTTGTATTTCACAACTTATTAACAAACAAACGTTCTATGATGGTGATCTTTTGTGTGTGATACGATTAATGAACAGTTGACTCAGCTAACTAACCCCACATTTCCACTGGAAATTCAGTTCTCTAGGTAATAAACTCATGCATCAGCTTTTCACTAAGGACAGTCCTGTTGACATTCTGGGTACAGCTCAGATTTATATAAATATTTAAAGGAAGAAGCGTTGGGACTGTTCTAACTAGAAAAACAGTAGGTAAAGAAATCATGCAGAAATAAAAAATATTCAAGCTTTTAGATTGAATTTCTTAATTAAGAGCGCTCGGAAAGTTTATAAAACGAGTTTTGGATAGAGTAAACGTGGGATTCAAATCAGAATAAGTATGTACCACTTTCTATCCGTGATTAGAATTGTAGAAATTTTACCCAAATGGAAGAGACTGAAACGTGAGAATCAAGCTTATCGGCATTTGAAAAATCTCGTTGAAAAAAGCACATAGACAAGCACAGGCAAGTGATATGTAGATAACTAGATGAAATCATGATTGTGCCCTGCGAGGCTGACGAGAAGAACCAAGTTGTGTTTAGTAGAGGGCAACATCGGGCTCATAGTCAGCGAAGATGTCATCAATATTGGAATCTGACAAATCTGCACAACGGGGCTGCTCGCTACGAATAAACCATTTTATTGGTGGGGTCCCGAAGACCCGCTCTTTGAAAACCTAAAAGGCATTCTTCGATGCAAGATAGTTCATCATATTTCTTTAGTAATGACTCACGTCCACATTGAAACCCGTACGTCTTTTCAACTTGAGTAGCGTTTTCAGATAATCACAATACTTTGTGATGATTATAACTGCATATCCGGCAAAGACCCATATGGAGAGAAAACCAGGAACTGTTGGGGATGTGAGACCTGAAAGAATTTTTAAGAAGTCCAAGAAAAAAGTGCAGTCATGAGTTTTACTTGGTTTATCTATCAATAACTCAAATAAGGGAAAATTAAGTGGTTATGGTCAATGTGCTTGTGAAGAAAGTCAAGTGCTTCTTTCGACTTTTTTTTGTGCTTAAATGACGTCTTTCACTTCTTGGTATCCGTCGTAAAAACCTGTTTTACTGTGGCTCAAATTATGAAATTGGAAAAAAGCCGTGCTTCTTGCCATTAGCAACTGCAGCTATGACTTTTGAGAATAGGGGCAGAAAACTAGGCATTATCTCCAAAAAGAATGGAAGATTCCGAATTCTCAATGCTAAACGTTAGGAATCGTAGAGAAAGAAAGCAGAAACTACTATTGTGCATAATTTTCAAAGGAATTGTGAAATACTTACAGTATTCTAAATCCCAGTTGCCGTGATTATACCAGAATTCGATTACTACACCACTAACGGCTCCAGCCCAACTCATCTGCAAATAGTCTGTGATTTTCGGCTGCAAACGAGCGAGGGATGAGACATGATTTGTTTGTCACTTATGTCTGATTGAAAGCTTCGTCAGTGTGCAATAAAGTTTTCTCGAGCTTATGACATCATCAGTTCATAATTAGTAGGGCTATAATTTTATGGTGACCATACTGAATCACCCACATTTTATGAACGCGAGTACAACTTCCGAATACATAAATATGTAAATCAAAACAATAAGTATGTGAAATGTGGCTCGAACATATCGGTATCATGCTGTTAGGGCAATTTGTGAAAGTGCCAACTTTTCGAGTAAATTAATGGGTCTAAAGTGCAAGATTCTACTGTTCTGCAATTAAGGTGATCTAAATCCAAGGTGGCTGAATGGTTTTTGGCAAGTTAGAGGTTCTTCACTAGTATCAAGCTGTTAAGCAGTGGAAATATAGGACTCATTACTTTTATAACTATGCTTTCGAACCACACTGAGCAACATTTGGCACTTTATTCATTTTGCACTGAACCATTTCCAAATCAGGTTCTAATATGTGTTCCAATGCTTGATTTTTATTCCTGAAAGCTAAAGAATTTCATTACTTCGTCGTAGTACTATGCATACTTCCATATAATGTTTTCTTGCCAATCTTATAGTAAATCAGAGTGTTATATATGCACGCAGTTTAGACAAAAAGATTTTATGTTGAATTAAGATAAAGTGAATGCAAGATTGTTTGAGAATATGCGGCCTTCTACGTCTTACAGTGTTGCCAAAACACCTGCAGGATTCGCCTCCAAAAAATTTCACTTTACCTCAATACTGCTTTCTGAACCGTAAGATGATGAAGCTTTGTGTGCATGAGTCAAAGGCTTTGGAAAGCTTCGATGATGTACAAACTATTAACCAAATTCATGTCTAGTAAAAAAAAAAATTCGGTCATGGTCACCGCCGTAGAACATCAAAGCGCAGCTGCTGTCTTCAGCATTTCTGTCTTATGCGTAGATTTTTTAAAAGGATTTGGAAAAGCTTCTACACAGTTCTCGACCGATGTGTAGGCTAGTAAACACTGCAGAACTTATTGTTAGGCATAAGTCCACCATATGCTTGATTTTCAACATAAACTCATGCGGTTTGTACAAAACTAGGACACAGGTTTGAATATTGTTTGTAAAACTATAGAAGAGCATTTCAAATGTTATTCAAAAAATACCCGAAGTTCATTGATGGAAAGGGCTAAATGTGCCAAATCTGAAACGAAAACAGAAACATATTATGTAGTTTGGCTAACATCTTGTACATGATCTAAAGAGCTTAGATTTTGATTGATGCGCACAAAACTTCATCTTCTCAATTCTGCAGAAATAAGCATTTTGAGGTAGAATCGAAATTTCCGAAAAGGTGGACTTATGCAAATTTTCAGTAGTTTCGAAGTTGGAATTCAAGAATCTACGACCTCATCTGGAGACGGATTTAAGCATAAGCTTTTGGGTCAAAGCTATGGCATTTTCAGCCATTTACAAGCTGCTCTGCAACTTTTGAATGCTCAGCGCTATTTCAGTACCCTGGAAATTTTTAAAAACGTGAATTTTGCTCAAACTCGGTCTAAGGAGTTCACCCGACCAGCTGCTGCCGAATATCATATTAGTATTGCGAGGTAGGCCGTTTTCGGGGTTACAGAAAAGTCAAAACCACGGATTCCGGTAAGTTTGGCCTAGGTGTTATTTGGCATGCAGATCACTAATATCATACTCTTTCTTCGTTTTGGGGCCTTTTCGTGAAGTTACGATAGGCTTACAGAAGAGTGGTCAAAATCTCAAATTTGGCTTCAATTCGGTCTAGAGGGGTTATTCCATATGCTGAACACGAATATCATACTCTCCTTGTGTTTTAGAAATATTTTGCGGAGTTACGGCAAGGGGCAAAATCAACTGCTTGAAAATGTGTGAGGGGGCTATCCGACTTGCGATCGTGGTCATTCCCCCATGGTAAAGGTACGTGGATTTCCGTCCTAAATGTCCGAAACGCGAAGAAATTTCTACATAAGCTGCAAACTACCGTAACTCCACAATGAAGCGTGATTGCAGCGAGCAAGCATGATGTTCGTAACCCATGCTCAAAAACCTTTTAGGCAAAGTTTTGAACAAATTTGGAACTTCGACCTATCTACCGTACACCCGCCGTAATCCACAAAAATGGCGCTTTTTTGAGAAATTAACATGATATTCACTTCAGCGGGCTAAATAACACCCTAGGCGAAGTTTAGAGCAAAATCGTGGTTTTTTCATGTATACCTAATGTAACTCCATGAAGAGGCCGCAGCATGCAGGAATAGCTTGATATTCGTGATCAGCACGTCAGAAACCCTCGTAGACCTAAGTTCAGCCAAATTCGTTATTTTGACCCCCACCCCCATCGAGTGCATTTTTGTGCAAGAGTGTGAAATTCGTGATCAGCATCTCGATTGACCCCATAGATTGGGTCATAACGAAATTCACGACTTTGACGCCAAATGCTCTAATGTACTTATAATGATGAGGTTAGTCAAAGCATAATTCGGCAGTACAATAACGGCATCTGAATTTGTAGATAGTAAGATTTCAAAATCAGCATTTGCAGTTTTATAACTAGTATCGTACTTCTATCAGTAAACTCACAAGAGGGATCACTAGCGCACTGCATAAGGTTGTAGAGTTGTGGAAGTACCCAACCGTTCCCACCAGCAGAACGAGACCATGCACTGCGATTAAGACAGAGTATACGGAGCATTCAATCCATTTCCAACATGAGTCGAGTGACTGAAGTCTAAATATTAGAATTTTGGGAACTACACCCACAGATTGGAACGCTAATGACCACCAGCGACTTTGGAAGGCTCATCACTTATCAATATACGCTCACCCAAATGTCGTATGTAAGAATCATCAAGGTTACTGTGGTAATCCAAATCAGCCAAAACAGTACCAATAGGCATGCTATCGAGATCTAAAAGAGAAAGTCAATCACTTTCCAGTTGATTATTAGTTTGGCAACAAATATGCTTTTCCTTTTCTTGTGCAGTGCATAGATTTCCTCCTTGTTAGATGTGAAAAGGTTCTGGGAAGAGTGCCGCCTACTTGGCTTTATGTCAGGTGAGTTTATATTATGAACAAGAAGAAAATTGCCATTACACAACTGGCGTTGGATAAATTATCCGAACAAGAAAAGAAAACATGCTGGACGTCTTGTCAAGGCGCTAAGCGAATCAAAACTCTGAGACGCATGTTTTACGATTTCGGCCGTAAATGATCACGTTAATGCCATCTCAAACATCACCAATTAGCACGATGGCCAGGAAAAGAAAGTTAATTAGTTTTATTGGCAAAAATCCATAGTGATCCGTGAACTGCATTAATGCCTGTTTTTTTTTCTCTTGAAAAAACTTGGCGGATTTTGCCTCACTGCTAGAAATGAAGCTAACCTTTAGAGTTTCTAGATGCGCCTCCTGAACTTTTCAAGATTGTTTATAAAAATTCGGACTTTTTATGTCTTCATTGAATTTCATTTTCATTGTTTTCAGGTACTAACGTCACAATGTAACATAAGTAGGAACCACACATTAACTAGAAAACTTGAGTGATTTTTGCAAAGGCCTACATGCTAAGCGAGTAATGGTAGTACGTAGTTACATAAAAACCTCTGCATTCTGAAAACTAGTTTTAGTTGCATCTTTACCTTTTATCACAGTTTGCTAAAGTGCTACTTTTGTAAGGCTGGTTAGACGGCTGAACTTATGCACGTTTACTAAAACATAACTCCTCCTATGACATCAGGGAGCCCTACTGCGAAAGTTCTTTGCTTTTGCTGGAAGAAAAGAGTTATAGCCATTTTTAGAAAACTTGGTTGTATGTAATATCCAAGCTTGCGACAATTTCTTAGCAAGTTCTAAGGACAATCTCTTTCTACACTATTCCAACCCAAGCTCTGGATAGTCCTTATAAGCATTCACTGCACCTCCTTTAGCAATTCATCACCAGAAATTTGAGAAAAAAGTGGATCCGATTGCTTACCCGCACATGGAATGTGCTGAAAAATGCGTTCTGACGGCTATCCTCTTCAGAGCGCCTTGATGTATCTCCTTGGTTGAAGAACAACATACTAGTCGTTCCAACGGTGTGAGAAAAAGTGGAAATGCCTATCGACTAAAAAGGTTGACCTGACGGGAAAAGAAAAACTGAATTCTTTGATGGAGAAACATCGCAGCTGGTAAAGGAGGCAATAAAGCGTAAAGTATGTGGGAAAAGATCATGCCTTGTTTGAGTATTGCCAACGCATTGTGCAGTTATCGATGTTTTGTAGATCACTTACAAACCATTTAAGATCAACTTTGGGAGGAAACTGCAAGACCGTCTTCAAAAGTTTGGAAAAACGGTTTCGTACTTAAATTTCCAATTTTTATGTCTCATAATTTTCATCGCATTCATGATATCACGCTGGGCATCACTGATTCGAATTACTCTATGGAAATTTGGATGTTGGAGCTATGAGAACAAGGGGAGGCATAAATGATTGACATCACATTAAATATGTTAATTGAGGGTGTTTTGTAGTATAACATGCGCATAAAATCCTCAATGATGATATTTTGCGCTGAAAGCAGTGGGAGATTACAGAGTACCATGGCGGCAGCACCGTTGATTTTATCATCTCTGAAGCCAGTCTTATGCGCGCTTTACCTGTAGATTCCGAAAAAACTTACACTATACATACATACAGGCCTTATACCATAAATTTTGGTTTCCTCATAGATGCATACTTTCTACGATTGTGTATCTCACAGCACCTTTTAGAGAAGGAAGCTCCCCATCCAGCGTGAAATGAAGTTTGATTTTTCTTGAACATAAAAGTTTACGTGAATTTCAGAAGCATCACCATTTCTCTCTACAGCCGCTCATTTACTTAGGCCTGCTTGTTGTAAGCGCATTAAAGTTGATGAAACAAATCTTAGGGAAGTGGACGGTCCTCCAGGACATCACAAATTTATTAGAAGAACAGTTTGTACGGAGGCTGCGAGCGCTCCCAATTCAGCCGTCGGTTCGGCTTGTTCCCGACTGGGCAGGCTGTATGCTAAAGTTCATTGCAGTATTGAAAATCCCGAAGATCATCCCGTGGTCTGCAGAAATAATTCAAGTACTCACCCATACTTTTTCAAACAACAACTTCCAGTTGGTACAAAGATCCACTACCGAGTGGAAGGTCACTGATGTTTTGTTTGAAGGCGTTGAAGCTCACAGTTAACAAGAATGTTGCCATAAAATGAGATGCCATCAATCGTTCCTGCGAAAATACCATACACACCAAGTGAATCTGATAAAATGTGAATTAGTGGTCCTTAATTTGTAAAGTTCGTCGAGTGCCATGAAATCGTCAACGGCTCACAACCACTCCAAATAGTGCAGTAGCAAGTGAAGTGCAATGCCTTGACAGCATTAGTAGGGCCGTTCAAGACTTTTGAATGGTACGCATGTGCCATGGAGTAGAAACTACTGAAGCAGCGTTCAGAAGAATAATGAGGGAGAGAAGAAGAGGTTTGAAGCGCGGTGACTGAGCAAGTTTGTAATCGCAAAAATTCCATTGCGTTACGCTTGTGAAACCGAACTGAGGCTAGCGAACTTTGCCTTACGCGTTGAAAAATCATAGAGCGCAAACTTCTTCTTGCATCTCATGGCCATCCCTTCACGCATACCAGACTGTATGAACCAGATAAACAACGAGCTGGATGCACTGAAGGACATCACGTTGCTGACACTCTTAGCTCAGATACCTGGTAGTTAAAGGCAGCGTCCGCAAAACTTTCACCCAAATTCGTTAAAGGAGTGACTCGATAATCTCAAAAGCATTTGTCTCTCGCTTACAAATATTAGGTCGTTTCATAAGTTCGTCGACTTTTTATTTTTGTCGCCGTTTTTCGATGAAGCGGTTGGTTTACGGCAAAGTACCTATACCAATGAAAAGAGAAAATCTTGCTTTACAAGAACTGTTGTTCGTTTTTGGAGCAAACTTGAATCCCCTTCTTTTACGACTTATCAAAGCAAAATTTTTTGAGAGGCAAAAATTGGCGATTGCGGCAACTGCACTTTTCGCATTTGGTCCGTATTCCGCAAGATGTTTCTGTCATAGATAGGCGGGGTGGATAGTAGCAAGCAAGACTAAAACACTGACAAATTTGCAGCATGCCAATATGCATAGAACCGTTTGAACAAGGTCCCAATGGTTGTTGTCTTTGACTGCTGCCGCTTGAGTTTGGCGCGTTGTTCAGCGACACAATGTGTCGGTCCTCCTATCGGAACTTGAGGAATAGATGCGTTCTTCTAAGTGGTGTAGATGTATGAGTACAAGCTCTGACCAACATTTTACGCTTTCTCAAAAAAATTTTTGACGTGGGAACTTCTTCAAATTGTCCCAAACGCAAAACATCTACACACATGGTAAACGTGCGCTTAATCTTTCTTTATAGCCTCTCTTTGGATATGGAGACCGCTTTTATATGCACCGTAGTACCACAAACAGTTGTTTCTCATCACTCATAACAACTTCAGACGAAAAATTCCCACTTGTGGCTCCGTATACGGATCGAAGTTGCAGTTGCCGCAATCGCCAATTTTTGCCTCTCAAAAAATTTTGCTTTGATAAGTCGTAAAAGAAGGGGATTCAAGTTTGCTCCAAAAACGAACAACAGTTCTTGTAGAACAAGATTTTCTCTTTCCAATGGTATAGATACTTTGCCGTAAACCAACCGCTTCATCGAAAAACGGCGATAAAAATAAAAAGTCGACGAACTTATGAAACGACCTAATACTTACCGTGGAGTATAGGTGCGATAGGGGGAGCCGGATCTCTCCAGGTAAAGAGGGTCTCCGCGAGGGGCAGGTGTTAGCAGCCATTAGTGGTGTACACTAAGACACGCCCTTTGGTTACTTCAACAGCAAGTACCTAACTATACACGAAACCGTAGCTGCTAGAACAGCTCACCTTGCTCGCTGAAGCGGTAGCTCCGACCCATATAGAAAAGACAGTTCCAGGAAATTCAAAAAAAAATTGCAGCAAATGAAAAAAAATGAAAGCACAAGTTTGTACACAACGTTTTTTCTATTGCTTCTTTTTCAACCAATCCTAGAACACAGAAATTTGGTGATGAAAGTTAAAATAGGAGTAAGCTTTTATGAGCACTTAAAAGTTTTGCAAAATTGTGGTGATCTGATCTAACCGGTTCAGGGGAATTTCGAAAAAGATAAATTTTGTAGAATTTCAATAAACCAAACGTGATTTCGTGAGCGCACTTTCGGAGGTGCTTCCGGCAAATAAGTTGCACGTATATTCCTTAAACATACTGTCGTCGGCCTCTTTTTGAGGTATGAAACTAAAGATCGTAACCCATTTGCGTTAATATTGCCACAGGGATTGTGAAATACATTATTGTAGATTATCAAGGCATTACTTCGGTCACTGACGTGGCCAACAAATCTATGGGACATTACATTAATAAGCACACATTTTTTCTTTATTTCGGAAAATTTCACATCCCGTATGAAAAATTCATTGAGCTACTGTATTTTATCATGCTTTCTGTAGTGCTTTTTTGAAGGATTTAATATTGCAAATGTTTCATATTCACTTTTTTCTACAGCCGTATCAGCCAAAATATGATCAATTGTCCGAAAGCTATGATTTTTTTTGTAACTCACTGAAAAGCGAAAGATTTCGTCAATAACTGCCCTCAGTGAAGCTTGTTCTTTTCTCTAATTCATTCTATTAGCACACACTCATCCGAAGTTGGACCGTAAGATCATGGTCTAGGGTCAAATGGGACTTCGTAAAAATCAGCAAAATTCAAGGGGGATTTCGTTTTTTGCATTTCAACTCATCTCGTGCCGAGCCTGTTCCTTACAAAGAGAAGTTTGGAAGCGACGGAGGTGACCACAGTCAGAGGCGGTCGCTCCCACAGTCGCCCTTTCTGAGTCAACAGCTTCTTGAATGCCGGAGTATTAAAGTGATTGGATATGAAACGATTGCTGATCATACACAAAATTTCGTCCACGTATGTATTGATCTGTTTCTTGGGAGCAGTGCTATTTATATGAAATGAAAAATTCGATCTTGACTAGCACTTACTTCTTGGAAATGAAGACAGGGTATTGGACGCAAAACGATTATGCAGCATGAAAACTACTACAGCAATTTCAGAATTGTTGTAGTGACTGATTCATGGCAGCAGAGAATAACATCGGCTTGAAAGGGCATGGACGCATATTGGACACAGATAGCACTTCATGATTTGTTCCGTTTCACATTTTCCGCATTCTATTATAAAAAGCTTCAAATGTATGCACATTCAGCTCTCCAAACAGCAGAGTTTTTCTTTCGCTATGAGTGAAAAGCGATTCTGTCTTTTAGAATGCCATTTTTTCCAGTATGCTTTTAGAGATTTTTAGCGAGCAAGAATAACATGCTAAAAATATGGCAGTCAGCCGCAGCAGAGAAGGAAAGGAGACAAAGCAAACAGCCAAGTAAAAAGAGCAATTTATAGTGTCAAAGTCCTGAAAATCGCGGATTGCTGGTAGAAGATTGGTGAAACATGGACGACTCCCCTCCCCCCCCCCTTTCGAAAATTTAGAGCGGTGGACACACGAGCACTCTGTTTAAGGATTTCACTATTTTTCTCACCTGTCTTTCTTCAAACGCTACTGGATGACTGACCATCACAGTAATGTCATAAAACGACACTTTATTAATTTATGGATGCACTCTTCAAACAAAGCTGGTTGACTAGCGCTTGATTTTGTGGCTGATTCGTGGTGCATTTCGTCTTTACTATGTGGGCTTGTTTCATTACAATCTCTTCACATCTTCTCAACTCTCTCATTCTCTTGTCATGTTTGATAATTGAGTCATTTCTACATAGGATTTTCATTTGAAGTGAAATGCTCTGAAAAGCTAAACTCTATAAACATTAATCTTCCAATCCACATCCTTATTTACATGACCTATTCTGCTAATGGTGGAATACATCATAGTTAAATGAAACCCAAGCATTAAGTTGCCACTAAGCCCGTCACGAGCTCGCAATGAGTTTATATAGAAGTGAGGGAATGATGTGGGCATAAATTTCCGAAGAAAAAATTATCAAAATTTTTTTAATCTTCGAGTCAGGAATACATCGAGAAATGCTTTTCTATTTGCCATTCTGCATTTCATCGCTCTTGATTACGATGATAGCAGAGCCAACGGTACTAACACGACATCAAAACAATGTAAACAGTACGATTCAGAAGAAGAACATTCAACAAGAAACAAATGAGACGGTGCGATTCCGAATGGGGCTTTGACGGCCATTTCCATTTACAGCCCAGTCAAATTTGAAAATCGCGACGATATCGACAAGGGAAATATGCTCCAGGAAAACCGGTCAGCGATTAGTCGCGCCGGAAAACTATCATGACCGAAATGCAAGATGATCGGCATGCAATGGACTCGTAACTGTTGTCAACGGGGAAATCGCAAGGCAGTGAAATCGCGTGATGTATGCCCGCCCCTTAAAGGCATTGTCCAGGTCAACTGGGGAGTACTGGGGTCTTGACACAGTGTGAGAGCACGGATCCTGACTGACGCAACAGTACGAGTGCGATCGAAAAAGGTGGAATCTGAAGCAAGGGAATCGCTCCGAACGAGTTTGGAAAAAAGGGGGCGGGATTGGAGTACCGCCCCCTTTTTTCCAAACTCGTGCGAAGCGATTTTCTCGCTTTAGATTCCATCTTTTTCGATCGCACTTGAACTGTTGCGTTAGTCAGGAGCCGTGCTCTCACAATGTGTCAAGATCCCAGTACCCCGAGTTGACCTGGACAATGCCTTTAAGGGCCGAGCATACTTCACACGATTTCAGTCGCGACGCGATTTTCTGGCAATTCGCCGGAAATCTTCAAATCCAACACTAGCAAACTGCACATGCATAGTGGTATAACTTACGTGGATTAATAAAATGCCCTATCTTCTGTAAATTTAGAACGTGCTCGTAGTGAGTTATGGACAGTTGGGATAGTGCCAAATCGCGTCGCGACTGAAATCGCTTGAAATATGTTCGGCCCTTTAAGCAGGTGGTTTGAGCACGAGTGAGTGATGCATGCTGCTTCAGAATTTCGTCGAAAGCACTCAACGTTCCAATTCAAATTATCGTTTTATCACGAAGTATACAAAATCATTGAACTGAGACACAACAGCAATATCACAACGGATTATGTTATACACTACAGAATCCCTTCTCAGTCAACAAAAATAACTCGCATAAGTGCGTGGGGTCTGTAAAACGGGTCAACCAGACCACACCAGGGTCAAGCGTCTGGTGCGGCACGCCACACCTACGGGGTCGTATTGAGGAGTCAAAAGGGGAGGGGATCGTGGTTGGGTAATCTGATAATAGTGATAACATGATACTCGTATCCTATCCATACTTAGCATGTCAAATAACCCTGTAGACAAAGTGTGAACGAATTCTGAAGATTCAAGATAATAGGCTACCTAAGTGAAATGGTCAAATTCCAACATGGTTAACTTTGTTTCAAAGATGAATTAGCTATCCTATGCACTCAAGACAAAGCACTACTCCTTCTTTGTCCATCTCAGGAATCCCGCTTTAGAAGACCTCCAAACTGTGGAATTAGAATCCAATTAAAATGTCGTTTTTCCCACTTTTCGCTTTTGATCGCTGTGCTTTCACCAAATATTACTCAGAGCTAAGAAGACCAATCAGGCTCCAAACAGTTTTATGGAATCTACAAGGTTTAGGCTATCGATTCTTATGAAAACTGTCCGCTAAAATTGTTTTTTGATATAGTTAATGGGGTGCGGCACACCCCCTTAGCTGCGGCGGCCGCTCTCTGAGTAAAAGTTGGTGAAAGCACAGCCATCAAGAGGGGAAAATGGGAGGAAAAACTTGCTTTTGGTTGGCTTCTAATTCCACAGTATGGAGGTCTCCTGAAGCGGGATTCCTGAAGTGGACAAACAAGGAGTAGTGCTTTGTCTTGAATGCAAAAAAGGATAGCTCGTTCACCTTTGAAACAAAGTTAATCATGTTGGAAAAGAACATTTCACTTAGGTAGCCTAGTATCTTGAAACTTCAGAATTCGCTCACACTTTGTCTACAGGGGTTATATGACATGCTAATTATGGTTATGTTGCCCATTATGTTTGACAGGGCCTTCAAGTAATGCTATCTTAAGTGTATAGTTCAGGGGGGGGGGGGTCGTAACCAGCGATCGTGTGCCACACCCCTTGCTTGACCCTGGACCACACTGCTTTGAGCTTCCATAACTGGACTTTAGACTTTTTTCAAATCCATGTTTTGGAATATTGGTTTAAATACTTTTGATTGCCAAAAAGATATCGCCATGGGACTATTTCCGTTTGACCAGCACACACTTCGAACTTAGTTACTCAAACTTCTATCATAAAACAATCAAACAACAACAAGAATAAAATTAACAAACGATGTTGATTGAGATTTGAAAAACTTCAAATGAGTGTAATCAGTGTGATCTCAGAAACATCGGAAGTAATCAAAAGTAAGTAAAAATGAGCTTGTTTTTAGACTCGTCTATCTTTCCAAAACTCTGAAAACTTCGTGAATGTTTGAGGATCTATTAGGTCATTCGGAAAGATTTTTCGCTTTTTGCATCTTTGATGTTGGTGCCATATTTTAAGAAAACACAAAAAAGAGCCATATAGGTGCCGCTATATATGGATCTGTAAAGAAAGTCTTCTAGTTTCTGTAGATCTCGCCAAACTTGCAGAAGTCGCTTTCTAAGCAAATATATGCGGTTTTGAAATCGACATGTGAAAACGCGATTTTCGAATAATTGCATTCTCTAAGTGCAAACTTGAATGAAAGGCAGTTGAAGAAGCCATCACTGTCGCAATGCATTCGCCAGGGCTACATCTTTCCCTGGGTTAGTGCAAGACTGCTTCAAGGTTTTCCACTAGAGAAGTGAAAGCTGATGTTTTGCGATTTCTGAAAGGTGTTTCTGCCATTAGGAGTGCATTTTAGATGATCCTTTGAAGAGAATAGCAAATATAGCTGCATGAAATTATCAGCAGACCTTGAGATATCACATGACCCCATTAGAAGCCACATTCGCGAGACCTGCAATACGAAAAATTTCAGCAAGTATATACTCCACAAATTGTCGCACTCGCGAATGGAGCGCGCATTCACTCTGCTTTCTTGCTCATAATTTGATGGAGTAATCTCTTTTTTCCTGGATTCATACTTACAGCAAAAAATGGGTCAGTCATGACCGTAAGAAGCGACATTGTGAGAGATCATTCTCAGAGACTCGCGCCGTGCGGGCGGTCAGCGACGGCCTTACAAACGCTCGTTGGTGTGTGCGATTGTACGGCCGTCAAGGGCCGGTGGTACGGTTAGCGCGGGGCGCACGCACGGTTTCTAATGCTCGCCGCTTGCGCAGGGAAGATCGGCCGCTCGCTTGCTGTTGGGGTATCTTCGAATGGGATATCTAGACCATTTTTCTTAGATACGTTGATCCTGTTCATATTCTGGGAACATGGATGATGCCTGCAACATTGTCCAAAACTTTCATGGAGAAGCCCAAACTAACCCTGATAGATGTAGCCTCACACGGATTTTTTCCAGTCTTGCTGGTGAAGTAAATGTTGATAATGGGACATCTCAATGCGTTGGGCAGCCTATGCACTGCGTCGTATCTCACGCAGGTACCGTTTACGCTCACAATGTGTGAAAATTGTGAAAGGAAAATAGAGGTCACTGTTGGCCGCTTGCACGGCAACGGGTATTGCCGGCCGATAAGACGGACACATTGCTGGCCGCTCGTTCGAGCAAATGTATTACCTGCCGTTTGCACGGTAACATTGTCTGCCGCTTGGACGGCGCATCGGTTGTTTGCCGCACGTACGGAAGCTTTAAGCTCATGTCGACCGCTTGTACGCTAGCTCTTGTAGGAGGACCGCCCGCACGGCGCGAATCCCTGAGTTTGAAACGAGCATAGAAAGCATGGCCATGAACAACCAGCCACTCCAAAAGAGTGATGAATCCAAATCGTTGAATCCTGCTGATTTTGTGCGCTATAAATTTGTTAAAATATGATTGTGCTGTCAAAGCAGAATAGTGTGATATTGTCTAAAGACCGTTTGCCAATTCTACAATTAAGCCGATTTACATATATAAGCATGAGATATGCCAACTCCGCCAGGTCCCCAAACCACATATAAGAAAGGTGGCTCTCACAAATGGGGTTTACTGCGCACCGAGGTTCCCGTTCATTTTTTAATCTTTAAGCCCTCCTTTATAATCCATCGAACTTTCTATTTCCTCGGTGCTTATCCCAAAATAATAGGGTTCAATAGAGATAAGCTAGTCAGAAACGCCTTTTTAGGCTTTACTGATTCCTCTGGAATTATTTTGCAAGAGAAGAGTTAAGCGCACTACAAAAATGTTGCCAGATATGTGCTGAACACAATGAAGCTTACTTGGTAGAAAAAGTCGGATCTAGAAAAAGTTGTGCTCATTTGAATTCGTTGGTGCAAAAACGAAAACTTTTCGAATGACCCAATACTACAGCAGTGCTTGGGATTTCTCGACAAACAAATGGATTGTGCAGATGGTGAGTTTTCCGATGAACCTCAGCTCGCGGACGGCGGTTCTAAGATTTTGAAATTTTGTTTCATTAATTTCTACTATAAGCATATTGAGTAGCGCCATAATATTTATTAAAATTTTGAAGCATTGTCGTAGAGTTTATAGGAAGACAAATGATACGTGTTCCTGAGGATCCGCAGTGGATTACACGAAGCAGCGAAAAAGTCACTTTGTATTACACTATTCCTCATCGCTTGTATTCAAGTATTATGGTGAACCTTCACAAACAGATGGAAAAATAATGCAGATATCTAAAGGCGATATATGACGCGTTTCCTTTCAGATCCTCTCCCCAACTGTGCTTTCTATCGAAGAACAGTGTTGCGAAATGTTGCTTTCCTGACTTTTGCCTCATCAGCGAGAGTGCTTGAGACCGGATCTAGTCTCAAGTCTTTGAGGAGGCGTTTTTGTTTGCATCCAATTTCACCCGGTGGTCCATGGATAATTCCACGCCCACTGTTCTTGCAATCCCAAGCCCGCTGGTCTTGCACGTTCTTATTCTTTCGCTGCTAAGAGTCTCTCATATATTCGTAGCTCTGAGGTAAGGAAAGGTCTCTTTTCCTTTGTAATTTTTCACATCGACCGACTGATAAAGGCCTAATAAACAAGCTCCTTCTGTACATAGATGATGTTTCGTGGGTTTCTGGTTTCGCTGTTTCAGACTACTGCTGATTGAGTCCGTATTTGCGTCTCATGACACAATAACACACGTTGAACTTAAATTCTCTACATAACGAGGACATTCGAATAATTCAAATAAACGCAATCCACCAAGTATTTGAAGGGTCAAACACTCAGTTTTTGAACAATCATTCTTTTGAATATTCAATTTCAGCTATAGTGCGCGATATAAACATACGTTCAACAACAAGTTTATTCCATGCGAATGATGGAATCATTTGTATTTCTAATGAATATGTGGGTACTTCCTTCCATATACATCGTATCTGCCATTGACTATGCCGGCGCAAAGTGTAAGGCAATAGTTGGTACCCTTGTGAGTGTTGTACTTCTTATGGCACCATTCTTCTACGCACTGCAAAGCAAACCATAGCAAACCATAGCAGAAATTTAGTCAAAGCAAACTTCCTACTTCGAAGAATAACTGCAGCTTTTCAGGACGGACATAGGCGGGGCTTTTCTGGCCGTGCATAGGCGCCGCGGGGCTTTTCAGGCCTTGCATAGGCGCCATACTAATACTAGTGCAGGCCGGCCATACCAAAAGTGCGAAAAACAATAGCCCGTATAAGAGCATACCTCACGGATCTGAAATTACCTGGTCATACCAAGTCCATGTCACAAGTCCTTGTTAATATGAAAACCAGACTCTCTCACAGTTCTTTTATGTATACCACTACGGTCCATCTGACAAATTCGATGTTTTAGGCTGGTTGGATTCAAAGCAGTCTGAGTTACAGACTTTACTTTGACTTCCAGTAATTTTCGGTTTCAGTGTACAATAACAGTATATATGAAATTCTGTAGCAAAGTGTATGTGAGAAGTGAAAGATCCGTTGTTTGACAACATATATTTTTTCTCAAATTCTTGGCCATTTGAGATCTTCAGATCTTCTCAGTAAACTTAAGGTGAAACAAAGCTAATGCGAAAGCTTGCGTGCCATTGTGTGGGATTGCTTTATACTATCAAATGATTTCTCAACATAATCAGCAGTAAAAAAATTTCACACTTTTTTTGGTGTGAAGTGAAAACGAAACTTATGGGACAACTGACATAATGGTGACCACTCAACCGATTGCAGCAAAAAAGCTGCAGCGCATCGATCAAGTATTTACTCCGGTAATTTCCTTCAGTTGACTGCAGATAGTTGACAAAAAAGCGCACAAGAATTACTCGAAAATAACCAGCAAGCAACGTATACAGCAGCAGAAGACGTCGCACATTTCCGAAGGCTCAGCTCAGAGTTGTGAACATCGAACGGAAAGCCAGGTTACTTTCATCATGTACTAGGCATTGCATTTAGGCAAAGCTTTAGAGAACCAAACTTTTTTTTTAGCCTTTCAAATGAGACATTTTTACATCAAAAGGAGGAGTGTTCTGCTTAAGACGCCCTGCAGAAGGAAGCATTCAATTTTGAGAAAGCACAAGCTAAAGCTGCTTATTATTACTTATGTCATTTGCATTTGAAAAGCAAAACTATTTTTTTTTCAGAGAGTTCTGTCCGATTCGCAGATTTTCTGACATGTCATAGAATTATAACTTTTCAAAATCAGTATTTCGGACATTTTAATTTTGCTAAAATGAGCAATTTCGTGGCTGTCACAAAGACAGTACATATAAAAACAGGCAGCGAGAAGGATGAAGCGAAAATTTGGGAAACTTTGAGAAATTTTCTTCAAGACCGTCTACTTTGTCATAGTACTACCTCCAAGAAAGAGAAGCAAGTTCAAAAATGTTACAAACACATTATTTCAAGGTCTTCTATAAAACTTTTTTCCCTAGGCCTAAAATATTTTGACATAATATGCTTGCACAGAGAACAAAGCAGGCAAATCTGATTGTCATCTTCAAATAGCCTACAAACCCAAAGATTATATTAGGTTGATGCAAAATTAATGAGCGTTTTTCAATTTTTTACTTTAACTTGCTATAACTTTCTACAAAATCTACATTTTGAAATGTGATAAAGACCATCAGATGCAGTGAACCTTTCGCAGTACAGCGCACATTGACCTATACTCATATCTCATATGGGCAGAAAAATATGGGTTGAAAAACAAAAAAATTTTTTTCTGAAGTCTTGTTTTTGACAAAACATAACTCCTTTCATACTTTGTTATTACCATTCATAAGCAGCCTATCTTGTAGCCACAAGCCAGTACTACAAACATACATGGAAACGGTTTGGAGAAAAAAGATTAGGGAAGAGGAAAAAATCGAAATGCAAAAATATCAACTTTTTTAGCATTTTTTCAGTAAATCTCAAAACACCGAAGTATAGAACTTTCTAATTTTTTGCATACTGAACACCTGAATGTTTTTGCAAAAACTGCTAATAGGACTCCTACCCTCACGCTTACAGAGATGAGCAAAGTTTGAGCGACTGCATTCTACAAAAGAAAGTTATAGGCTCTAAAATGACCATAACCATTACCCATGTTAAGCCGCCGATATCTCACATCAGATAACTTCAAAAAGTATGGTTAAATATGCATAATGTAGAAATTTCCATCACATATAGCTGCTAAATTTTCGATAAACCACCTTCATTCGCGCTCAAATTCTGGCCAGAAAAATGAATGCAACGAAAATCTGGTTTTGAGTGCGATTGTTTGAAGCTCTATAAATTCTTAACAGAGTGGGCTAAAAGTCCATTTCGAACACCATTAGATAGAGCATGAAAAGAGCTTTCTAACAATGTGCGGAAACCGTTACAAAGAAAGAAGTTTGATGGAGAAAAGTTGTTCTGAAAAAAGTCCTAGGAAAACGCTCATTATTTTTGCATCAACCTAATATTAATCCTGAAGGAAGGCATGTAATTTGCTGAGCAGGAATGGTCAGAACTAACCCAGCCCTACCAAACATGCTGTATACCATCGGACCCGTCTTGAAACGCTGATCACAAATATTTGTTTTATCAGCTATCTGGGAGGAGTTATGAGCGTTTAAATGTGCGATTTGCCTATGTTCCGTGGCGCATGTTCCGCGAAATAGGTTTCAGAAACACTTATTTAGGTCTTTGGTAAATGTGCTACCTCCTTGTATTAAAATAATAGCCAGGTAAATCCGCGCCATCAGGCTGCCTTTCAAGGAGGTATATTCGTCGTCAAAAAATTTCTCATATTTGAACGTTCATAACTCCTCCTAGACAGTCGCTTGCCAAAAAGAAAACATATATTTGCAATCAGCACTTCAAGACGAGTATAAAGATATGCAGATTGTTTGGAATGGCGGGTTAATTTTTGACCATTTACTCGTGGGTAGAAATTTTCGTGAGTGAATGAAAATGTAATATTTGAGCTCTCCTCTGTGCCAAATACGCAAAGTCTCTAACAGTTACTCTTTGTACTTAATGCAGACGAGGAAGGCTGAATGGCTGTAGGTGCCGCCTTGCTCTTGTCGTTTTTCACGAAGAACAAGTCGAACAAATCACTTCTCTTTATGCGTAGATTATCGTCCTTTGCAGAATAGCATGATAAAATTTGATTTCTCACAAGGAAGGATTTTATTTTGGTTTTGCCTTTTGAGATGAGACACATATATTCAGAGTCAGCTTTGAACGCTTATTCTAGATATGCTGTTCTTAGCTTCTTAGCATTATCCGAAGCGAGTTATGGGCTTGCTTTTGTGAGTAATTAACCAACTTCTGTATATGTCGTAAGACGGCGCGTAGATAAGAATCTGCTTGGAAAAAGTGCTAGAATGTTGTATTAGCATCACATTAATTCTTTCGATAAAGGGAGCATTATACAACTGCAAAATCACCTAGACGTCGACACTGTAACATCAGTAGGACGGAGAGCATGTAATCTTTGCATAGAACAGAGATCATAACTTGTTTCAGAATAATGGTGTTAGGGCGCACCAGTGCACACTTGGCCGACTGGTGTGCAATTACTATACAATTTTATTTCATGAAGTACCATTACTTCAGTTCCAGCGTTTTTTTTTTCTATTCAGAAAAACTATATTTTGAGTGCTAGACCCAGTGTCTCATTTCGGTGATGTTACTAATCCTCATTAATGAGTTCGTTGAATTAGACGCTCATACCTTCATTCGCTGGTTGTAGCGCACTTCGTGTGCACAAAATGAAAATAATAAAGAAATAATGCTAAGCAGCCAGGAATAGTACATTTGGAATCAGCGTTCCAAACTGATTCCAATTACAAGGTGTCCGTAAAGTATGTATACACTGTTTGATCGTTAATATCTTTCCTCCCAACAAGGCTTTTGCCTTGCTTCAGGTATCCTTTTGTAGAGCTGGCTTCAGCTTAGATTTGCAATACAGAACGATCACCCACCTCTCTTCATTACTGTAGGATTACGGTAGAAACTTCAAAGAGGGTTTTGAGACATGAAAGGCCATATTTTGCCTCAGAAAGAAAACAGAACAGCCTGAAAGTTTTTACACTAGGCTAATTAGACTTGTTGATTCTAACTGTAAAGTTCTCAACTTATTATGATGCTTTATTGAAGAGTTATACCGGGTAATTGGTAACGGCCATTTTTTCAATGTTCTTAAAAAGTGCGGTTACACCGTTTAGAAAGCTTCCTAATCTTGTGAACAGTTGAGTATTGAATGCAGCGTCCATAAAAACACTATTACACAACTTTTCACATTTTTTTGAAAAGTTTAGAGGAGGCAGCTTTTTCCACATTGACACCATATGTTTCAAGTTTCTACCGTAACTACAGCATTGAAGGGCGATCGGTGATTCGCTCTATACTGTAAATCTAACGTAAGTTGAAGCCAGCTCTACAAAACGGTACCTGAAGCAAGGCAAAAGACTTGTTGGGAAGAAAGATATTGACGATCAAACAGTGTAAACATACTTCACCCTGTATATGTGTTTCATCTCAAAAGCTCCAAAAAAAACTTTTTGAAAAGTGTTCGTTATGTTGATGCAAGAAGAAGACCTGAAAGCGAAACATAGAAGAGGAAACGCCTTCACTGCTGCCTATTCTTCATCCCCGTGAATTTATATGCTTTGCGAGTGTATACAGGCCGGAAAAATCTGTACCTCCTGCGCACTTCATATGAATAATAGACGATATTTTAAACATAAATGTTTGCGCTGCTGTTCAAGTATCTCATAATTTGTAGAACAAAATGCACATGTTTTCGACATTTATTATGCACGTGCATTAATCCAACAAGCAGAATGACAACATTATCTGATAAACGAATTATATTATGTCGTTCTATAATTTCGCAGCGTTTTCATCGGTCCTCACTTGTCTGAGGAGCAATTGACTTGCAGCAAGGTTCGTTTATCACTGGAAAGAGCTACTAATGGTTTTTGAAATGTATTTAGTCCAGTGGAAAGCTAATAAATTCAGATTTCTTAGCTGCTAAAGGTGAAAATCTTAGAATGCAAAAAGGAGCAATGGCATTTGCGCATTTTTATAAAAAGAAGCGTTTTTGCACAGGTTTTTTGCCGATCGTGGAACATGGCGTTCGCACGTCAATTTGGGACAAAAAGGATGGGATTGCTACAAGAGACCAGAGGCTGAGCAGGATGTCCCTGAACAAGAGTTTTCGGACGGGAACGTCAGGGCGTCATGTGCTATGCTGGACAGGAGTATGACGGTCGACCATAGCGTAGGCAACGCGACTGCACCGTTTGGACCAGGTCGTAGCGCAGAAAAAGCCCAAAAAGGATCCATAGTTTTTCTGCTTGTTGAAACATGACCTCATACCAAACGTCGTTAGATTGATTGGAAGGTACTTTAGTACCCAACGTACTCCCCAATCTCGCTCTATCAGATTATCTTTTCTTTCGCTCTCTTGTCAACCTTATGAATGGTATTTCGATTTCAGTGAGTTATTTAAGCGCTGGTAAGATGACATTCTTGCGACCCGGTGCGCTGCTTGGAAAATTGAGATTGAGAAGCTCACAGGAATGTGGCAAATGGTCGCGCGCTGGGTCGAGATATTAGGTTGATTCAAAAGTTCTGTAGCATTAATTTTGAAAAATCCGTAACTGCCCATGTGAAGGTATTGACTTACAGAAAATACTTGCAGATTGAAAACTTCATCTATTTTCTAATCACATCTTCGCTGCTCTTTGTCGACAAAAGGCTTTAGAGATAAATTTCGAATAGAAAAACCGCTCGACAAAAGGCTTTAGAGATAAATTTCGAATAGAAAAACCGCTAACTCGTGGCCTTCGAAATTAAGTCATCAAAAATCTGAGAGCATGTTTTTAGAGGTTTTGTGAGCTGCTCTTCCTAATGTTGCCAAATTGTGCTGATCGAGCTTTTTTGCAAAAATAGTGATTTTCGTGACAAATGCAAAAAACTGCAAAAATAACGTTTTTTTGCATTTTTCTGCATTTTCCACGAAAATCATGACTTTTTATAGAAAAGCTCGATTAACACAAACTCAACTTGGCATTTTAGAAACAGCAGCTACAAACCCTATAAGAAACATTTTCCCAGATTTTTCTGCAGTGTTTGTCAAATTTTTGACGCGCGAGTTTGAGTGGTTCTCCTATTTGAATTTTTATCTCTGACACTATTCGCCATCAAAGAGCTACGAAGTGCTTTTAGAAAGTAGATGAATTTCTCTATGTGGAGATATTTTTTAAGTCAATACGTTCACATAGAGAGCAGTTACGAATTTTTGTCA
Organism: Cylicocyclus nassatus; assembly: GCA_958299035.1. Taxonomy (NCBI): domain Eukaryota; kingdom Metazoa; phylum Nematoda; class Chromadorea; order Rhabditida; family Strongylidae; genus Cylicocyclus; species Cylicocyclus nassatus. Next base: position 37,199,660 of record CATQJL010000305.1, read on the forward strand.
AGATCAAAGCGACAGAACTTTTTATTGAAGCTAATAGAAAGATTGCATACCTGGTACAATTCAGAGATAACTGTATTCAGAGAAGAGACAGACCAAAGAAGCTGTCCATCCTCGCACTATTGATTAAGAGTACACCTGAAAACTCCTTTTGATTATTTTCCCTTACTGTAACTCACTGAACTCATATATCGTTTGAATCTCTTCGAAGAGCAATCGCTGATAATTTCTGAGAATCAGTCGCTCTGCTCTGGTTGCTCATTTTGGGTTTCATCAGCTATATCATGCAGAAAATCCTTTGCTTCACTAACGAGGAAAGGAAGGTTGGTCGAAGTGGCCTTTTGAAAAGTTGTGCACACTATCTTGTAGAGCTTGGAGCGCTGATTCCAAATCTGCCTTCGCTATCTGCTGCGGGCAAGGAGTTATGAAGGTTTTTATGAGTAAAAAGTTGATTGCAAGACTAGTGTAAAATCAGTCGTAACATTTTTTTCTAGGGCTTAACTGGTAATCGGGTCACTCAGTGCGACAAATATTTTTGTTTTAATTATACCGACTCGCTGCTGCCTCATTTGAACGTTAGGAAAAGGTTACGACTGATTTTATAGTAATTTTGCACTGAACTTTTTACTCACAACAACCTTCATAACTCCTTGCCTAGAAGCCTGCAGCAGATAATAAAAGTGGATTTGGAGTCAGCGTTCCAAGCTGCTCTAGTACAAGTCAGTGTACATCGCATCTCAAAAGGCCACTTCGACCAACCTTCCTCCCCTTGTAAGTAATCGACTCCAACCTGATCCTGTTGGTTCTCTGAAATAAACATTTCCAATGCGCGATCAATATAAAGTCAAGACTCAAATTCAGCGCCCTTTGTGCTATGCTGGTTTCGGAAACGTACGGAGATGGTGAGAAAGTGCTTAACCGGCTTCAATCCGAGAAAAAGGCGATAGAAAGTGCTTTACTGCTTGCAAAAGCTGCATGGACGGAGAAAATTCCAATCAAGATTGAAATTCTAAGCTTTTTATTCCTGAAGCTCTCTATCATGGCCTGGGTACCAATCCTTTACCTAGAAAAATAATTATTGAGATTTGACAGGAAAAAACGATTTTTTTTTCTTTATAATGAATTCAACTCTAAGCTCATGAAACTCCATAAGATAAGCAGAAGAAGAGACACGTCCTGAAAGTTTTTTCAAGGTAAGAATGGAAGAAGATAACATACCACATTTGTTTTTCCAAATGTGGTATGTTATCCAGGTTTATCTCAGTTTTTGGGGGACATCTCAAATTTTTCGCGAGCTTATAACTCGAACACTCTACAAAAGGAGTGGTATTAACAGAATCCCGCAAAAATTTTTGAACTCGATTCCTCCTACTACGCTGGAAAACTCCACTGCGAGACAGTCTTTACTATCAAAGCTAGTCACCTTTAGGTTTCCTGGCTCTATGTGCTATCGAAGCTTGCGGAAAAAATTTTCAGATTCTGCAAACACCCTTTTTCTGATTCACTCCAACCCACGTTCTGCTTATCTAGTCCATGCATTTTTGTTGGTAAATTACTACGAGAAATTCAAGAGTAAAGTGAACCCGATTACTTACCCGAACGTGGAATGTGCTGAAAAATAGGTCTTGACGCTATCCTCCTCAGAGCACCTTGATGTGTCTCCATGGTTGATCAACAACATATTATTTGCTTCTGCGATGTAACACAAAAGCAGATATGCGCTACTAAAAAGTCAAACAGGAGACGAATCCACTATGCAGAAAAAACGGCGCGATTAATAACGGAAGCAATAAGCAGCGTAAAGTACGTTGGAAAAGGTTATAGGTCTTGCTTAAGTGCTGCTAACGTATTGTGCAGTTATCGATGTTTTGAGAATTACCTTAGAACCCAGTTCAACTTAAGGAGAAAACTGCAAAAGCATCAAAGGTTTGGATCAATCGTTTCCTACTCAAACTTACAATATTTTTACATCTCATACTTTCATCGCATGCATGATATAGCGCACACCATAACCGATATTCGATTTTCATAAAAATTTGAATGTTTTTAGCTGCCTTGAAATTGGGAAGGCTCAAGCAACTGTTGCAATAGTGAAGTGACGTTACGTTTTGTTCAGATAAAATCTGCATGAACTTTCAAAGCATTGCCAACTGTTTGGAAATAGACGGTTCTCCAAGCACATCGTCTTTGACTAATTTTTTAAAAAAGCAGCTTTGTACGGAGTCCCGACACTTTGGATAATCGTAGTTTAACACTGCCGCAAAGTGATGTATTTCGAAAATTACTCAAAAGAAGCTGAACTTACAAAATCTTCTCTCTACTGCAGTCATGTCAACTCTCTAACACCAGCAATTTTTTCAAACTAATCTTCAATACGATGCCGTTCCAATCTTTTAAGCCCCCTGTTAATAGCGCAAAGCTGTTTCTACTCAGAGTTATATCTATCTCAAAATTACTTCAGGTGCTGTAGGAAAAAATTAGATATATTCATTGATACAGATTTATAATCTAAATCAGTATTTTGTGAAATACGAAGTACACATAAATCTCAACGAGTCTGCTTTATTAACTACTATTTACAATCGATATAAAGAACAATTCACCAATCGATATGTTTCGAGACTCACTAAAAAAGTCCTAGACTTCTGATGATGTTAGAATATTCCTGCCTTGCAAAGTGTAATTATCGCACGAGAAGTCACAACCATACAATAAGAACAAGAAAGGTATATATTACCAGTGAATTTGAATGGAAACTATCTGATTATTCTGATTCTTCACGCAGATGAAGATCGAACGTTAGTTGTCCACGCATTCCGTCTATATCAAGAGCCACGATGTGGATGAGTAGAAGTTCCGCGATTTCCGCGATGCTCTGCAATTCTCGATGAAGACAATTCAGCCGAAAGAACTATATTTTCTCAATGAATGTTTGAGCCCTTACGATAAGCTGATCGAATATCTGGAGAAGTTCCTGCAGACGATTGTATGCTTTTTCAGCGGATTGGCATTTCCTCGATGTCTTCAGGTACTCAACCAAAAGATACGTGTATTTGTTGCGAATACGTCTCATGGTGGTAGCAACTTTTTCATCAAGGGCATCAACTGAAATATATCTCACCTTATTAGTAAATAAATGGGATAGTAATATCATAAATTGTCAGCTCGCATTAGATTTTACTCGATCTTTCGGCTTCAACACATCTCGCAAATTAATTTACCAATATCTCCAGCAAAATTGAATCCAGCTTCTTCTCCTCCTGCTAATGTTAGATGTATACTTTCTGATGCATACAAATTTTGCGATATTACCAACGCCTAGATCTTCAAGAAATCTGTTAAGTGCGAAAATTCCCGATTGTCAACGGGGAAACTTTGGGTTTTCAATGATGCAGGTAAAGCGCTTAGCATAGAATTTTTTCACTTTTGTTTCACTTGAGAATTATGAAATTTGTGCATACATGGCACCACTCAGATGTACTGACTACAAAAGATGCACACATTCACAGAAAACATAGATTTTTGAGCAACTATTTCTAAAAAGTGTGGCGCTAGAAGTTTGTGATTTGAACTTCCAAACGCTCATGACTTCTTTTAGAGAACCTCGCAATAGACACGAAAATTAAATTTGCAATCAGCTCAACATGATGCATTTAATTATATGCACTTTGTTCCAGAGCGCCATTGCGACCAGGGCCCGGCACGATGGTTTGGGGTCAAACTGGACTTCGTTTTTGAAGTTAGAAGCAACGGGGACATCGTTTTTATGAGGTCCTGGAGGAAGCGCCAAAAAAAACACGACGAACATGTCAGATTTCACGAGTTGAACGTGTTATTTCGCAAGCGCGCGAATTTCAAAAGCAAGACTCAAACAAACAAATGGCTTGTTTATAGCGCACAAACAATCACATGGCTCCGAATTTGGGCTAGGAGCATACAATATTACTCCAAACTATGTTATGTAAAAAGTTCCCAAAACTTATGTGTCCTAATATCCGTTCTCGAATTTGTTGGTTTCTAGACCAACTACCAAACCAATTGGGTTGGTTCGGAGCATAAATATCGAAGAATTCACATAAGTTTTGGACCTTTTTGATTTGGACGATTAGAACGGTCAAAAATCTATCATATAGTGAAGAGAGCAGATCAAACCGTTGCCTCTCCCCTTTTTTGAGTCAAAAGTGGTATAATTCTACGCGTTGATAGATATCGCGCTCCAATCACTTACGGTGTCCTTTGAAATATGTGGCGAAAAATGCATCGCAGGATTGTTGAGGCTACAGATTTGGTTGGCCTAGGAGATTCTCGACATTCCCAGCATCAAAATGGTACTATACCCAATGGCAGAGCCTTTAATCGACTCGAAATGTTTTCTTTTTGCTTTTTTGTTATATTACATACCTCAAAATGCGCTTTTTTTCGTTTTTTTTTGTTGCTATTTTGGTTGAATAAGGGTTTCCCTAGTGATTTTCACTAGGGAAACCCTTATTCAACCAAAATAGCAACAAAAAAAACCGTCGAGAGGGACTTCGTAAATTTTCGCGAAGTCATGGGGGACTTCGTTTACTAAAAACCTCCAAACCAACGCGTGCCGGGCCCTGATTGCGACTTGATCCTTCTCTAATAAGGAGCGGAACGCAAGAATCTGATAGCAATACCAACAGCTCAAAAAGTGTTTTTGTCGCTCCAGAATTTCCAGTGCTAACAAAATTCTAAGCATACAACACACGGTCTGAAAAAATTTGTCAGCTTTGCACCTTCAGAAAGAAGAGCAAAAGCTGCACCGAATGCGGTTTTGAGACTCCTCTATTTAACCGCGAGATTCTGAACGTTCTGGACGACCCATCAGACTGGCATCACTTACCCTTTTTGAGCAGATTTGGAAAAAACTCACTATTTGTAAAAAGGAAGATTAGCTTCAATAAAGCGTATTCTTCTTCGCAAACATTGAGCTCACGAAATTTTCCCACTATCGCTCGTTGCACTTCATCCACGACCAAGCTCACATCAATTCTGTAAGAGAACTCATTGTGAATGGGAGATGCTTTGCACATCTAATGAGACTTCCTCGATGAAGAGATGATGATAGTAAAATTTTATGAGAGAGAGAGAAAGTACACGAGTTAGAAAGTTGTGCAAGTGGCTCGTTTTCTTTGAAAATAATTGAAAGAATAAAAGATTTCGCGTGGCCCTCTGTGTGTCCTTAATGTTTTCAAAAAGCAGCCACGCCCCTTCATTTAACGAAATTCTGTTCTAAGGCGAAAAAAAATTTGTCGGAACTCCACTGGCTCCACATATTGGAAGTCCTACCCCTATAATATACTATCCCCGCATTAGAATTCTGCGATCAACAAGATAGATATCGCCAAAAAAAATTACTGAACTCCAGTACTGCGTATCATCCTTGTCCACTAAAGCAGCTGCATAAAGCTGTGGAAAGATCAATTGGCTTAGGTGTGATTTTTGATTTGGAATCAGAAGAAACTTTTGATCGAAAAATCAAATTGAGCAGCGGTTCACCCGATCTAACAAAAATTGTACACAAATCAGTGGGACATAATACAGGGTTACGGTCAACGATAAGGGAGCTCGTTTTCTTGAGCTCATGCGCCTGTAAAATACCGCTCATAACTAGTCCAAAAATTACCCAACTCCACCGGAGTTCACCAAAATCCGCGTCTCATTGCTATACCTTGTTCAGAGTGGACGAACTTCGGATCCAAGGGCATCGTTCGATCCAGCTCGGCAAGGCGCAGCTTCTAGTATACAGAATTGCTCTAGGTAGGTGCACGATAGGCGGTCAGACTACATGAATCCTTTTAGTTCGCTTATGATAGGCTAAGTATCCAGTGTGATTATTCATTGCAAACTGAGTAATCTATCATAGGCAAAAACCTAAAGAAATTTATTATTACCGGGCACCTGATCGCAGTTCCGTTCAAAAAGGCGCCCTGTCAAGCTGGATTGAAAGGTTCCACTGATTAAGAATTCGTCCAATCTGAACCAAGGGCGATGCGACGCTAATTTCGGTTAACTCCGGTGAAGCTCGGTAATCACGAGCGGTATTTTACGTACATACGAGCTCAGGAAAACGAGCCTTCTTATTACTGACCGCAACCGTGTATTATGTCCCACTGATTTGTATACAATTTTTGTAAGCACATCTTGTGAAGCTACTCAATTTGGTTTTCAATTCAGATTTTTTCTTGATTACAAATCAAAAAGTCCAAGCAAATTGATCTTTCCGCAGCTTCATGCAGATGGTTTAGTGAGCAAGGATGCTACGCAGTTTTGGATATCGATTACTAGTTATTATGTAGTGTGTTAAAGTATTCACTGAAATGTAAATGTAGGAAAAGCAAGGGCTGTTTTGAGCCATGAGTTCAAGAGGCTATATCAGGTCGAAAACGACGACGATGCAGCATTTACTGAAGGTCACTGCAGAAATGAAAATACACGAAGATCAAACCGTGCAGATGAAAAACAATCCAAGTACTTACCCGTATTTTTTCAAGCAGCAACTTCCAGTTGGTACGAAGAAGCCACTACCGAGAGGAAGATCATTGGTGTTTTGTTTGAAGGCGTTGAAGCTCACAGTTAACAAGAATGTTGTCATAAGATGAGATGCCATGAGTCGCTCCTGCAAAAAGTCGCAGAGATATAAAGAAAGTTTGATGAGATACTGAGTTATTGTTACTTACTCTGTAGCGTTCATCGAGTGCCATGAAATCGTCAACGGCGCACAACCACTCCATATAGTGCAGCAGCAGACGACAATACAATGGCTTGACAGCGTTTGTAGGGCCGTTCAAGGCTTTTGAATGGTACCAGATGATCTAGAAGTTTGAAAGTTTGCATGTGCAATGAAGTACAAGATACTTTTGGAGCCGGGGTTTTGTGTTTAGAAGAGTGAGAAAGAGGAAGGGTTTTGCAGTGCGGCGGTTAAGCAAGGCAGTGTCCAAGCAAAAAGTCGATTTTGAGATTTTGTGCTTACCCGGACCTATTCGCCATGCTGAATCCGATAAACCACAATGGAAAGCGCGAAAACGCCAAAAAAGGCCCTAACGCAAGAACGAAATCGCAGGTGGACGGGGCCGTTCACACTGTGACGTCTCTCTCCCAGGCTTTAGGAGCGATCTTCTAGATTCCGATTTTATGTCATGCTTTCGCAGTTGGCTGGTTGTGATGTTAGGGCGACTAGCGGAAGCGAAAAGATCGCTCCTGAAGCTGGGAGAGTGACGTCACGATGTGAACAGCCCCGCCCACCTGCAATTTCCCTCCTCCGTTAGAGCCTTTTTACGCCGTTTTCGCGCTTTCCGGTGTTGATTTTCGGATTCAGCATAGCGAATAGGCCCAGGTAAACATAAAACCTCGAAATCGACTTTTTGCGTGGACACTGCCTTTAAGCATCTGTTTCAGCAAGGACTTCACTGCGTTACGGTTGTGAAACTAAATTAAAACTAGCAAGCTCTGCTTACGCGTAGGAAATCATAAAGCGCTTTTTTGCATCTCATTGTCATTCTTTCCGCATGAATATTGTTATCAAAGCTAGAGCACCATTTTCCCTTAAATTTGCCACACTGTGGCAACTATATAAGAAGCGAGCTGAACACGATGAAGGACGTTAAATTGACATCAGTTTTCGTCTAGAAAAACCATCTAAAGATTCATGAACCCGGTCTAATCCATCTCGCTGTTCCAAAAATGTACCTCAAAGGCAGCATCCGGGCAATGAACGCAATGTCAACTTTTTTTGCTTAGCTCGGCTTACTCGCTACGTTGAAATCTAGACTTTCCCAATTCCTATAAAAGCTCTCAATCCCTAGAAGCGCGAATCCCATCGAGTTTGGAGCTTCACCCCTTCCATCTTATTTTCACGAGTGGGCTTCCCGTCAACGCTAAGACGCAAAATCGCTGTAGGACTCTACCATCCTGACTGTAGCGGTGCCCACTCTAGCTGAGGACCTCATCAAAGATTCCGCTGAACAAATGCATGGATAAAACAAATGCACATATCCAAGAAAATTTCATGAAAAAACGCAATGGAGAATGAATTGATTTCCCTATGAATCCAATAAAGTAAGTTAGTAAGTCTCGGTTTGAGCAGCTTTACAAAAAAAGCCAGCAAACTTTACAAAAGAAGAGAAGAATCTGTTCCCTTGTTTTTCACGCCAAAGCGGTTGTTCATAGATCCTTTCCTTTTCGGGCCCCGGTATTATGCAGTTTTGCGCCGATTTTGTCCGCAGTTTTGGGAGAATTGATGTGTATCGTAAGACACTCAAGAACAGCTTATGAATGCTCTCTGTGCCTCGTATTTTCCACACTTTGCATCACTTCACTCCTCAGCTGAACGTGAACTGGTAGCAGTGGATCAGCTGAAGACGGGATGTGGACGGATGATCAACCGTCAGTTCACTTCGCATGCTTGTAGCATCGGAAGTTGGACGGTCGTCATTCCACCTGACGGATCCTCAACTAATGGCTTCAGTTCAGATCACCTGAATTGTCGAGCTTTACTACCGGCCATAGTCTTCTACCCCTTCGGCTTGCAGTGTGAAATCCGCAGATTGGCGAGGCTTCCCCATTACATCATCTTTCCGAACGGATTCCCTTCTGGTGCGTTATGAACACTTGTGCGGGGTTGCGTGCGAGGTTGTCTACTTTTGTATGGAGCTAGAATCCCACTATCCGAGTCTTATCGGGCACTGCCTTTGAAGGACATGAAAATGTCGAAGAACGGATTCCTTTGAAGTCCGTGTGACCCAAATGTCCTGGTCGTTGCGATATGTGCGCTCTAAAGGGAGTTTGATAACCGATAACCCCAGATAAGTGAATTTGTTAGGAAATAAATTTTTGCGCGCACACTGCCTTTTAGGTCTTTATAAGATCGTATTCGGTGCAGCTGGGATACCCGCATATGAAAGAGGATGAAAGAGGACGATGTTTTGGTACGGTCTTCAATACATACATATACATACCGGTGTTCGCTCACAGACAAGCAGAGGATTTCGCAACGCTTGTTGCAATGATACATCTAAGCTGCAGAAGTAGCTTTCAGGCACAGATGATGCGTAGGCATTATTGTCACAACTTCTGAAGATGAAGGGATCTTAGTTCTTTGAGGTAAAGACGGATACCACGGAACTACCTTTCTAGGTTGACAAGCATCCGAGTGAGGTATTTGACTCCCTCGGCCGTACCAAATCGTTCAAGAAGAGGATTCTTCACATTTTGGAATGTTTCGTTCTGCTGCTGAAAAAGGTAATGTGAGCATCTGCAATAGACTCTTAGTTTCGAAGTAGCAAAGCAGGTTCCAAAGAAATTGAAATGCTACGTAAGTGCATTCAAGTGCCGCCGTTCGATATAAAGTAAAATGGAGTCGAGAAGAGATTGACACTAGAAAGTTGGTGATACATATTCTTTTACTAGTTTGTTTTTCAATGGAAATCGAGGACTGGAATCAGGGTTCGGCATGAGCTGGCACCAGAGAATTTCCAAAGCGAAGTCCCCCTTGACATTCGCGTTTTACGAGATCCTCTTTGACCCTTAACCATAAAACGTAAAAAACCCTCAAAAACCTAAACGTCCTAGAAAAAAAGCGTCGCAATTTTTGTGTCTTTTCCGCCGCAAGAACGATAACCCCTTTGCTTTTTGTCCCCAAAAACGATATCCAGCTTGCCTCGTGCCAGCTGGTGCCAGGCCCTGGCTGAAATGCTCCTAAAAAGAGAAGTTTCTTGCAAAATAAAGAATTCCTTCTAGCCGTCGCTTCTCCTGATTCATTTGCTTTGTATACATTAATCAGAAATTATATTTCGTTCGTTCTGCCACATCAGCAGCCACGTAAGCAAGAGCTTTCTACTAATCTTGACATTTAATTTCCTTACACGAGCGTATGTTTGCTTATTCTAACAAGAAACGTGAACGTATATATTTGCCGTAATGTCACTGCTGATGTAGAAATATCGCATTATATGCAATGACGCAATAGATTAGACACAGCTTATCGACGTGAGATATCGAATGCCTGCATGATCCGCATGCAGTAATGAGTGCTACCGACAAAACAACAACCTCTTTCAGTTTTTACATCATGTTTTGGACAAAAGCTGATTTGGTCGAAAATTATTGTGTGTGCCTTATGTGCGCTTGAGTCAGCATGCCCGTTTTCACAGTCTCATCATACTCCTTGAAGACAGTGGCTCAGGAAATATTGCAATTGCGCTTTTCTGTTCCTCCTTGGTCTTCTGGATTCGTTTAGAACTTACGCTTGGTCAAAAAGGTGCTTTTTATGGCGTTATCCGGTCTCAAGATTGCTGAGGAGACTGAAGCGGATTTCCGCAGCCGGGTCGCGATTGGCTGTCTAGGCCAATCAGCCAATTGCCGCCAAAATGAGTGGTGTTACAGTCTCCTGCAGCCAGTCACTGTGCAGAAGATCACGGAGGAACAGAAAGCGCGCAGCTGCAATTTCCTCGAGCCACTACCTTCAACTGGTTCGCTTGCTGGCGAGATGATGCGTGCTGAGCCTTGAAGTGAAATTTCGAAAGCACTCAAATCGCTTCAAGCTAAGGATCGTCTGTTTTATCCTGCATAGATATCGCGAGAAATGGACCTGGCGAGTCATCAAAATGTTAGATTTTACAGCAAAAACACTAGTTGATAGAATACAAAGGGGAGGGCCACACGGTTATTTTTGCCAAAGGCAACCTATCGAAGCAAAAAAACGAAGCAGACGTGCACAAGCCTAAGGTTACTCTCCAGCACACCGCATCATCTTGCGTACACGAAGGTAAACAAATAAACATTGATTTGAAAGGGTACATAGCTTTTCCAAGTTTGGTTCTTGTTATCATGCAACATCGATAGCTTTGAAAATCTTACGCAGCGAAATGCAGCCAAGTCGAAATAGGGAACGACACTGCTTTCTTCTTTTGCAGGAATAACGATGTGGTCAGGCAGCTTCAAATCCCTCAATTTGCCGACTTCTGAATGGCTGAAGTTTTGCTAGCGTTACAGAAGGCTATTTCGAGTACCTTCTGGACACATCCTGGCTTTTAGACATCTTTGGAATCGGCACGATCTGCACTTGGACCTTTTGCCTAGAACAAAAATGTGTAATGAGATAAAGACAATAATGCTAATATACCAGATATCATTCGACAAGAGCCGGACTTCTCACAGACGTAGTAGATTTTTCTCTGCACTGCTCTAGCGAAGAATATTTTGCAACCTCTGCAAGTCAACAATTAAAGGCCAAAGAAATAGTATCAAATGGGTTTGTTGGTCAGAGTTCATTGGCATCATTTTCACCTTCAGGTGCATGTGTAGCAGTAGATAAAAGGCAATCCTGTAACGGATCTTCAACCAAAATTTCTTTACTTTTCGGAAATTCTCGCAATCTTCTGTTTGTTAACTTTTCATGGATTTCGAGTAGCCCTGGACTAATACGAAGACAATCTGGAGGCTTGAGCTATGCAATAATGCAGTTCAAAAATTTGTTGAGAATAGTTCAAAGATTCAAAATTCAAGGTTTTGACTTAATCATGTGCGGCATAGACCAAATTATCTACATAGATACCAAAATATCTACATCCACAAGTTTCCAAGTAATTAATGGTGACGAAAAATTCTTGAGACAGTTGTGTAGATTATTTCCTCCAAATGCAAAACTTCACGTTTCAATATAAGGTTGGATTTAATAGACAAAAAAGAAAGTAATGCCAGAGTGGCTATAACTTTAGCTAGATTGATGTTATTTTTGCTCTCTGCTTTTTGAAAGTGAAGACTGATTGGATAATCAAATGAGCGCAATTAGTATTTCAGATTTAGTTCTACGAAGCAAAAGTACATGTTTGACAATCGAGTACGAGAACTGTGCCATTTAGGTACCGCTTATTATTATACACAGCCGCTTTCATTCCAAATGGCATTATAATCCTCAACTCAGAAATCATTGCTATATACAGTAAGTGTTACGGATGCTAACCCCATAGTGCATATTCGTGTTCTGGTGCAAATATGTTCACTTCAGTAGAACTAGTGATTATATTTAAGGGTATTTTGACTCGAGAGGTAATGAATTATCAGCTCATTGCTGATTTCTGATGCAGAAGTAATTGCCGAGCAAGAGGAACGATAGTTGGTATGTGTCAAATAACTTGCACATTTTTTACCCTCATTTCTGTTTTTCCGCATACAAAAGCTCATATCATCTTCTCTTCTTATGCTTTGAATTACACTGAAGGCTGAGAAAATTTTATTGAATTTTGGAAATGAGGTCTCAATTGCTTCACGTTTTTTTTCATTTCTATTGCACAATCAAATTGTAGTTATCACTGAGCTCCGAGATCTCAGCATTCATTTTATCTCATTTCCCTTGTGTCTAGAACTTCTGCTTAAACCTACTTTACTTTCTCACTCAAAGCCACGTCATAAGCATAGGAAAGCAATAGAACTATGCGTTTCTTGCAAAAAGACAATATACTGTTGAGAACCAATGTTTGCGTGACGTGAGCATGGCCAATCCAACTTGTTTCAAGGCATCGTACGGTTTCAAAGTTTTTTGGAGCGTTTGTGGGACTGAGCAATAGTATAGTAAGTATTAGGTTGTGACGAAAGTTCCCGGGCAGTTTTGGGAATTCCACTGACTCATTTTTTTTTTCGCAGTTGGTCGATTCTTAACAACAAATATTTTATATGGTTCTGTAGAAAAAAACCTATGCTTTCCAGACTCACATCCATTTTTTGTCGATATCAAGCCGTATTTGATCTACAAACCAAAAAAAGGAAGTCTGTGTCACGACGAAAGTTTCAAGATTATTCTTTTGCTGCCATTTTTTCATAATAAACAGAAAAAATTATTTAAGGGCTGATTATTGTGAATAAGCAGGCTGTCCACTTCAAAACCGCAATGGCGGTTGGAAGGCGGGGCTTTGTGGTCTAATCAAGGCCACTTGCGCCCGCATGCAGTCTGCGTCTCTCCAGTGCGCATGCTCTCTGATCAGTACCGGCCTTAATGAAGTCACGAAGCCCCGCCTTCCAGCCGCCAAAAAAGTTGAATCAAAGGGTAACATTTTGATGACGTAGTCAGAAAGTCAGTTTGGAATCAAGCACTATCATGATCGATAGCGCCTTAGAAGACCTTTCCGTTCCCCAAGAAAACTCTTTAGCAGTGCTGGGAGTGCTAAAGCGGAGATCAGGATAAAAGGCCTATAAAAAAAATTTGGTCAACGATTTTTACAACATTGAGAAGCTCTTCAAGAATTCTCAACTGCTATGCAACCTATCCTGCCTGCGCTTTTGTATAAAATACATGTTTGGACTAAAAACCCAAGTTTTCAAAGAAAAAACAACTCATTTGCAAGAGCCATAAAAAACTGCCCTTCTCATTCGTATCTCTTCCGCACTAAATATTTATGTTGCCGATAATGTAATTTCGGTAAGCTCATTCATGTGTAGGTGAGCTAATTAATGCATTGACAGTACATCGAGTACTTTTAGTGCTTATCATTTATAACTGCTCCTTGGCAGATACTCTACTAAATAAGACAGAGCGATATAGTAGCTTCAGACGAAATTTCTGGCATAACCGAAAGCCAGAACTTAAGCTTGGTATAAAATTTATACTCACCCGCATACCAGACCACCGTAATGTAGTGTTGCACCATCCGCGGTGCAAACTTGACAAGTGGATGAAGATCGAATCGGTGTTGGAGGTGGCTGAAAGAAAAATAGTCTGAGATTCAGATAAAACTGATTCTGGTAATCGAATAACCCACAGGTATTTCAAGTTTGCCCACTACACAGTTGGAACAGCTCGGCTTTACATCCACATCCACGGCCATCTCGGGACACTCGGTGCTTAGAGAAGAAAACTTGGTGGATGAGTGTTCAGAGGAATCAAAAGCGATCATTTTTCCAAACAGAGCCGATAGTGGGACAGGTTTATCACCGCTGTGAGATTTGGAATCCATCACCTCGCACATGTCTGAAATTTTCGACTGAGCGCAAATCCAACTTTTTTTGAAAGTAAAACGCTTCTAATGGAAGGATATATTGGTGAAATTGAGTAACAAAGTAGATGCGTGTCAGAAAAACTTTTTAAAACATCAACGACCGATTACGTATTACCACTCTGCAAGTTAGCACCAAGTGAAGTGAGCCTGCAAGAATTTGAACACCATTAGTTTTTACAACGTAATGTGTAAATAATGAATACGTGTAATTTGTAGTAAAACTCTACATACGCAAGATATTGCAAAAAGGACGTTCATTAGATGCTACTTAGCTCGGTCAAACAAAACTTAGTGCAGAAATTCTTTGGTCAGTTAAAATCAGCAAGATAGAACCCAAAATGTGTAAAGCATTCAACATAAATTTTTTATAAATAGATCAAAGTTTAAATAATTTCAATTTTCTAGAGTGTTTATGTAAAAGAGACTAACCTACTATCATTACCCCGCACAAACATAATCTGTTCGAGCCAGAGTTTTCAGGCAATCCCGCAGCAATTCATCCCTTCTGTTTAACCGATTCAACTGGCTTGGCTACTGAAAGGCGAGGCTTTGTGACCCAGTTAAGGCCGCTCGGGCCCCCGACGCGGTCTGCGTCTCTCTCGCGCGAGTGCTCTCTATAAATTACCTAGCCTTAATTAGGTCACGAGCCCCGCCTTCCAGATGCCAAACCATTTGAATCAAAGGATACATCACTTGGGGACTCCAATATGGTTTTTTCCGAAGAGAGATAATGTTTATTACAAACGCATTAAGAATATCTTGACTCTATAGTTAATCAGGTTTAATTAATTAATATGCCATATAGTCGACTGCACAGCTGTAAGACAGCTCTTATTGATTACTGTAACAAAAAATCGGCGGTGCAAGATAATTTTTTCATTGATACTCGCATAATGTGTTGTTAGTTTCCAGCACAACATTTGCTCATTGCCGGTAATGTGCAAGTCGAAGCTTGTATGGGAACCAGCGCTCGGCATCAGCTAGAACCAGAGAGACTTTAAAACGAAGAACCTTTGGCTTTGAAAGAATTTGACGAAGTCCCACTTGACTTTTTAAGCCACCTCCACTCCATTCCTTCTCACTACTTCTCAGTTGTCTGCTTTGCTTGTGCCGTCGCCACTGCAGAATAGATGGTATAAGGGTGAAAACTCCTTCTTTACCATTTACTACACCAAAACTCAAAAAATCTAATAACTCTGCATCATGTTTCGAACACGTTTTATTTTATGGTCAAAGCCTGAAACCTACCAGTCTACCACTTGCGCTACCCTTTGATTCAACTGAATTGTCGGCTCGGTGGGGCTTCGTGGCCTAATTAAGGTTAAAGAATGATTCTAGAGCACGTTCGCGAGAGAGACGCAGATTGCGTTGTGAATGCGAGCGGTCGCTTTCCAGCCGCCAATCTCGTATGAATCGTATGAATCAAAGGTATCTCCTTTACATCGGCCTTACTTACTTTTTATTTCATCCACCTCCTGCCAATATTTCATCTACCTACACCTTCCCCACTCCTGACAATGATGACAAAATAAATTCTAACAAGATCAACATCAAAGGATAAAGGCAAATTGGATGGACCGGAGCAAATTGCGTCGCCAATCAAAATTTTTTAGGGCTTCAAGAAATTGTGAAGGAAAGATCACGAATTTTTCTCGTGCGAATTTCAAGGGTAAAACTTAGAAATAAGTGTGAAAAGTTATGTGAGCCTCTCTTCTCCTAAAACAGTTCCAGCTGAATCGGAAAAAAAGTTGGGCACGGCTTTTATTTACGTACATTTTCATCAAATCTGGGACCAAGTTCGAGTTCCATCACTCTCAGCGCAGCATTTGGTGCCGTACCATTGCGTTTCGGTTGTGAATATCGTTTTTTGTTCGTGGTCGAGCAGGCTGCCGGCATGCCGGCGGCGCTTGCGCCTCCCCGTCACAGACACCGCGGAAACGATATCCCCTTTTCTTTTCCCTCCGAAAACGATATCCAGCTCACCTCGATTCTAGATGCCGGGCCCTGGTGGGAACGCACTCCTTTTTTGAAATATGTTTCGCAAGAATTAAGTGCCACTACGAAGAAAAAGCGTAAGATGAAACGCAAAGATACTCAGAGATTAATTTTGAATGTGGCAATACCCAATAATACACACTCGAAAGCATATATGCTTATAGCATCCTCCATCATTGGCACATCTACGGACGTCATATAACGAAAAAAGGTGCATGTTTACTGAAACTAGAGCAAGTAAGCGAGCAAGTATTATTATATTTGTCGCGAATAAAG
Organism: Cylicocyclus nassatus; assembly: GCA_958299035.1. Lineage (NCBI taxonomy): Eukaryota > Metazoa > Nematoda > Chromadorea > Rhabditida > Strongylidae > Cylicocyclus > Cylicocyclus nassatus. The sequence goes on from CATQJL010000305.1 coordinate 37,215,940, forward strand.
GGGCCACCATGAATGTTAAAATTATGCAAGCTACTTGATATGCACATGCATGAAAAAAGATAATAAAAAAGTAGATAAGTAAGTATGTAGAAAAATGTAAATCCAAATTGAAAATACAAAACAATACCGAAATTTTCAAAAGACTTCATGACAAGAGAGTTATTAATAATCAAACATTTGGCGCATCTTTTGGGAAACTCTGTATATACTTGTCGTTTTCATCAAATATTTCACAAAAAATTCATACAAACTTATTGCGAAAAAATCAACTTGTTGAAATCACTTGAGTAGTGTTAAAGCTTTCTTAAACATCAGCCAATGCTGAGTGGAAAACACGAATGACTACAATTGTTATTGCTACTATTTATCAAATTTGCAGAATTTACATTAATTTAGAAATGGCTGTTAAATGTGGATATGGAGTTGTTATGCAGTTATAAGCGACAGAAATAAATATCAACACATAAAGCCCTGCCGGGATCGAAAATTGTAATCAGGTGGTAGATAAGATTTCATCGTTATTATATCAAGCTCAGACTACTTACACCGTTTACAGACTACTTATACCGCTGTACCTTCTCCGATTTTTCTGGCTTAGGCTACAAGCAGTTCAATGTAAATTAATACGAAGATTGTTCTCTGGAGGATTTCGTCAAAAATATGATGAAAATTGTTATGATAAAGAGACACGAGACAATGAGAATGTCGATTTACAGCTCACGTTACACGCCCACAAATGCCATAGCAACAGCGGCTATAGCTAGGGAGATGGAACAACACCCAAGAAATCAGTGTTCATAGTTCACTCGTGTCCAACTAACTATTATAAAAGTCCAGTTGTATTATTGAAATCACGAGTTTGACGCAATCTGAGACGGCTAGAATGATTCATGCTGAAAAAAAAAACTCTACTGCTCTGAGCATACTACAAAAACAAATGAAAAGTCGTAAGTAGCCGGAGAAAACTAGCACATTTTCTCTTGCAGATTAGGATTTGCACGTTTGTACGTTATTAATTGTACGTTTTGTCGTCAATCTTTGTGACGACGTTACTTGCATATTGCAAAAGCCATTAGTTGTTGCTGAGCAGATAAATTGAAATGATTAACGCAATGAACTTTGAACGAGCAGATGAATTGATTTTATCTTTCTCTAAAAATCAAACGAGGCGGCTAGAGCTCGAAAGTCATTGACTCTAATCAGCAGCTGTTAATGCTCTGGCATCACAGAAGGGCTTTCCACAACTCATCAATGTAACTTTGACAAGAACTTTATCGAATCAAGACACTAGGTTGTAATGAAAGTCTCAGAGCAATTTTGGAAAGTCCTTCTTTGAATTTTAGACTCATTTTTTTCGCAGGTCGAACCTTAACGACAAATATTTTATACGGTAGAAGAAAGCCTAGGCTTACCAGACTCGTATCCAGTTTCTATCGATATCAAGTCGTATTTGATCTACCCACCAAAAAAGATGTCTGTGCCACGACAAAAATTTCAAAGTTTTCCTTTTTTGCTGCCATTCTTCAATAACCAACACAGAAAACCATTTAAGGGTTGGCCATTGTGAATGAGGAGGCTGTCCACTTCAAGACCGCAGCTTTTCTCGGATTTTACAATAGGCGCACAAAAATTACAACCTCTCAAACTTGCCATTGACCACACCTGCTTCCACAGTCGCGTTGATTTTGTAAGAATTGTCACGCCTCGTGATGGGTCTAAAGGATGTGCAAAACATTACCCCCAACAATATTTGCAGCGAAAGTTTAATCATTCCTTGAAAAAAAGGAAGACCTCCATCATTTACTCAAAAAAATGGGGCATTCTCAGGGTGCAAAAATGCCCGATTTTTCAAATTTTTCGAGAAAGTTTTTCTACAGGCTGTCCACTAGAATTGAGACGCAGTCTACAAACGGGCCTAGCAGAGTTCTACGTAATTACCGGATATGAGCTCTGCGGCTCTCTTCGTGCCGGAGAAGTTCCTGCACCAACAGACCAAAACTCAAGTCGATCTTCCCCTCTGCTGCGTATGCTGTTGGCCCGAAATGAAGTGCTGAGAATTAACAAAATGAGCTTACCTTGTAGACAAAACTGTACCTTGCCTTTTTAGCAAAGTTTCAGCTTTCAAAAAAGATCAACCTACTTGAAATTACAGCAGTTTGCAAAATTTCGCAAGTGTCCGAAACTTTCGTTACAACCTAGTAAGATAAGCATTGAGCTCAACGAGCAGAATCTATCGAATACTCTTGCGGCAGGAAGTCGATATCCACATCGCATCCAATCACAATAATGGTTACTTACAATACATGGAATTACGGTAACGCACAAATTGAAAAATTCGTCTCGTAACTAAGAGAAAGCGTCTTTTCGCAAGCCGATAGTTTTTGAATTCGAAGATAAATCTTGGAAAATAGATAGTCATTATAGTGGCATTCCTTTTTTGAGGTGCTGGGTCTTTCTCTGTAATCGTTGGAGTGTTTGGCATGATAGTCAGCAGTTGATTTGACTTTTCGACTCTTAAGAAGACAAAATCGCCGAAACGTCAGCCTCTGCAGTAAAGTTCTGTACCGAGTTCAGCTAATCACCTTATTGTTAGATCAGACAATCAAGAGCTACGTTTCTACTAAAAACCTGGGCAGGTAATGTCGGCCTAACTACCCGATGATCTTTGAAAAACATACGAGCTATATAGTGTCCATTCAATGCTACGATTTCTTATTTTTTAGCGATTCCGAGCTAGATTACCTGTGACATCCCTCAGCAGAACTTTCCAAAAATACTGGTCAATGGGAGAGAATAGGAGTAGCAAAATGTAATGCTCGATGGCAGCGCTCAGAAAATACACATTTGACAGCATTTTAGTCCAGTCTTGTCCTCACCACAAAACCGAACCAAGGATGCTGCGACTGCTGTCATTGCCCGTATGTAGGGTGAAAGACCGATACGAATTGATAAACTAGAAGAAGTGTTAATGATGTGTGCATTTTATTTGGGCTCAAACTGATCGTTAACTTTCATCGACAGCATAACTTGTTTGATGATCCCTTCATTGTGGATAACTCAAGTTACAGTAAGAATCAAAAATTTCGTAAATCGAGTTTTTGTGCTCCAGTCATGGTATTTTATATTCTTCCGATAACCACAAGCACGGAGGGTTTGCAGTTACAAGCGTTTTTTGTCAAAAAAAACCTTCACTAAAGCTTAGATACACTTAGTAGACAGTAGCGCTGACAACAAATTGTGTACAGTCTGCAGTCTGCATCGGCTATTCGATGTTTCAGCTCTTAGAAGTACTATATGAACTGACTCTTCCCTTGCAAAACTTTCGAGGAGAGATTGAATCCCTTGAAGGATCAAAGTTAAACTGACTTTGATTGATAATTTACGCATAACAGAGAGGTCCCATCTTTTAGAAAAGAATTTGCGTAAACGTAAATGGAAGGAAAACCTATCGTAATACTGAAAGGAGATCTTTGTTCAGAAAAGCTCATGAGAGCAAAAGGCAGGATTAACTGAATGCGAGAGCGTTCACGTCCACTCTTACGTGAATCCTATGATTATCAGATCGAAGAGTGGATGCATACAAAGTCAATGGAGAGTCCAATTTCTGCAACGTTAGCCACTTTTGCAGCGCAGATTCTACGCTAATTTCAGAAAGTATATTTGCAATTAGTGATTTTTTTTCAGTAAAAAAAGTGGTCGGTAATTTACTACGCTGTTGCTAATGACCCGTATACATGATTCAAATATCTATGACCTAAGTGAACAAAAAATAGTCGAAAAAGCACCACAAAAACCTTTTCATTCATTGTTTATAACTAATGCTTCTGAGAAACAATATAATTGCTTTCACGCTCGCCGATACCATAGCAATAGCAGTAGGCGTGCCTACTTGCTCAATAGTCAGATGCAAGTTGCATAAGCAAAGGCGAAGGGACCGTGCAGTCTCATTGAAAGCAATAGGATAAGAGTAGCCGGCATACCAGGCTTTTCTCTCATCCATAAACGTTAGTTCAACCCGTCAATCTTTTAAATCTATAATATTTCCAGCTTTTCTCTGTTCTACGTCACATACAGGGGTCCCAAAAATGTGCCTACTGTTTAATTGTAAATAACTCTCTTGTAATGAAGTCTTTCAAGAAGCTGTAGGTGCCGTTTTATAGAGCGAGGTTAAACTTAGATTTTCAGTATGGAACGAATCATCTATCCTCTTCACTACTGTAGGGTTACGGTACGAATTTCGACAAGGATTTTAGAGCATTGGAGGCTATATTCTGCCTCGGAACAAAACCAAACAAGCCAAAAACTCTTATACTACGGTAATGGGAGTCGCTGATTTCGAACTTAAAATTCCCATTTTATTATGATGCTTTTTTCCAAAGTTATTCCCGGTAAATCGTAATAACTCAATTCCCAGCATTTGTCAGAAATAATTACACCGTCAAAAAGGCTCAAAACACTCGTAAAAGTTGTTAAGTGAAATCAGCATGCGCGAAAACCCTATTACATGGTTTTTCGAATTTTTTGAAAAAAATTTTGTTAGGTGGTATATTTCACATAGATTCCATATGCTGAAAGTTCTTACCATAATCCTACACTAATGAAGAGCGACAGCTGATTTGCTCCATACTGTAAATCTAAGTTTACAGTATGGAGCAAATCAGCTGTCGCTCTACAAAACGGTACCTAAAGCATCTTGAAACACTTCATTACAAGAGAGTTATTTACAATCAAACAGTAGGCACATTTTTTGGGGACACCCTGTATACTTCAGCAACATCGATAAACACAGATGTTTACGAACGATTTCTCGTTCTCCTAATCAGCATGCTCACTTATCCCCCTACCCATACCAAACCCAATGAAATGAAATCTTAAAGTGGTTACCGGATGGATAACAAAAATACACTACTATCTCCTATCTCGCCAAGGTTTTATGCTTATCAGGTACAAATGGATTAACAAGCGATTTTCTAAGACATACAAAGCACTATCCAAGGTGTTCAACACCTTGTATGCTTCTTGCACCTTGTGTCCCAAAATGTTTATCCACTAACTGATTTGGGTCAGGGAAGAGGGCAATTTGAGGCTTTAAAAATCGAATTTTTCCGGGACATTTTGATTTGCTCTAGTTGAGAGAGGTCCCACCGAATTATACCACAAGCCATGAGCCGAATTTGCCCGAACGCTGCCTTCAATATCTCTCTTCCCGAGAAGTTCTTCACATTCTTTTAGGTAACGTTTTGTAGAGCTGGCTTCAAGAGATTCGTGGAATGGAGTATACCACCGTTCGCTTTTGGTTACTGTAGGATTAGGGTAGGGAATTTGGGGAGGATTTTCAGCCATTGGGGGCCTTGTTTCAGTTCGGCAAAGCAGACAACCTGACAACTCTTACACTAGGTTATTCAAAGCCGATGGCACCAAACGTGCACTTTGCTTTTCCGCAATGCTTCATTTATGAGTTATGCCAAGTGAATCGCAAAAGCTATTCAACTATGCTCCCCAAAATTGTGACTGACCGTTTAAACAGCTCTAAAAACTTGTGGAAAGAGTCATGAAATCAGCGCGCATGAATATTCTGGTGAACAACAAACAGTTTTTTATTTTTCTTCGAAATGCAGGTGATGCACAAGGACGCTGTAAGCTCGAATTGCTATCTTGATCTTATGGCAATAAAGAGTGATACTGGTGATTTGCTCCATACTGTGAATCTAAATTGGATTCAGGTCTACAAAATGGCTCCTAAAGAAATGCAAAGATTTCTTGAACAGAGAGACGCTTGGGCAAAATCGACTGACAGGTTTGGGCAAAATCGACTTATCAACTGTTAATATGATTCGATGACTTCCCTCCCAATTAGAGCAAATCAAAAGGTCCGTAGGAAAATGCAAGGTATAAAACCTTAAACACATCTGATCCCTTGACCCTTTATGCTCCCCTTACACGCTTCCGGACGAGTTTACATGTTCAGCACGCCATTTTCTTGCAGCTGCAACGTACCTATCTATCCGTGGTACGTGTTTTCACGTTGCACCAATGAATTAGCGTCGTACTACTCGTCCGCGCTTAACATAATAGGGTCACCAAAAAAGGGTATTCGATGTTTTCATGCAATTTGCACATCGTATTTGGAATCAGGGCCAATAAAAGAAGCGACCATGATAAAACACGAGTCGACAATTTGCCTGGACGCTGCCTTTGACGACCAAACAATGTATACGTTTCTAATACACCCTGTACAACGGATAGCAAATAATTGATAAAAACTCAAAATAGCACGAAATTATGAACCTCTGATCTGCCGATGCTGTCGTTTGGTGTAATTTTATATTTATCTAAAAAATAAGTGGATGCATATGGACGTTCCTTAGCAATCTTTTCGTTTCGATTAAACATACGCGATCTGCCGTTCAAAACTTCTCAGAGCATATAAAAATTTATTCTCAAGCAATTTAATAAATAGAACATGCATTATGATCATCTCAGTAGGCAGGTGCAATTTTTGACAAATTTTTCACCATCGACTCATATTTTGCTATGAAACCGACTCCTGGCCATGATAAGCCTAATGCAAAACGTTGGTAGATTGATGTGACATATGGAGCGATCTGGAAAAAAGTAAATCTATGCATAAATAAAACTCAAACTGTGCAAGTGTGTTTCTTAAATTGTTCGTGCATCATAAAAAGGCGTTTCACTAAACCGATAAGCGGCAAACTTTAAGCATATGTTTTCGACTCGCCAAGAGCTAATTTTCGCGCGATTTATTGAGTCCTTCAATCTATAATATTTATCGATTTTGATGCTCTGCAATGAAAGTGATTTTTATTATTTACTTTCGAGCACCTTCGCTCAAGCATTGGCGGAGGTGAGGGAGGGAGGGGGCTCATTCTTATTTCAAAGTGAAGGATGCGGTAGCAGTTGAGCTACCCTAACGTTGCAACGCAATGTGGGATAATTGAGAGAATGGCCCGCGTAAAGCTGGGGATATCAGCAAAATGTTAATAAATTCAGTTTTATTTGGAGGCAGAATGATTGCACGTGCGCCGTATGGTTTTAGAAATATACCAAAAAAGATTTGACTTGCATCGTACCAGTATGGGATTGACGTAGTGTAATAAACAAACATCTAATTTCCTTTTCTTATTTCATACAGATAATTTTTGGTCTTTAATTGTGTTGTTAAGTAAAGTAATCGCGAGTTACAATTATCAAACTAACCCAGTGCAACACAGTCCGATATATGAAAAGATAATGTAGGGCAGACGATACAGCCAGGCGACGTTGAAGGCGAACAAATACGGTAGATAAGAAAACCGTGTCGTCTTCGAGTGGAGAACCTAAAGTATGCGCGTACACTCTGCAAATTGCAGTTTTGATGCTTTTACGAGCTCTTATGCATGGACGATGTTACAATTGTGGAAAGCACAGATCGCTATGGCGGAAGTTAGATACAAACAAAAACAGAAACAACGCAATGTGAAACTGCAGCAAAGTATGCTAATTAGTTCTTGCAGGCAAACAGCGCGTTCAGCGAAGCATTACCGTTCATTATGAGGTAGACATGCAAGCTCTGACGCTGAGGTCTTCAGGAAGTTCTTCTGTAAAGTCAGCGTGTTCCGCATTGCTTCATTGCTGTGCATTTCGATGTTCAGATTTTTTTTAACATATCGAATAAATATGAGGCGTCCCAAAAAATGTCCCCACTGTTTAATCTTAATAATATCTCTCATCTTTCGCCGACACCTCCAGCTACAAATCTGTAGGGCTGGCTTCTACTCACTTTGAATATAGAGCAAATCATCGACTGCTATTTCAGCGACATTATTGTTCTGTACAGGTACCGAAAGTCGAAAAGGGTTTCGAAACTACGAGAATCATTCGCACCAAAAAGACTCCAGAAAAGCTGGATATTCCATAGCTAGGCAAATAAGGGTAGCTAATTCAAAATATGTACAATCATGTTTATATTACCGCAGACTTTTCTCCCAATGGTAGGGTCTTTTTGTCAAAAACCATCGCATTCTCTAAACTGCGTTGCAAACATGTACTAAGTGAGTTTCTGGAACCAGCGCCCCAAAAGCATCATCAAAAAGTTTTCAGGGTCTGAAAATTCCAGAATTGACTTCGGAGGAATTCCTACCCTAACCTTACACAAGCGAAGACGACAAATCCTTTTCTTATCCAAACTGGCTTCAACTCAATTACAGCTGAAAGCCAGCTCGGATACCAACTGGTACCTGGAGGTCGGTGGAAGATGTCATGGTAAGGGACAAATCAACGTTAAATACCGAGGACTTTTACGGGACACTGTATGTGAGGAGAGCATTATTGTGAGATGATTGGGTTAATGAGTCATACCATAGTGCAAAACTAGAGAGTGTACCATTTTGAAATTATGTTTGTTTGCTTATCTTATCTTCTTTACTTAGTTACTTCAGTCTTACTTTATTCCACTTACCTCTCAAAAACTGCATAAGTACTGTTTCTATCGCCACCAAAGTGCCACTTCTGCCACAACCGTCCAGGCACTGCACGATTGTCGGAGTTTTCTGGAGCCGAGCTCTAAAAGATCTCGTAGTATCAGATAATAATAACAAACAATGAACAATTTGTCGTCAGCACTCCCTGCGGTTACGCTTTGAACGCATATTTCATAGTTGTAAAGACTAATAAATGCCTGCTATCCTAGACAATGACTATGGTCAAAACGGCACCTCCTCATAACATTATACCACCACTACCATGCCTGGTTTATATCGGGAACTAGATTTATAAAATGCTTTGAAAGAATAGAGACCAACTTAGATCCTTTGACCTATGCTACTCATCCTTCGCGTGACAATATCCCTCGCTCTAAGTAGCTGGATGATTCAACTTCTATTGCTTACTTCACTGAAAGGATATATATTTTGCAACGTGAGCAATAAAGTGAGATTTTCAAAGAAATAAAGAGGTTTTTCGTTTACTGCCAAAAGAGTGGATAGGTGGGCTATTTTCTTACTGTCTGGGATTTCCTCGTATTCACAGGTGATAACTAACATAGAAATTTTGGGACTCAGCAAAAATGTTCGGTGATGCCATTTTTGACATAATTCAAAAGCTGAAGCTGATTGCTGTTCCTAGGGTGAGAGATACGAAAGTACATGTTGACACGATATGTCGCCGATAGGCTCCACCCCGCGCGGACATCTGGAACATATCTGTATTGCCTGTAGCATGCATGACTACGGTTGCAGATGTCCGCGTGGGATCACCTCTTTTCGGCGGCATATAGTCTCTTCATTGCTGTTCTTTTAAACGCGATTAAGTAAATATCTACTGGAAATGAGATAAGGAAAAATGTTATAAGATTAGAAATGAGTCCTTTTCGGTTTGAATTGATTGACCACATATTCATTATTATATGCGAAGACTGCGCATCAAACATGGAGTAAAATAAGGAGGGCTTCGAGTTAGGAGAGGAAATCAAAGTCTAAGCTCTCCATAGTTCTTTTAGTCAGGCTCTTTATATGACGTCAACGCTATGTTTTTGCCATAACACCATTTCGCTTCTTTCATGCAAAGAACAAATGCATTTGACAGCTTTCCCACAGCGTTCCCGAAAAAAACGCGACCTGATTTAGGTGACGTCACCGTTGCGTGGCCATATCTCGCTTCAGAGTGGACGAAACTGAATCCAATCACGGAGTTCGATTCAGCTCCACGAGGAGCATTTCTGATTTACAGAGGTTTGGTCCTGTTGTTTGGTTTGGTCACTGTAGATGCGCGGTAGCAGCCAGATTGATTTCAATCTTTTTAGATTTTGCTTTAGGTTACTCAGGGCACGTAATCATTATCATTGCGGCTGACTGAATCAACTGATTTTATTGATCTCAAAAACTGAGTTAAAATTGTACATCATTTGCGAAATCTGACTGCCTGCCGTGCATAAACCATATCCACAGGTGCCTTTATACATGTCCACCGTAAAACGAGATATGGCTTCGCACGGCGACGTCACCTAAAATAGTCGCTTTTTTTGCGGAAATTATAGGCGGCATTGTATTCTCATTTTAAAAATAACAAGCCAATTTTTTGCGCTTAGCGCTCGCAAGAGCTGAAATATCTATGTTGAACTTCCTATGATGTTTTTATGTGATAACATTCTCACTTTCTCAGCACTCGAAAAGGCCAATGGACATCGCTCATCTGCTGCCAGTCCCACTGCCAGTGTTCGACTGTGTGCACGTCAGCCTCGTTGTCACTGTTAATAGGTCGCAACTCCTGAAAAAGTCTTACTTACCCTGGATAAAGCGACAAAACTTTTCATTACCAAGTAAGTGACGTTAAATAACGGGTCTACCGTGCCATCGACGCGAACATTACGAACCATCAGTGAACCAAAGCGTTGAGATTCTCCTACCGACCTGTAAGGGAAATGATAAAAAAAAACTGTCCGAACTCATATCTGCACATTCACGGGTAGCAGAAAAGAAGAGATGATGATACCTGGGCCAGTAATATAAGCAGTGAGGGGACGGAGAATGATCTAGTGGACCAAGTGAATGCTTGTCTACTGCGCTGCACAGCATTATTATAAATTTTGACTTCTCTTGATACACCTAAAATGTGCAAGATCGGTCTTAGAGTAGCTTGTTCTCAGTTCCCGATAATAAATCTTTACTTATGATAGTTGAATTATCGGTCGTATGGCAGCACAACAAAACTAGTACTTTTAAGGATCAAAATCATGTTTTTTGTACCTTGATTAAAACAGTGGCTCACATACCTTGAGCTGAGTCTATAATCATGAACTGAACTTTAACCGTATGCTGTACTTGAACCATAGGTAATTCGCTTGAGATTTCAAGAGACTGGCGCTGGGTCCTATTTTTACTAAATCTACTAATTTATAGGAATATATTTATTTTGAATTGATAGCATTGATGTTCAACAAAAAATTTCTCTCAGAACTTTTTTGTTTTATTTCTATTGTTGTTTTTAAAACTGTTTTTTTTAAATCTTAGAAACATAGCAATTGCCTACCATTCTCCAAAAATCAGCCTGTGTATTTTGCAAGGGCGCCTGAGTACATATGAATGTGTTCAAAAGCGGTCCTCCATGTACGTAATTTGCGTGTATGAAGTCAGGGGTACCGCTGAAGCAATGAGGTGGATCACAGCTTAACGTTTCAGAAGCTGTCAAGCTTACTATGTTTTTGACGATGTCAAGGACACCTCGGTCGTGTGTTCGGCTGAGAAAATGTCTTCGATCACTTCAGCTCTGTCCTCCTGACGCGATTCGTTAGAAAGCAGATGTACACGTGTTACGTCACAGCATGGTATCACTGAAGACAAAGTGACGAAATTCGATTGCATAGTAGAATTTTCTACGTTAGATTGCACAAGACTTGCACGTGGTCTAATACAACGCCTGCAGCCCATGTAGGTTCCAATTGATCGCATCTATGTACTACGGATTAAACTATAATATTTACATCAAAGCTTCTGAGTGTCTGTGATTAAGTATAGATAATCTATTCCCGCAGGGGTACACCAGCTGGAGGTGTTGAAGGTCCAGGCCGTCCACCCAAACGAAGGATGACGAGAATTAGATACGGTAGCCCCTATCTAGGTAATGTGCACCGCAAAAGGGGTGAGGTGAAAAGCGAGAAAATCCTTCCAGGCTACACCAGCTGAAGGTGGCGGCGGTCCTCTGCCCGCCACATGGGTGGTCTGAAGATACAGGTCCAAAATTGGGCTTGAAGTCCAAAGCCCTTCACAATGACTGTCATATTTTCGACAGTTTTGCACACAGTTAAGCCGATTTTGCACTTCTTTGAAGCCACCCATGCTGATGGGTGGAGCGACCACATCTGCTACTACCCTCCCAAGAGATTTTAATGCTTCAGTTTCACTTTTTGCAGAGGAACTCAGGCGTTTACTTAATTAGGGGCCCCGCATTGGTGCCTTTAAATTTGCAGCGATCAAAATATCAGGCTTCTTAACTAGCAATTTCACGAATGCTCCCATTCCAAAAACTCAATCCACTCACTCCCCTCTCCCCCCATTCCGCTGTCTCCAGCCTCGAAGTGGCTCTCTCAGAATTCTAATGATTCTGTGGCACTGAACACCATTCTGTCTTCTGTAGCTGCTGCCTCTGGAAGCCAAGATATGAGCGTTTCTCCGAGCAAAAGTTGAGCGAGATGATAGAATGAATCGTTACGGTTCCACTTCCAATAAACAAGGACACAGCTTCTGAAGTTTTGCTTAGATCGAATGTGGCCAGCCGCGTCGTGACCATTTACGATGTGATCACTGGTGCGCAATGTTCTTTTCAAACCTCATATTCTTCCCAGGACACAATCCCATATCTGTATTCATGTAACCAACTCTCTAGCCTTCGCGCTTCATGCGATTGTTAATATGCGGAAACGAAATGAAATTCCAAGCGCTGGTGTTCGCATGAGAATCAAAGTCTGTAGAAGCTGGGAGACAATATTATTGCCTGATGACACTTTCAGCTTCGTAGAGCCCCTAGCAAAATGTCCCACGAAATTAGCAAGTATTGTAGTTGGGAGGGAACCTTCAGAATTTCGCGCTAATTGAGAAAGAATGCTGTAAATGGCGCTCTCAGTCCAGCTGCTTACAAATGCTCACTTTGTAGAAAACTCCTAGTCACTTACGTTTACTTCTAGCTTTTGTGAGATAATTCGCGTTGAATGCGGTCTGCGCGGCTTCTTCTGGGGTGAGTTCGTTGTTGGAAAAGAATGACTCCAAGCGGTTGAACTCTGCGGTGAATTCCTAAGAAAAAAGTTGCGATAAAAGGGAGGAATGTCACCGTAGGACTGACCATCACATGACAGTTGATCTTGCCTGGTTCAATGAGCAAGGACCAGCGCACTCTGTCCGTCATTTGAGCAGCAAATCGTGAGATGCGCGCAGCTATTTGTGTCGAAACCTCAGCTGGATGGCGGAACCAATTGTGAAGGGGATCGCGCTAAAAATTTGAATAAAGTGAAGATAGTATTACAGTCACGATGATTGTTCATAAAGATGTGGTCTTGCAGACACAAAATTTCAAACTTCAGGTAAAATACATGGCCTAGTCTACATAAAATAACGTGTGAATTGCAAAAAAAAATTTGATAGGAGGTTTTCACAACATAAATTTTTCCATTTCCGGTTTCATGGCTGATTATCAGAGTAGTTTCACTCAACGGTATCGGGAGTCTACTGTTTAGGAACCTGAGCCGCCTTATTTTCACCATTTTTGATGGCATTCGAAGAATATTGTCTTGCACGATAAATGGCGGGTATTTGATCCAAAGTAGAAATTTCGAAGAACCCACTTATGAATTTGAGAGCTGAAGCCTAAGATAAGTTCCATATTTATGCTAATCTAATGGTTGCCACATGACCATTTCCTGGATTGATTCTTGCATTTCAAGCAAAAGCAGAAATATAACTTCCGTAGGCACATTTCAAATACAAATCATTTTGTAGAGCCATGATTGTATAATGAAAATAGACAGCATCATGCAAGTTTTTCCCTCCCCTCCCCCTCCCCCTCCACCCTTTTAAAAGTTCCATGTTAATCTAACGAGAAAAAGATAAAATACTGACACTTTTGAGTCGATTGAAATGTGAGGCAGCTTTGAAAAGAACGCTGCTACATTCGCTGAGGGAAGGAACCAGACGATCTCTCAACCATCCCGTCATTTCTTCTCTAAATCAAGTTATATGCAGTACAAAAATCATAGAATCGACAAACCCTGAAAATTTACCCGTATTTCCTAACCAGATCGGCCTCATCAAGTTCGAAAAATTCAGAGCGAGCAACCATATTCTGTATCAGCTCCAGACGCGTCTGCTCGTCACATAGTATTCCGTCTACTTTGAATAGTTTTTGAGCAATAAACGTCTTGAGTTCCGAGTCCTCATAAGCCTCCTAATGAATCATTTGTGAATATTCTATGCTGCAAAAACTTGAGGAAATCTTACAAGGCGTTTCAACAACGCTCTATCAGTAAAGTGCCGTATCCATCTCTCAATCAAACCGCCTTTTTGCGACTGAAAACTTATAATGTTACGACAACGGAGAGAGGCTTGCTGAACAGCTACCTCAAAGATCTCCTTTTCTCTTTTGGCTTTGCGATACCCGTCAACAAAATTCTCATCGATTATAGCGTCCTGAAAATAAATGATACATATACTGGGTGATCGAATGATCCTCAATTTTTTGTTAAAAGGCTGGCTGACCCTCGTCCTTTCATTCCAGCAAGCAGCAAATTTAAAAAATACGAAGTTGCAAATTAGATTATATGTCATATGAAATTACGAAAGTAAACGCCTGGAAATTGGAAATGCATGTATTTTGCGCTAACTTGTTAGAGACACACTAGTGCATCATGGATGCTAGGCATCAATTAAGAAACACAAAAAGAAAACATCACGTATTTGATCCCTATTATGGTGGGGATTTCTATGATTTTAATCTTGGTAAAAACAATAAACCCTGGATGCTCACATGAAATTCAATACTACTAGCAACTGAGACTGCGTCAGCTCTCGTAGTCTTGCGGGAGTGCATTCTAAAAAGACGTAAAATACGGCACAGTTCAGTGGGATGGATCTCATGAACACAAACTTTTTGAGGGTGAATGTACAGATCTGAAAATGGTTGAAAAAGAATGCCAAAATGGATGCCTACTCTGGAAATGACGCCACCATCGATTTGAGGGCAAGACAAGATCATCGTAGATTACTTTTGATCCATCGCTCAAAAGCACTCATCAAAGTTGTTGTCCAATCAATTATGAATATATAAAACACTGGGACAGCGATCAAGAGCATGACACTTTACATTTCTCCTGAAACCCCTGTTCTTCAATTTTTTTCTGTTTTAACACAATCCCCTGTATCCTCAATCATCCTTAATCCCCGACTTATGATCCGGCGGCATAAGCATTCTCCAAAGGTTCGCCGCTTCTTCTTAAGATGGAGTGTACGTCAAGAGGAGCGATGTTTATTGCCAGATGAACACCGATTAGCGCATTTTTAGTATTTTATCGTGTTCTAAAAGAAACTTAGATTTGTAAAAAGATATGATCGTCCCATGAGTTGCTCGATCCATTTTGAGATAGATTCAAAACACAAGAGACTCTGGAATGAAGTCCTAACCCACTTTGGAGGCATTGAGGAAGACTGGCAACAAACAGCAGCAGCGGACGCACCTGTGCTTCATTGACTGTGGACAATCAAGTGGTCAGCATTGATTTCCTTCATTTCTTCCTTTACTATTTGTGGCTGAAGCTTTCTTATTTCGCATGCCTTCCTTATTTTTGTTTCCAATTTATGTACCAAGTGTTAGTGGGAGTCCGTCTGGAGAGTTGTAGGGCTTCTATGATATATACTGGACCACAATGCCCGACATCGATTTTCTCTAAAAATGGTGTTGACGAAACAGTCTATCTAATCGTTTGGAGATGAGCGCAATTTTCTTTTTGTTTCTTTTCCAAAATCTCAAATCACAATGGGTTGCAGTATGGATGATACACACTTTTGAAAGCAGTGTAAAGTTGCAGGCTTTTTTCCAAACAAGCATTCAATTTCATCCTCACTAACCGGCACTTTGGAATGAATGATTGAAATTTATGTCTGCCAGGTTCTTCTAAAGCAAAGGAAACAATACCGTTGACAGTAATGAGTTAACATTCTTGCAACGTCCTCGTAGCAGTACCGAACGATAGAGATATCTACCATTTGAAGGCACCGTCCACCCTAAGTTGAGGGTGTTGAGCTTTTGACAGCATATGACAGTAGGGCCAAAGCCAATGCCCAAGTCGCGGCACAATATGCCGCTTTGAAAGTGAGAAGATCGCTTCGGAATAGCGAAGATGCACGGACCCTCATCCATGCCCTCCCATTTGTGCGCGCTCATCCAATCACCGTTCTGAAAGCTGGCCTTGGCTTTTCCGGAATGGGGATTGTCGGGCAGAACCCCACCTTCATATTCAGAATCAAAGACTTGAGAAGGCCCTGAAAGGGTGGACGGTGCCTTTAAGGTACGTACCTTAAGTGAAGTCTGATGTTAATGCAATTTGTTGCAAAGCCGCAAGCGCAAGCTTTCGGAACTGAAGGCTTGCTTCAGTTAAGTCTATGTTTGCTTTTTAAAAAGAACAGCCCGATAGTAAAGTAGATCAAGCCTCTAAGTAACCGCGCAAACATGTCATGTCGTTTCTGAACCTAGAGTGCTGCATAGTGCAGATTGCTAGCATTCTTCAAAAGTAGTGGTGAGAAATATCGCTCAAGACATCATACCAACAACAGCTTGCTCGTTATTCCTTGCAGTAATCACTCTCAAACAAGATGAGCAGAAAGGTTTCAAACGGCCACAATGCGCCCTGCGAACACTGGCGCCGTTTAAACCTCCGACTGCGCCTTGCGAGACACGGCCTTACGTGAACTAGTCGCTTGTCAAAGGCAGCATCCCGGCAACAGGTACCGGGATTTACAGTGCTGCAAGGGTAGACCCTCCAGCTAATCTAATAGTGAAGTCTGGAGCAAAAAAGCGCTTCTAGAAAGCCGAAATCAGCTCCGAAAATTTTCCGGACCCCGCCCATTTCCGGGCTCCGCCCACTTCCCACACAAGTAATTTAGAGCGAACGCGGACAGGAGAGCTTCGGAAAAAGCTCTTTTTTGCCATTTTTGAAAACCTCAGATATGGCTTCAGTATGGCGAGATTCGAAGAGGTAAAACCGGAGGGCGCAATTTTGCCGGGACACTGCCTTTAACAGTTACAGCATTTGGACTCGATGACATCTCGCTAAGTAGCTGTATGCTTTAAAGTATAAACTTTGCAGGCGTCAAGGGATGCCATTCCTTACGTTGAGTGCATAATGGCCACATCGCTGTGCTTGATGTCGTAACATACTCCTTTAAAAATATCAGCTTCGCGATTTGAATCAGCGCTTTAAAGGCAGCGTCCAGGCAAGTCTGGACACATGGGGATCTCACGTGGATAGTATGGGCCCTAACTAAGCCACTTCCCAAACGGCAGCTCAGATAGTGCTCTAACGCCTGAGATATTCCCCTCGAAACTGGACCCCGCAATCGTATTCCGCATGGATTCATGGCGCAAAGCGTGGATCCTGGCGCGAAACTGCCATGAATCCATGCGAATACAATCGCGGGGTCCAGTTTCGAGGGGAATATCTCAGCCGTTAGAGCACTACCTGCGCTGCCGCTTGGACAGTGCCTTAGTTAAATTTGCCTGGACGCTGCCTTTAACGGACGGCGGAATTGAAGATGGAGGCAAACACGAGACGGAATCAAGGAGAACTAAGTGCAATTTTGAAGAAAGCAGAGTCAGCACGCCAGCACGAGGGTGGAAATGTCAAGCTAGGCGGAACTGCAAAGCGTTATCGTAAGTACACGCGTTTACATTCCTACCGCATGCACATGGTGGCCTAGTAACGAAGAGATCTTTACAGCATGCTTCACCATGATCTTCCTCAAGCCACGCTTCCCAAAAACCCAGTTCTTTTGTACACGGTGATAATCAAACTTACTTGCTTGTAGAGCAGGGATAACGACACACCAAATCTTTTTATATATAAAATGGTAACATTCCGTGAGACGGGAGTAGCCCTTCGTCTCTCACACGCCCCCTTTCGGCGTAGCGTAGGAAGGATTAACATTCGAACGCGCTCGACATCATAATGTCTTGCAGAGACTTAGGCGAGGAGAATTCGAGAGCGATGATCTACAAGCCGATGACGCAGACGAGCCATTACGAGAGAATTTCGAAATCGTGAATTGATCGCATCCTTCATAGCGTTGCGATAACGAAAAGAGTTTTGAAATTGCCGCTGGTGTTCCTCTGCTATCATTTTCGTAAATCTTCAACGTCTCCTACCACCTTTCCATGTTATTGTTATCTTTACTCGCTGTTATCATCCGTCCCAATATAATTCCCAACATCTCAAATTTTGAGCGTCCTATACCATCTATCCATATTACCTATTTAAACTGGTGTTCAAGCTGTATTTATCCATCCCTGTCATATAATCTTCTTTCTCAAATGGTCTTTCGAATGTTTGTATTTGCGAAAGCATGCGATTGAGCCAATCTGCGCTGGCTACGGCAGCGATGCAATTGCTACTCAGCTGCTACTATTTCGTAGTAAACTGTCGCAGAAGTGTTGCGCTTCGTACCGTCCTCATTTCCACCGTATAAACGAACATCGCAAGCGCCCATCGGCTGTTTCATTTTTAATACGTGCACGATACCGACTTAGTATTCACTAAGTTGCTGCTCGGACGATCTCAGCTATCACATCTCGGAAAAGCGCGATACAACCCTCTCCGCTTACTCATGAAGAACGAAGTTGTTTTTAAAGAGGGCAGGAGACAGAAGACAAAGTCACATATTCTTGTAGTTTTATATGGTAGCAGTTGGGAGAATTATGCTTCTTCGTTGTGAGAAAACGCTATGGAATTTGTGTATGTATTATTCTCTACTTTTATACGACTCAATAAGTAACATTATCTCTGAATGATGTGATCACATGGTACGGATGTGAAAAGTGCCAATTTGTCTAGTATTCAACGACGCGCAGTTTCACAGAAGTGAAAATCCTGCAGGTGCTAGCTACCTTATCTTATGCACCCTCGGTAATCACTTTCAATCTATAATACTTCACATGTATTCCATCTATTCGCATGTAACCGAAATTTACAGCCATCCGATTGCCATGCTCGGAGCTCTGCTACCGCTATTATTCCTGCAATTACTAAATACAACGACTGCTGATGATGAGAAACCGTCTGCCTCTACTGTGCTGCAGACCCCTGGATGCCATCTGTCGCCAGTGCTCTGCTGTTTCCTTTCACGGAAAAGTCAAGTCATTGCGTTGCAACGGCAGTGCTAATATGGCACCTGAGCATGTGCAACCGCTTACAAAGAGCTGTACCAATATGGTATCTGAGCATGTGCCACCGCTAAAAAAACCTTTAACCGGATTGGCTTTGACTAGAAGCAACATCGCACGAAAAGTTCTACTCCATGCTTCGAGGAAATTAAGCTAATGGCACATATCCTGCTGCATTATCGTTTTTTCTGCTGACAACAACGGGAAGAGATAGACACTTCCTCTGCTAAATTACTTTCCCGTGGTGATTTCTATCGATTTGTCCTCTCCGTCGTGGAAATCTACTGGCATCGTTTCTACGGCAGACTAAATAGTTATCCCAGTTTGTCATCCATGCTTTCAGCAGGATTGAAGCTAATCAACTTTCCATCGTTGACCGCAAACACTGTGTAGGATAGAAGCCGCAAAACCACAGCCAAGGAACTTGCAAAAAGACAATACATCTTTCAGATGATACCTAAGGCAATCAAGTAAATGGAGAGCAGAGAATGGCAGATTGACGAGCTTTTGCCAGCCATCACCCTTTGATGTGAAAATGAAAAGTTTTTGAAACAGGAACCGTGATAAAAAAGACATGTGATTGAAATTTTAAATATACCGGATTGATTTTGGAAGGCTCCCACAAATTTTCCCATTGATTGAATGTTCACTGAATATGTGATATGAGGATAAAGTTTTTTTTGCAAACTATTATTCGTTTCGTAATCATTTCAGGAGCAGCATGAACTAGACACGAATAGGAAATGGTAGCAAAAGAGTCAAAGCTTACAAATAGGTTGTTAAAAATATGTCTTTTCAAAATGTGTTTCAACCAAACTGACAATAGTTTTTCAAACTGCTTCTGCTTTCCAGTGTATAGAGTTCCTTCCATGTGGCTGTTGCGAAGTCGCAGGAAGGGTAGAGATCTCACAACAGCCACAATAAATCTATACAGTCTACTTTCTCCACTATGCAGTTAGTCGGCTGCATTGGAAAGAAATTGCAAATCAGGTAAGCGTTATATTACATTTATGTCGTACTTTTGAAACAAGAAATGTAAATTTCACCCTGAAAGGCGAAAATCAGCATAAGAATGTCTCGGCATTTCATAGTAGAATCTAAATTTCTTGCAAAAAGTTTCATTACTTTTAACTTCTCAGTTGCTCTGGACTATCAGTGATTTTTAATAGGCTATATTTGCAAGTTCTATAGCCATGCTTCAATCTGCTTATTATCGGCAATCGCTCCCACCATCGTTTGGAAAGTTATCTTGGAAAAGGTAAATTAAATTATTTTTGAAGTCTGAAACTCTTCAAATCTTTCTCATCTTTTCTAAATCTCTTCCATACTACGCCTCTGTCACGAAAAGTCGGAAATTATGATTTTTAGAGAAATCTTAGAGGTTAAATGCATTCCCGAGCCTTTCTATGATTTTCCGCGTAGCCTCTGTCACGAAAAAAGTCAGAATTTGTGATTTTTTTTTGAGAAAAACTCGGAGTTTCAATGTGTTTTTGATACTTCCTATCAGAGAACAGAGAACTGTAACCAAAACATTGGAAATTATGACGTTTTGTCTACTCATGCTAAACTTGCTGCCTTTCTAAGGTTCTCTGCACCATACTATGTCTCTGTCAAAAACTTTATTTGTTTTGACTACTTTATTAGAATTTTTGCGTTAATCTTCTCCTAAAGTAAAATTTTATTCTCTATCTTGGCTGCAAATGCGCCTTTTTCTTGAAACTTCAAACACGTTTTACAATCAGGAGAATTCGTGCCGTTTTTCATGATATTGTAAAAATTTCCATAAACTCGGTGCACCATGTATTCATGGCGATTCGAAAATTTTTGCAAGCTTTGTGTTTTTCATGGCTGATTTTTTGAGCTTTGTTAATTATCATTACACTCTTCTCTAAGCGACTGATAAGAAGACCGATCTCATAAAATCAATGAAAAAACTGCGCATTCTTCTAGGTGTAACGCTCTTTCACCCTTCCACTCATTCTTACATATGCTGAAAATTTGCTAGGATTCCATATCACGGAACATCTCTTGAGGCCACAGCATCCACGCCCACTTCCATCTGTTAATCCTCTAGACTTCCGAAATGTCTTCAGCATTGGCATTCAAAACCTTTGGATGAGCAAAGCTTCACATTTTTGACGGAGTTCTACACACCCTCCGTAGAACCGTCTTCGGCATGGACTACCGGAACGCGTATGACCAGGAGTGGACCATCTCTGAAGCGTCTAAGGCAGGATCATCCTCGGAGGCCAGAAGCGCGCTTTCTGGCGTACAGCCCAGCGCTAGAAGGTCTCTTTTGCAGATACCGCGCCCTCTTTCTCGCCGAACCGACTCACAGAGGCATCACTTTGCTAATCAAAGCCTTAGTGCACGAGACACTCAAAAGATTTAGCTGAATGTTCGGAAAAGTTGGTTATGTTACCACTCACGTGCAATGGAATACCATCAGTTCAGCAGCAAAAGAGCCGAAGCTGTCTTGTCTGCAGTGCGCAGGCCCAGCCCGGATGTAGAAGAAAGACCGCAGCAGGAGGAAGGGGACGGATTGGAAACCGACGTAGCATTTTGGGGCTAGTAGTCGAAACCATCTTAGTTCTTGGCCGGTGTGGTCTAGCGTTCAATGGGCGCGAAGGTCGATCATCCTGTCCAAACGCATTTGCCGAATGGCAATCTGACAAGGAAATTTTCGTACCCTTCTCGGTTACAGAGCGATGTGTGATAGCAGTCTGACCGAGTACCTTAAAAGAGAAGGAGGAACGCGCATATAGTAAGAGTTCAATAGTAAGATGCAGAACAAAGTTATAGGAATAAGTGGGAATCTCCTCCAGAAATCGAGTGGATTCGGTGAAGAAGTTCGAACATTGCTGATAGAGTTATATCAGCTAAACTCTTCTGAAAAACGCAAAAGGGCGAATTTTGTGTTGAGATGCTCATATGAAATAATTGGCGCATACCAATACCCATTGCATGAACCGGCTGCATCTACGGCTGCTGCGAAGTGCGTCTGATGCTAGAGTACGCCTCGTATATGTACGAGGCGTACTCGGCCTAACAACTGTATTAAAAATCTCACTTTGTAAACAGCCCTATCTGCTGAACCTTTGGCTGTTCTGATAGGCATGCACTTGGGATGATGGTCCAGAGAGCACGGGTCTGAAGCAAAATCTTCACCCATTACCTGAATCGATTACAGGGTTTTTTGATCAGCTTACGAACACAACTAGAACCGCCTTACCTTTATGCCAATCAATTTTCCATGCTTCTCACACTGCTGGCGCTGGTACAAAGCATGGTTTCTTGATTGTCTCAAACGTAAAGGTGAAGCACATGCTTGTATCTGGGATCCTGTACAAAGCCGCTGGAGCTTACCAACCCTCGACGATCCCATTTCTGCTATGAAGCTTGCAGTTGTTCCTGCAAAATAATCTCTTCACATCAGATCTGTAACATATGAGATGCATAACCTACCAACTAGGTTGATAAGCTCATCGCCAATATAAAGAGATCTAGATAAAGTGGTTGAAAGAGAGCTGGATAAATAGTTGTGGAAGCCATCGCTTAGAGAACTAAGAAAAATACCTTACAAGGACTTCAATGAAAGGTGAATAACAAGTGCCAACTACCTGTAGAAGTTTTGTGACGGTAACATTCTTGCATGCCTTTCACTACTTATACGTTCTGGTCTTTCCTTCACCAAAACTATGCCTCAGGGATCGGTCGACATAATCGAGGTCAATCGCAAGTCGTTATTCCCAATGGCATCTATGCGTAGTTGCCCCACGGCATCTTTAGTGTCTTCTCTATGGCTCTCTGCAGATACAGTCGTCTTGCTGCCACAGCATGCGTCTTCAAATACCTTGTAGCTTTACAGTAAAATGAAGATTTCGCAAAGATCTCTGTCATTTCTCACTATGGAAAGGGTGTTCATATTCAGATCCAACTGTTTAGGTGAAATGGATGGATGAAACAATACGTTACGGAGGGATGTCTAATAGAGTTTAATTCTCATTTCTGCATACTCCTCTATTGCAGTTAATGCAGTGAAAAAGGTCCAATGAACATGAGACGTTCAGCAGAATAAACACATACCTGATTGTGAAACCCACCATTCAAAACTGCTTTACGGGATAAGACGGTGGCCCACCACTACGAGAGTGGAATAGTCTCTAGAAGAGACGCTATTAAGCAATAAGATTAACCCTGTTTGCAAAACACGATATAAATTTTATGATTGCAGAGCAACCGGTTCTCGTGCAGATTCCTTAGAGCACACTTCCATGGAAGAGATTTGATCGCTTGCGCTTGTTGCCAGATGGAAATGCACTGCATGGAGCCGAATCTGCACGTTTATCACAACTTAATACGGTACAGGTAGAGCTCTAATAATTGCTGGATTGTGAATGGCTGATAGGTAATTTTTGTTTTCAGAAGGCTGCTCGGCACGGGTTACATACGCTGATCGCTGACGGGGTGCACTCCTTCCAGCCCCTTCAGCTGAAGAGGGCACGACTCTACATGATCCATGGAGCGTGCAGCAGCAGTGTCGAAGTGGTGCTATATGCGATTTATACAGAGAAAACAGAACAGGTATACACAGCCACTTTTCAGCATTTGAACTCTCAATGTCAGGCGTCGGTAGTTCCACCTGCTCTAAGAATTGTCCTGGATCACGAACGTGCGTCTGTCAGTGTAGTCGGCAGGGTAAGTCTCACAAAACGTCAACGTCGATTGTCATCAATAAAACTTTTGCACACGTTTCCTGAGGCTCCGGTGCAGGGCTGCGCTTTTCGCCTTGCGCAGGCCTGCACCGGAGGGAGCGCAGAAGTCCAATGAAGTGGCGGATTGGTAGGCCACCATCAAAGGATTGGTCTTTCTACTACGACGTCTACATCGTGAAGTGCGGCGCCCTCCATGCGCCGCCGGTTCCGCAACAACACCCGGCCCTCACACCTTGCCTTTCGTACTTACGAGGGACGTGGTATGAAGGGATGTTCGCCGATCTATGGGACAAACATGGCAAAGAGGAGTTGCGCACAACTAACTTAGCGGAGGCCTACCACAAGTATGATTTACATCATTCCCAATGAAGTATCTTTTGGTAATAAGCCTCGCAATTTTACAGCCAGCTGAATACTTCAGTGCACGCAGACCACCCTTCTTTGGGTGAGCTGATCGAAGTTTTTGTAACCTACCTCGACAGCGCGGCAATATCGGCACTGACGACGCTGGAGCAGGTAAACCACTCATTTCTCAGGTGAAAAATAATTAAGAAGGGCACCATTTTGCGGAATCCAGCGTACCTTAACTACATCACACCCAAAGAGCGAGAAAGGAGGGAGAGGATCGCGTCCGAGACGAGAAGGTACGTCATCTTCTGAGTCACTCTTTGCTGTCGTCACTGAAGCTTCCGGATCCAGAACAGTACAATGGTGGGATATCGCGCCATGCAACACACCCCCGCACATAGCTCGAAGCAATCGCCTAGAATGCATTGGCAGCTTCTGTCCACTAAGTGCCTGACATGCTAGGCTTATGCTTCTCAGCAATATGTGAGGTATAAGATTTACTTCCCTCAAACATGAGAAAATGACAAATGACATTGACCACTCAACAATATATCTCACATGGTTGCAGGAATGCAAAAAATCAGGTGTACGAGGACAAGACTAAGAAAACGAGAAAATATCTTTTCAAAATAGAAATCTAATCTTGATGAGGGGTTGTCGAACAATCACTTCAGAAATCATTATTGTTCGTACTTCTCAGAAATTCCGGCACAGCTGATCATACTCTATCCAACGTCACAAAGCTGCGATTTGGTCACATCGCACTAGTGATTGCTGATGAGGGAGGCCATTGTAGGCTATGATTGTTTGAAAGCAACACCTAAATTGCCGGATAAAAAAAAATCAGGAATCGTACTTGACTAACAATGGGGAATGAATGTAAAAGGTACAGTCGAGTAGATTTTCCGCTTAATATAGTGTGCTTGCACTGAAGGTGAAATGCGGTAAAATTTGCGCGTGAACAAATAGCTGCGCTCGTGACGCCGGCCGATTGCGCGTGCAAGAGGCTCTCATTACTGGCGTGGCTACTTGTTCACGCGCAAATTATACCGCATTTCAACCTTCCGTGCAAGCACACTATATTGAGCGGAAAATCTACTCGACTGTACCTTTTTTTTTCTTTGCATCACTCTGCTCAAGACGGAAAGCTCTTACGACTGAACAAGATTTCCGATTAATTGATGTATGAGTTAGGCCAGAGTGCGCGGCGTACGCTCGGTATATTTCATCATAGGAGCGTACGCGGCGGTATGAAACGGCTCTTCATTTCAGTCGGCTTTATAGTCACAAAGAAAAGAATGTGAAGAAACAAATGCCGCTCTAAATAGGAGCGAAAATAAAGCTCAAAACTAGGTATTTACATGTTTTCCACTCTTTCAATTTTGCAACTAAGCAGCATTGGCCGAAACAATGACGTCTTTGCTTTCTATGGAAATTTCTCACAAGGAAAGGTGATCGGTCGAAGTGGCCATTTGGAATGAGCTGTATATCAGGAAACCGTCCTCGCTAAGGCAAACTCAAACTACTTTCGCTAGGTGCTTCGCGGTTTTGTGGGGGGTGGGGGGAGTTACAAGGCCATTTTCCTTCGGCGCAGCCGGCGCACCCAGTAATGAGCGAGGCGCTAGAACAACGCGTCAGTGGCGCAGTGGCAAGACAGCGGACTACGAAGCAGATGATCGAGGGTTCGAGACTCGTTGTTGCTGCTAATTTGTTTTGCAGTTCTGTAAAAAGTCTATTGGGTGACAGTAAACGAATAATACTCATTTCTAGGCGGTTGAAACAAGTTATTTAGTGCAAAAAAGTCACTATTTCTACAATAAACTATAATCTTTTACAATATGTAAATCTGTGGAGGTTATGATCGACAATAGTTTCAAATGATATATTAACATGTGGAATACAACCACAAAATGCTCAAAGCAGCGCGCGCACTTGCATCATAGGGTTCCATTCTTATGATTTTATGGCTCAATTACACACAGTTTTGCTCGCCGCGATTCAAAAATTCCCTTTCATACCCATGGCATGCAGCCGCATACATTGATAACCACCCCGGCGAATTTGAGTCTCCTATTCAGTACTGTTTTTCACCGACTTTGATAGGCAAATGTGAAGCTGCTGACTGTCATCGTTTATGTGCGCGCTGCGAGAAGCTCTTCCGCTTTGAGCATTTTATGGTTGTATTCCACATGTTAATACATCATTTGAATCCATTGTCGTGACATCATAACTCCACAGATTTACATATTGTAGAAGATTATAGTTTATTGTAGAAATAGTGGCTTTTTTGCAGTAAATAGCTTGTTTCAACTGCCTAGAAATGAGTATTATTCGTTTACTGTCACCCAATAAGCTTTTTACAGAACTGCAAAACAAAGTAGTCGCAACAGGACTCAAACCCTCGACCATCTGCCTCCCAGTCCGCTGTTTTGCCACTGCGCCACTGACGCGTTGTTCTAGCGCCTCAACTCGCTTTCAACTCACCCCTCCGAAAAAATTTTAGGGGTGGCTTCAAAAATTCTCCCGGCCTCATAACCCCGAAAATCTAGAAAAAGGGGGCATGGCGTCAGCCACGCCCTCGAAAAAAAATTTTTATAAGGCTAATTTGAATTTTTAAAAAATTTTAAAAAATATTTTAATTATTTACGTATGAACAAGTCATTTGCACAATTTTATACCTCATGTAAGCAACTTTCAAAAATTTCGCGACCCGTTTTCGGGGAGGGGGAGGGGCGCCCCCCCCGCCCCTCCCTCGGTACGCCACTGTCCTTCCCTTGTCAGTACATGAAACCTAATAGTAGTTCCGCTTCTCCGAAAGGTTCTGCTGAACAAAGAACAGACATTTAACATCAGATTTATGCCTCAGAGGCAACGTACATTCTTGCCCGGGATCCGAAATTAAACAGTGAGAATGAATTATCTACACGATGAATTAGTGTCGTATTTTGCCCGTAACTAAGCAGTATATGGTCAGCTGTTCATATGTCGCTTTCACTGCAACAGTCAATTTATCTCGAGTGGCTAAGCTACCGGTGTACCTTGGTGGGTTAACAGCTCCTCACGAGGAAGCGTGCAAGTGGTACCCGGACGACGCAGCCAACCGCCGGAATTGTCAGCAAGACTGCTGCAAATGGTACAGTAACTACGCTCGTCATCTAAACTCTTGCCGAGAGGTTTCCTCGCATCTCGTCGAGTTGAGGTTACCAGCTTCAAGGATAGTATGAAATCCTCAATATCTTTATCGTTTTGACCAGAAAAAATTTAATTTTTTGAACCATTCAATCGAATACAAAACTATACTGGAAACTTACCAAAAAATTAGAAACACTCAATAAAGTGAATGATCAGGAAATTGAGCTCACTTTTCCATGGGCATTCCAGAATTTGAAATCCTTCTGAAATGTCTGAGCCTTCACCAAGATTGGTATAACGTTTATTACGCTAACGTTTCGGCCAACCCGCCTTCGTCAGAGCCTAAGTGAGTAACATATAAAATCTACTCGCCTAAAGGCCTTGTCATCTTGCAGGAAAAAGACAAAAAGATGTAGGAAACGACATCTAGGTCAAACAGCTCACCTTAAACTTGAGGTCGAGAACCACCCACCACCGAGTGACATGCAATGACTGAGTGAAATAGGGTTCTTGACTTGGAGGTAGTAGATCAACCCGCATAAGTCAAGGAACGGCGGTAGCTCATTAGTTATGGCAATGCACTCGTCTTTTCTGTTCATCTGCGGATTTCTATTCGAGAGCTAGCAGGCCTCTAGGGTTTTGACTGCCGCAACCTCTGTTTCTCTAGACAGAATTGACACTGAGACGTCGAATTCTGTGTTGTGGTGCTGCAGCTAACGATGCGTGCCTAGGGTGTTGAGAGCTTTGATTTGCGCAACCCGTCCAAGTGTTCTTTTATCCGCAGGCACAGTGGTCTTCCTGTTTCTCCTATATACTCAGCCCCGCATAACTTGCATGTAATCAGGTATATCATGCCAGAGCACATACAATCCCAGGCCTGTTGGCAGTGCAGATGATGCAGTCCCTTGTTTCACAGGTTTGTCGTACGCTGTGTTGCGAACCATACGTTGCCTGAGATTAGGAGGGGGAACTTCAACTACTCGTGCGAGTCCTGCAAGCCTGATTTTCGCACGCACGCTCTGATTTCGCTACTAAACCCATCCGATAAGAACGGAATGCAGAATGGTACCTTATCCTTCTTTTCAGGGGAATTACCAAGCAGCCTGCCGCTGCAACGTACTGCTGCGCTCTTACATGGAGAATATCCATTTGCCTGCGCTATCTGAATAGTCTTTTGAACCGCGCAGCACTGAGATGGTCATTGATGACACTGCGCCGTTCACAACATGTTTCTAATAACGCTTGGGCTTTGTGCGTACTGGATGCGCAGAAGAGTGATGTATGAGTATGTTCTTGCTGCTTGGTTTCCTGCATCAGTCTTACGCTCCGCTTTGCTCATACAATACCGCTCATAATTCGTCAAAAAAGTCGCCGGACTGCGGCGCACTCCGCCACACTCTGCCACAGTGCGCGGAGTGTGGCAGAGTGTGGCGGAGTGCGCCGCAGTCCGGCGACTTTTTTGACGAATTATGAGCGGTATTGTATGTTAATGAACGTTTCGAAATGGAAGCCAGCCATCTTTTGGTTTTTCCTTGGTGAACCTTACATCAGCTGATTGACTGTTGAGTAGGTCGAGACAGGTATCCATTTCTGCTTAGGTCAAACACATGATGAGGCAGTCATCGATGTAACGACAGTAAAGAGTAGGTGTGCGGCATAAAACTGGATGTTCTACTTTTGACATGAAGGTAACAGCCAACACCGGTGCTAAGCGTTGTCCCATGACAAGCCCTTGATCTGCCGATAGTACTGCCCGGACCAATGAAATATTGCGCAGGTTATGTACGGTGTTTCTTTTCATGCAGCATAAGTGGCTTTCACCTTTATCGCTGACCAACCACTAGTTTATTTAGCTCGCTTAACATCGCTAAATAATGAAATCAATTTTTGACAGACTAATCTTACTGTTATATCCTTACTGCTGTAAATGTCTTCGTCCGTTATTCGATGCTAGAAGCGAAAAAAATGGTTTTCCGGAAACGAAAGATTTTCTGAATTTTTCAGCTTCTAGAAATTTTCAGTAGTCAAAGCAATCTATTTTATGAGCAATTTCCTCTAGAAAAACTCTTCTCTGCATAGCTTTTATAATTTGCATGGTTCTCAAGTTATGAATTTTTTGCCGTTTCTAAAATGATGTAGATGTCAATCATGCTATCCCTGCGGCTGATATCGTACCTCAGAGCGACGAGGTGCAAGAAAACCTCTTCGCAAGAGTTCTAGGTGACAAGCGTAGTCACTGTACCATTTGCAGCAGTCTTGCCGGCAATTCCGGCGGCTGGCTGCCGCAGCAGTCGGCTGCCCGGGTATCGCTTACGCACTCCTCACCACGAACTCGCCATTTTTACCGACGAATAAAATGACAAAATTAAGGAGATAATTAGCGGCTAAGAACGGATCTCACTTAACTGACCCTCTTCAGCCTCTGAAGACGGCGATCTGCCGAAACATCGAGTAGCAATGTTGTATCACCGTACTAACCTGTAGAGCACAGCAAAATAATTTGAGCTTATCACCAAAAAAACATGCTTAGGTTCAAACATAAGACATATACAGACAAAACATAAGACATATATACATAGACATACACAAAACTTGATATTCATTTTCGGTTTCATATCTATGCTGGAACCAGCATTGCAAAATGGTGCCTGGTGGTTCGCAAAAGCTATTTGGACAGGAGAGTTATTAGCGATCACGCGCTCCACAGCCCTTCTGCACCGCTAACCTTGGCAGCCTGATTACTGCGCGCCTCTGATTGGCACTGTCGCGAAGGAGCTAGGCTTTTGATGGAGACACAAGAGCTCTAAATTGGAGGTGTTAGGCAAAAGAGTCTCTCAAAGAAAAGAATCAAAACATCTAGTTTTATATGAAACTCAAAAAATGTCACACGTGGGCAGCTTCAATTTTTTTAGGCTAGGGTGCAGTTTTTGCAGTGGTTCGAAGGGCTGGAAAGGGGAAGAATCACGAAATAGCGAGTAAATTCAACTTCCTCAAATGCTTGCCTTCGTAGGTAGAAAAACGTGTCTAATGTTCAAAAATGTGCGCTAACTTGCTTTGAAATACTCAAGATATCTGGAAACTGCTATATAAGAAAGGCAGAGTACTAGCGCTGTCCTGGTGGAAGAATAATTAAGCACTAAGAGGGAGCAGTGTGGAAGGGCATACGCCCACTTTGGTTATTGACACAGCAGTGAAAGCGAGTCAACCTTTTTACGGTCAAAGAAAGCACAAAAATTTGTTGAATGTAAAGGCAACTGCATGATAAGGTTCAGCAGCAGTATTAGTTAGCGGGGAATTCGACGCGCGCGTATCCTTACCGTTGCAAATCCTGCGCCTCAAGCGCTCTGCGGCTAAAGCCGCGTTTTTGCGCCCAAGGATATTGCGCCTTCGTCATGCAGCAGCCTATACAAGTTAACGTGATTTTCCCAAAGTTACTGTGTTCAAGTGATGATGCAATACATCAACATAATCATTTATGTTGATAGTCTTATAGTAGTGTTCGTGGTGCAAACATTGCAGAAATTAAAGCTATATCTATATACAACATAATCATTTGGCTACATCGTATCCATCGTCGACACTTATAACCGAGATATTTGATTTTTTTTCTTCTGCTGCCGTCTTTTCTTTCTTCATAAGTGCACGTTGTCTGGCTTTTTTCGTCATAAATAACATTTCCACCTCGTCGATAGAATAACCACGAGTTTCCGGAAGGAAGAAGTAGACAAAGCAAAAAGCCACAATTGTAAAACCAGCGTATAAGTAGAATGTGCCTGGAATGAATGTTCATCAAGATCTGTTCATATCGAGTTTCCTGTAGCCTGTGCGTTCCTCTTAACTCCTCCACGCTCTATATCAGTAATATCATCTGGAATGTCATAGAAAAATGTTTGCCCAGTAATTATCAATAGTTCAAAAGAAGATGAATTTACGAACACACCAAATAATCCGCGATTGTTTTTGAGATGCATCCAACAAAATTATACATAAAAGAAGATATTTCGTGAAATTACTCCATTTCACTCACATAATTGATTTTGGAGATATACATTCAAACTGTAACACTTTCGTGTTTTGCTTTTTGAAATGGGTAAGCAGGCGCTACCCTTTTCGTGATAATCAGATAAGCTGGAGTAATGCTCTTGTACGATAAGCACGAAGCGTAAAAGTAACCGAAAACGTACCATATTTCGTCAAGGCTTGACTAAGTGAGAGGAATGTAAGTGAGATGATTAGATTGAAGATCCAATTACATGCGGTGGACACCGACACACAAGTACTCCTTGCCCAGAGTGGGTAAAACTCCGCGTTTACTACCCATGGCAATGGAGCATATCCTAAAATAAACTGGTAGTTACTGGGAATCTAACACTGAAGCTTACCGCTAGCGAACGAGAGCAGGTAGAAGACCATGATAATAATGGGAGCAATCGTATACTTTGTTTTGCACGAATTCTCATCCCATTCATAAACCGGGCCTGCAATAAATTGAACCTATACTTGCAAAGGAGAATCGCGTTCTACCTAAAAACAAAACTCACTACTCCCTTCCTTACAAGGACCTACGACGGAAGCGGGGTCTTTTTCAGCTTTCTGAAGACAGTACCCTTAAAAGCAAATTTCCGTAAAACATTATTCAAAATGTATTTCTAATCATATTTCTTCATTTGCTTTATATTAGCTGAAACACTCTGCCACTTTCAAGTTGTCCTTTTGAAGCCAATTAAAAAACGCACCTGCATCTGATCCCTTAATTGCGCAAAAACCGCAATGTTCGTTTGTCACACAAAAGTCGCAATTGCTTAAAGTATGTGCTCCAATTTGAAGTAATTTAAATAACTAAAACTGCAACACCTACCTGTATTCTTGACAACGCTTCTGTACACTTGAGTGTGAAGGATCGTCAAAGGTAACATTTTGAAGAGCCACAGCTGAATCCTGTAGAACCAATTATTTTTGCCTAGGGCAGTGCGACTTTCGCCCAGTACTCAAGCCATTCTTTCCAGCTTCAAAAGTCATCGACAACAAGCTCCCGGCCATTAACCACATTTCAAAGGAGGAGTTGAAGAATTGCTTATTGCCAATGTTCTCATTGATTGCTCTCACCTCATTTCTCAAAAAGTGAGAGATGCAAGGTCGGTAGTAGTAGCAAAGTGGTCGAAACGCGCAGCTCAAACTCAAAGTGAATTCGAAGTTGACTCTGACTTAACGCGCACCATTCAGGTACCGTTTGCACGTACATCCCCGCTGGGAGGGGAGGAGATCTGAAAGGAGATGCTATCTCACTACCCTACATATCTTTCTTCTTCTTTCTCAATCTTGCTTATGAAGGTTCTCATACCCTTATACCTGCGCATAGTGGCTGCCAGGTTACTGCCACAAAAGATTGGTTTTCGCCATTTTGTGCGATCCCCAGAGGATCCCCAGGGGATCTCCAAGGGATCACCTCTCATTTTCAAAGTCATTTATCTTCCTGAGAAGTCAATAAAAATGCTGCAGAATTGTAGTGAAGATATATTACGGCACTGCTAAAAATGTTTATAGTCGAAAGGATATCGAAATCTTCGATGAATCACTGCTCGCGAACTCTGAATTATCGAAAAATTCACAAATTCAATTCATTATCTTCATCACACAAAGTGCAAGAAAGCAGTTTTGTATGGCAGTGACCTGGCACCCACTATGCGCAGGTATAAGGGTATGAACACCTTCATAAGCAAGATAGAGAAGGAAGAAGAAAAATATCTAGAGTAGCGATATATGACGCATCCCCTCTAGATCCTTTCCCCTCCCCAGCGGGATGTACGTGCATACGGGCCTTCTACCCCCTAACAGCTGCTTGAATAAGAGTTTGGGAAACGACGATATGGCAGGATACTCTATTAAAAAAGTATATCTTAAGTAAGGAAACATAACATGTCTTTTTACACAAGAAACTACGGCACGAAACACACAGCTCAGCTGTGTGTTTCGTGCCGTAGCTTGAGTCCGAGTTTGATGCGCTTTGAGGCGTCCGTGAAACTCAGACTTAACTGCTAGTTTGTTCAGAGAAAGAGGAATAGTGCGCATATGAAGATAAACAGCTAAAAAGTCTTCCGGAGTATGCTCGTAATTTCAGCAAGCATGACAAGGATCGTGATGCTGCCTGAACCAAATTTTGTAACTTCGTAAATTTGGTTCAGGGGTTATTCTGCACGTTAGTCACAATTGTAGTACTCATTTGTGGCTGCGGGTCCTTCTGACGAGGTGTTGTGTATGGTAGCTGAGCAAAAATAAAGAAATCGCTTAAAAACTGGTACGATGGGATTTGGCCTGTGAATCACGAATATAGTATTAATTTTTGTCTGCAGTCCATATGCCGGAGTTAAATTGACTATAATCACCAATATGGTAGGTTCTTTTTCGCTGCGCGTCTGTGTAACAGGTTTATGGTAATTATGGTATTCAGGTCAAAATCACATTATGGACTCAAAATTGGTTCAGTGGGATTATTCGGAGATTTGATCATGAATATATTGCCTATTACTACGCGCCCTTACAGCCGTTACGGTAAGTATTCGTTAAAAGGTCAAAGTTATAATTGTGTAAAACTTGGATCGGTGGAGTTATTCTGTGTGGTGGAGGGTGGAGGAACGAACACCTCAATTAGGCACCGCCTCCGCGGACTACTGGTCCCAACACGATGCACAACAGTAGGACGAAAGGACCAGCAGACCGCCGAGGCGGTACCTAATTGAGGTGTTCGTTTCTCCACCCGTGTGTGGATCACGAATACGATATTCATTTAAAAATAAACATTTACGAGCAAGTTACGGCGGTTGTTAAGGTAGATTTCTCAAGGTTCGAAACTTACTCAAAACTATGTCTGG
The DNA here is from genome assembly GCA_958299035.1 of Cylicocyclus nassatus. Lineage (NCBI taxonomy): Eukaryota > Metazoa > Nematoda > Chromadorea > Rhabditida > Strongylidae > Cylicocyclus > Cylicocyclus nassatus. Next base: position 37,249,916 of record CATQJL010000305.1, read on the forward strand.
GGGGTTCTTGGAGGCATCGTCCCTCAGATTGGGGTTGGTGAGATTGTGGTACCTAGCAGCTGCGGGGCCCCTAACTGTATGATTGCCCAACTGGCGCTGCCTAAAGTTGCTTCCGAAGCGGGGAAATTGCTTCCGAAATCGCTTCAGAAGATGGTCGCGACGTTGGTTCCTCCCCTTTCGGGTAGGCGTGACGTTTGTCCCGCTCATTTGCACGTACCTGACCAATCACCGTTCCCAAGAAATTGCTCTGTGGGTTCTGAAAACGGGATTTTTCGTGGTTTTCGTGGATATCCGACTCGATGTTCGGAATTAGGGGTGTGAGAAGGACTTGGAACGGCACAAGCATGGAGGTCGCGGTTTTGGGTGGACGGTGCAATGAAGAATCTGCGAAGAACCCGAATTCCCGTTCCGGAAAACGGCAGGCCGGTTCTTCGAAGCGGTGATTGGATGGGCGCGCAGGGATGGGTGGGCATTACTGGAGGGGGTGGTGTCGACTTGGGGTTCTCGTGCCTTTTCGCTAATCCGAACCAATTTCCTGGCTTCCAAAGCGGCAGTTTGAGCCGCGATGGTCATTGGCTTGATAGAGAGACTTACTATCGTAAGCTGCAAAAAAGCTCAAACCCTCGACTTAAAGGCAGTGTCCGGGCAAAAACTCGATTTTGAGATTTTGTGCTTATACAGGCCTATCCGCCATGCTGAATCCGAAAATCCACATTGGAAAGCGCAAAAACGGCGAAAAAGGGCTCTAATATAGGGGGAAAATCAGCAGGTGGGCGGGGTCTTCCCCACTGTGAATTCACGCTTCCAGCTTCCAGAGCAATTTTCTCGATTCCGCTAGCCGTTCTAACATCGCCACCAGCCAAGTGCGAATGACTGACTTGAAACCGGAAGCGAGAAAGGGGAACGTGAATTCGCAGTGGGGAGGTCCCCGCCTACCTGCTCATTTCCCTCCTGTGTTAGAACCGTTTTTCGCCATTTTCGCGCTCTACAATGTGCATTTTCGGATTCAGCGTAGCGAATAGGTCCAAGTAAGCACAAAATCTCAAAATCGAGTTGCCTTGCCACTGCCTTTAAGGTGAACGGCGCCTCTAAGCATGCTGATTAGAAATACGCTGTCACTTCTCAATACTAAGACCTATTAAAGAAGGGTTATTTGGTGCCCTGTTCACTAATACCCATTCTTCACGGCGGGACCGCATGCGAGTAGGTTTCTTTGAGAAAGGAGGCTTATCGGCATCAAATCCCTTTAAAAATATTTCAAAGTTAATTTCTTCTTGAATTTCTGAGAATGAGTTTGCCATTTACAGGGAGAAACAAGTCATTTGCACAAATTTATAGCGAGCCAACTTCCGAAGTTTTCCCGCCGCCCGTTCCCTTTCCCCTGGTATACGTTGGCGGGCAAAAGCTACACTTAACTTATCCTTAGAGTCAAAGTCATATTGGGCAAGCAATAGATATCGATCAATCGGCTGTCCCTTCTCAAAGGCGGCAGCGTCCATGCATGTGTCCCCAGTACCGTACTCAGCGGACCACTTACCTCGACTTGCAGGATTTTGCGCGGGGACCCAGCACGTGGGCGGCGGGTCCGCACGCAATGGCAAGCAGCCCGAGGCAGTCCTTCCCCAAATACAATACCACTCACTTTTTTTGAAAAATAGACGCGAATGTATGGACATGTATGGACATGTACGGACATGTCCATACATGCATGGACATGTCCATACAACAGCGTCGCGTGGCCATATCTCGCTTCAGAGTGGACGAATTCTGAATCCAAAGCCACCATTCGATTCAGCTCGGTGCGGAGAATCTTCTGATATCTTGGAAGTGGAAGTACGATGTCTTCGATATTCCGTTTCCAGTTTTATTGTGCGCTAAAAATAGGCTCAGACTTCTTTCCAAAGGAGATAGAAGCTTTGGTGAATTTTGGAAAAATCACGCGTTTTAAATTCTACTCGCCATAACTTCCTTCGGAATAAGTATATTTTTAATCCGAAAGCAGCACCTTGCTCAGCTCATCAAGGCAAATCTTCTGTATACAGCATGTCCTTGATATTTCGATTACAATATTCTTGACGTCTTTTCGCGAAGGTGCAAAGCAGCAAGCATTGTCCCGAGTGCATTCCAGCAAGGACCTTTCGATAGCACTTCTTCCGTAGATTATGATGTACTAAATAGTAGCCGCAGCTTTCTTTTCAAAGGAAATAGAACGGCTGGTGAATTGTGGAAAAATCTTGTCGTCCCAAATTCTACTCGTCATAACCCTAGAATACGGAGCTGTCTTGCTAAGCAGATGTGATTATCGTAATCAGCAGGTCGGATAACCTCTATGAGCAAGTTTTCCGAGATGTTCGGGTTATTCCATTTTTACTCGTTTTACGCTCCAGAAGCTCGCCGATGGATTTTGGTCAAAATGTTGATGCTCCTGAATTGTAAGGAAACTTCGCTTATAGAGGTTTTCGAACACGCTCTTTACGAAAATCGTGGTCTTTGAGGATCACAGGGTCTTTTTGGAGAGGCACGGTGAGGTGACTGTAACTGCATCACGAAAGTGCGTATTGGCCGCACTTCTCGCGTATCTGTCAGAAACCTTGCCTGCTTGTTTTTCTCAGCCAAAGTTACTAGGAACTGTGCTATCGAATAATGCATTACTCAGGCTCCAGTCTGTGAAATTCGCCGAGTTACGAGCCTACGAAAACACGTCCTCATGAATTTTGCCCAAAATGTAAAGATCGCATATTTCGTCGAAATTCCTCCGTGAGCGCTGGTATGACGCTCGTTGCAAATATTATGTTCGCTTCGTCGAACGACTCCCACTGTACTGAATATGGTGCTTGCGTCTGCTTCAGCTGCTCAATTAAATATCAAAGCTATTTCGTGGCTAGAGCTCAGAGCACCAAATCCAACACAATAAGATCCATCAAAAATGTGCAAGGATTTGATCAGCGCGTTGTACAAGCGCTCACGGAGAAATTTCGACGAAATATGCGATCTTTACATTTTGGGCAAAAATGAGGACGTGTTTTCGTAGGCTCGTAACTCGGCGATTTCTATAGACAGGAGCTTGGGACATGCACCGTTCGATGGCACACTTCCTAGTTACTTTAACCTTTATAAGCAGTTAATAGGTTTTTGACAGGTACGCGAGAGGTGCAGGCGAATTTACGAGCTTTCGTGGTTTATTAGGGTGATCACTAAAAAATATGACAGCTTGATTTTTGTCAAATTTTGAGATTTTTTGTTTCGATCAACAACAAGCAGGCTGCAACTCAAACGTCGCTTATATAAGCGACTTTCGCTGAAACGTCAACGCTCCTTTCCCACAACCCTACGCGTGGCGTCCTGAAAAACTCGACTAGGGTTTTTTGAACCTCGCTCATTCTTGCGCTGCCATACGCAAAGTTATAGAGCAATTGATATATCATTTGAAAGAGCTGTTCATACTCTTTCAAACAGTATACGAAACATACAGAATTTCTTTCTATTTCCGGGTAAAAAAGCGAAATACCTGGAAAATCGCGATTTTTTGGCGCAACAAAAACCAGTAAATCAAGTTTCAATCTGTATTTTCCGAAGATAGATGAAATGTGAGGTAAATTGCATATGGATGGATAGAGCATAAAAAGCTCTTTCAGACGGTACCTATAGAACATGTGTTCACCTGCAAAGAATTGAATAACGCGTATCTTTGTTCACGAAGCTGCCAATGGCCATATCTCCTGACTCTGAAAGTTGAGGCCATCAAGCCGTCGTCGGTTCAGTGACTGTCCCGCCATCCACTCCAGCAGTGGTGCTTTGGATAGTTTCGCATGTTTCACTGCGCAGATACTGCTCGAAGTTTATAATTTGTCAAAGTGACTAACTTTGCAATTTCAGCCACTATAAAAATTATTAGTTATGTAAATGACCTTATATAGGTATTTTCTGAAAGAGAATAATCTATTCTAACATCTATCAAAATTGGGAAGTTTATCATTTTTCTTTTTTGAGAGATCTACATTTATTCTCTAGGCGCCCCATTTTTCAGTGATCACCCTAATAGTTACAGTTACCTCACCGTGTCGCTCCAAAAAGACCTTGTAATCCTTAGAGACCACGATTGTCGTAAAGAGCGTTTTCGAAAACCTCTACAAGCGAAGTCTCTTTACAATTCAGAAGTATCAACATTTTGATCAAAATCCATCGGCTAGCTTCCAGAGCCTAAAACGGGAAAAACTGAAGTAACCCGAACATCTCGGAAAACTTGCTCATAGAGGTTATCCGACCTGCTGACTACGATAATCACATCTGCTTAGCAAGACAGCTCCGTATTCTAAGGTTATGACGAGTAGAATTTGAAACGACAAGATTTTTCCACGATTCACCAGACGTTCTATTTTCTTTGAAAGGAAATCTGCGGCTATTATTTAGCGCATCATAATCTACAGAAAAAGTATTATCAAATGGTCCCTGCTGGAATGTACTCGGGACAATGCTCCTAGCTCTACACCTTCGCGAAAAGACGTCCTCAGAAAGATTCAAGAATACTGAAATCGAAATATCAAGGACATGCTGTATATAGAACATTTGCCTTGATGAGCTGAGCATGCTGCTTTCAGATTCAAAATATACTTATTCCGAAGGAAGTTATGGCGAGTAGAATTTAGAAACGCGTGGTTTTCCCAAAATTCACCAACGCTTCTATCTCCTTTGGAAAGAAGTCTGAGCCTATTTTTTAGCGCACAATAATCTACAAGAACAGTATTATCGAATAGTTTTTAGTAAAGTCTTCTATGTTGGGTAGGCGTTGCTTCACATATTCGCGAAAAGACCTCAGAACATATTGAAAAAACTGGAAACGGAATATCGAAGACATCGTCCCCCACTTCCAATATATCAGAAGATTCTCCGCGCCGAGCTGAATCGAATGGTGGCTTTGAATTCAGAATTCGTCCACTTTGAAGCGAGATATGGCCACACGACGCTGATGTATGGACATGTCCATACATGTATGGACATGTACGGACATGTCCATACATGTCCATACATTCGCGTCTATTTTTCAAAAAATGTGAGCGGTATTGTAAGGCATCGGGGTCTGGTTTGCTAACGAGTATCTAAGCCGCATGTGCACCACCTGTGCTGCCGCTTGGGCAGCATCTTAGTTAGACCCCCCAAATCAGTCTACATGTGCGATCCGCATGTGTACAGATCTCTTCCTTACGCTGCCTTCAAGCGGCTGCAGTGAAGCAACCCTTAGAAAACGAACTTAATTCCAAAAGTTTGTAGCATGCCATCTACATATCTACATTGCATGGTTAATGATTATCATTCAGCTATCACCTTCGCTTCATTAATTTAACACTTAGCGTTCTTGATTTTCATTTTCTTTCGTTAGCTTTTAGCTTATTGTTAGAGTGGGGATCACTCTAGTGCTTACGTGAAGGATACCAACATTAGTTGGCAATTGAAGATGAGATGTATACTATTAGATGCGTCTTTGAACGCTGATTCCAAATCTGCATTTTTTTGCGGAACAAGTTTTCGAAATAAGTTATGAGCGTCTGTAAGTTCAAATTCGCCAAGGTTTAGGTAGTCTAAAATTGGCGAAAAGTTCTAAAACAACAACTATGCGATTTCCACCGGCTTTGTTCCTTTCTTGCAAACAATATACTTGATACAAAAATGATTTTCCACTTTCTGGTGTTTTTGTACAGCTTTTCGCCAATTTTAGGCCACCTAAACCCTAACAAATTTGGACATTCGAACGCCCACAACTTTTTTCGGGAACTTACTCCGCAAAAAAAGATTTGAAATCAGCGTTTAAAGGCGCGCCTACTGATATACATCTCATCTTCAATCGCCGACTAATGTTGGTATCCTTCTCTTGTTAGACCTTAGGGGCATGCCCAAACGGTTTTCGACATGTTTGACATGTGGGGATTTGTAAAGGGAATTCATAACAGCAAACGGCACCAAAAGTAGTACGCGGGAGGCGGTCTTTTCGCACGGGCGGTCTCTAGAGTCTCCCTGATTTTGACTTGTCTTAACATGTAATGCACGCCGCAAATGTTTCCTCCCCCTGTTTTGCTTAGGCAAAAGCCGCCGCAGGGTGTATCGCGCGCGGCGATGGTCCTGAGCGGAAAGCATTACGGTCGTGCGAATCGTCCTACACCCGTAGTACGCACTTTACGCGGAAATACGGGAATTCGAGTTCCGCGCTAGTCGGAGCGCTTTGCGGTGGTGCGTACGGCTGCTCCTCAAGCTCGTAGTTTGAGAGACAAAACTCGCAGGTAACACGGAATTTCAAAACAAAACTTAACAAGGAACGATCCCGAGTTAAGGTGGCCAATTGGAATGAACCGCAAATCTTTAGCTGCATCGTGATTAGGTGATTCCGAATCTATCTTCTGCGATACCGTTCTCTGGAAATAAATTATAAGCGTTCAAATGTCAGAAACTGGCAAACATTCAGCGCCAAACATTCAGCGCCAAGAACTATGTTCCAAAACACTGTGCTTGCGGTAAATGTGAGCAATTCTTGAAATCGGTACACTCAATATCTTTCTAGTCATGCACTTCCAAGTCTGTTTAGAGCTTATCATGTGTTAGAAATCTAGTGACGCATTCAAATGGGTGAGTCGCTAGAGCTCTAATGTCTGACGTGCTGTAATCCAACTTGAATATGCATAACCAGCAAGATAAGCATACTGTGTGCAAGAGATGCTTACATTTATCGGAAGCACAGGTAAGTGTTTTTGAACAACTAGTCCTTGTGGATGTGGCGCTGAACGTTTGCCACATTTGGACATTCGAACGTTTATAAGTTTTTCAAAGAACGGCATCGCAGATGAAGATGGATTTGGAATCAGCTCACCAAGACGCATCTAATGATATGCGGTTCATTCCAGTTGGCCACCTTGAGTTGGGATCGTTCTCTTATTAGAGTCAACTTCGAGTTAACGCGCAGCTTTGAACTCGGAGTTTCGACCAGATTACAACCGGCCAAGTATTTTCACCTTGGCGAGGTTTCTAAGAGACCCGTCATACTTCGCCGAAAAAAGATCAAAAGCGTCCGAAAGAGCCCGAGAAAACCCAAAAAGGCTCAAAAAAGCCCAAAAGCGCCAGAAAGAGCCGGAACGTCCCCTTCCGTTATGACGCTAAGGCATGGTCTTGATTTCGCAATAGAGTCTTTTTGCTTCATTTTCTGTCGTTTGTACATCAAAATAACTTCAGATTTCTACCATGATTTCATTTCTGCTCCGGCTCTTTCACTTTTTCGGATTTTTTGGGCTTTTTCGGGCTTTTTTTGGCTTTTTCGGCGAAGTATGACGGGTCCCTAACAAACAAAGAATCAATGATGGGACCACTCAAGCGGTCTAAAAACCACACTTTGAAGATATTGAAGCTTAAAATTTTTGATTTTAATGTTCTGAGAAGATGATGATGTGCTGCGCAGTGGCTGCAACAGAGACTATGGACTGCTCCGCTACGGACTGCTCCGATATGCAATTTAACTTCCTTAGCTAATAAGCACGTGAAACACTTCTGAGAGACGAGTTCGATTCTTGAAATGTCAAACCAACCTTGTTGATGAGAACGAAAGCAGTTCCCATTAACAACAACGCTATAATGACACCAGTGATTGAGATCATAAAAAGAATCCGTCGTCCCATCCGCTCTACAAGAGCTATTGGGATAAATGTTCCAATGACGTTGATTGCTGAACGATTTTTATGCCGGGAGAAGTAAACCTCGTAAAGAAATTACCGGCTGTGCCGACAGAGATCCATATAGTTGTATGCGTGTTAGTCACTCCTGCAGATCGAATAATGCTCGCTGTGTAGTACCTGGAGAAAAGAACTTCATGAGCACAATCAACTTAAGCGGTAGCTGTTGAAAAATCATCGCTTTTGTCCCTCATTAAGATCGTTGTTGATTATTAAAGCAAGTTACCCCCAAGCTCGTAACCATCATTCTCGAAATCTTACATGACGGTATTGATTCCAGATAATTGTTGGAACGCTTGAAGAAGGCTTCCAATCAAGAGCGCTTTTCGAACATGTGGGGTGCGCAATATTCGCAACACTACCGAAGAACCTTCTTGGACTGCAATATAGTCATTAAACCGCATGATATAATCTCCATAGTTTGTCAGTATTTGTTTAAAAAACATTTTCCAGAGTGAGGAGTGAGGATTACGCGCAGAGTAAATTCGACTCACTGCCGCTTTCCTCCTTTGCAAGCTGTTCCATCTTACATGCATAACTGATTTCACCCAACTCGTATTTTACCCATTCCTCGTTGCCATTATAGATTTTTCTCAAGACCTGAATAACAAGTGTGCTTCAACAAAACCCTGAAAGCGCCGGTAGGATTGCAAAGGTCTCCAAATCAGATGTTTTCGATAACCCTGATGTATGATTTGAAAGAGACCGCTTTCTGTCACGAATAATTTCTCTTACACTTTGCAAGGAATTCACAACACATAGATTGTAAGAGAGATCATTTTCTTGAAAAATAAAGTATACAGATCAAGTACAACCACACTTTGTTCGCCTGTTTGTTTACTTACAATTCTTCGGAACCGCTCTGTTTAACACATTGACGACAAGGCCGATTTTTCGATTACTGCCATTTCGGACAGGAGCCTTTTTTGCTCTGCCAAACATACGACCCACCCATGGGTCGTATTGTCCGAAATGGTAGTCTTTTTGGAAGAAGTTCAGAACATGTCTCCGAGAATTTCCCCACAAGGGTTATCGAACGCGCTGATTGCCAAAATATGATTTATTTCAGTTTTTGGCGTTATACGGTAGGGTTACGGTAGTCATTCTGTACGAACCCAACATCATGGATTTTCATGAAAATCTGTGTATTGGGGTTAGTTCACGTGCTGATCACGATTATAGTGACCACTCTGTTCACACATTCTCACGGTGAGACTAAGGTATAGTCGTCCTCCCCCCACTAGACACTCAGTGGACGAATTTGAATTTGAGCAGGAGCAAATCGCTAGCGTCAGAGCGCGACAGACGCGCCCCAGTCAGAGTGTGCGCATATGCTGTTTTTCATTTCTCTCCGTGTTTCTTAGTTGTTACTCTTATTGCGGCAATGTATCATATCCGATTCGAGATTTTGTTACCGGTGATCGTTGTTTCATGCTGTCATTGTCGTTTGCCTTACATTTTTTCAGGTAAAGCTGGGAATACGACGCAGTGATGTTTTGATGGAATGTCACTTATCGCCCTTCCGGTAAAAAAAAACACATGCACAAGCGTTGCTTTTGTGAACTGTGAATCAATTTCTCAGTCAAATGTGCTCTCCAAGCTTTTTTTTTCAGACCTGAATCTTTTCAAGAAGAATAGGTGAGTTATTTGGATGATGCATCCGACATATTTGTTCTGTATGGCAATATCCGTGCTATATGTGCGGAGTACGAGTAACAACAAAGAAAGAGAAATGGAAAACAGCATATGCACACACTTTGACCGGGACGGCGTCTGCCGCGCTCTGACGCTAGCCGTTTGCTCCTGCTCAAATTCAAATTCGTCCACTGAGTGTATAGTGGGGGGAGGACGACTATAGCAGTGCGGTAATATTTTCGTAGAAATCAAGAAACTGATGTTAGAAGGTGGTAACAAAATTTGAGACTATCATTTTCGTAATCAGCACGCTACAAAACCTATACATGCAAAGTTCGCGCTTCCTAGGATGAAAAATGCAAAAAACCAATAAAATCAAAAGAATCGATAATTTTTTGGTGGGTTAACGTCAGCCTCTTGCCCGCCCCGTATTACTCTTACATGTAAACTTGATTCTCCAGAAAAAGCATCATTTTGCGAAGGATTTGAGCTAAAGCTTATGCCTTATATATATCTACCGTATACCAACCGTAACATTACATTACAGTATCCCGAGCCCGGACTACTCTGAATGGAGCCGCTTCACCTAGGTCCCCCAATCATGTGCTAGAACCCCGTAGAATTCCGTCGTAAACTGGCAAAGATAGCGCTTCAATCTTACGACCCACCGGTGGGTCGTATTGTCCGAAATGGCAGAACACGTACGACCCACCGGTGGGTTGTATTGTGTTAAAACCGTGTAAGTTCAAGTTTATCAAATCAATTGAAAAGGTTTTTTGGTTTCGAAAGTCTACGCTTGGACATCCATTTTGCATTTTCTGTATGTTTTGTATCATCCTAGAATGCATTTAGGTACGCTTGCTGATCAAAAAAGTAGTGCAGTCAAAGAAAATTTTGTATGAATGAGTCCAGAAGCTGATCTGATTGCCGTTAGAGAGGTCACAAATATGCGTAATCTGTTTCGAAGAAAGAAAATTTGGTAGAAGATGGTTGTTCCTAGAGTCATCCAGAGAAACTAGCAGCAATTCTGCTTCAACCTAATACATATGTCCTCTGCACACAATGTCTCAGATTTTCTCTGTAATTTCATTTCGAGGCTAATGTGCTACAGCTTGCCTGTTCGGTTTCTTCTTTGAAGTTATGCTCATACAACCAGCGAGGGCTTTCTGGTAGAAATAGGAAGCAGATGAACTGGATTATGGATGGAACTGCAGCGAATGCAAACATAAGCCTAAATAAGTTGCTTGGACAGGGAGTCTTGTCAAATGTTGAATGTGACTTTAACAATGATGTGCTTTTCAAAACGAATGTTGGTTGACAACTATGACAGTCAATAGTTACTTCCTGTACAAAAGGAAAGTTGCTCAGCACTTAAAGAAATGCTTTACATTCCGGATGATTTCTTGTCAAAGCTCACGCAAATGTAGCGGTAGTAACAAAATAGCACGGTACAACAGTGCCCAGCCACATAATTTTTTTCTGCCGGTTTGATAGATATAGCTTTTTGTTTCCTATGCTTATTTATGTCTCATGATGCATTTGTCTCATTATATGCCTAACCCACTCCACTGCTCGTGTTTGCTTCTATCTAGCTTGTACCCCTTGTTCCTCGTTTTATTTCTTCCAAAGCAGTGAGCCTAGCAGCTGATTGTTAAGATGGAGGATACTTAACTTCCGAAAATCAGCTGTTAGTCTATTCATTTTTACCCGCTGAATGGTGGCATTCCTGATAGGGGTTTCACAAGGGACTGGGCTCACTAGATGAACTGTTAGATTCACTTGCTTTCCGTCCTTTTGTCATTAGTATAGGAGTATGCTGTAGGTAAGTCCGTAACAAGTGCGCGTTTTGATTGTTCTAATAAGTTTTGTTTGTGTTTTGATTTTTATAGGCGCACTCTAGAGTGTATGAATATAAAATAAAGGCTTTAGCTCAAGTGTTCCCATATTTTGCTTTGCTTGGTACACTGAAAACATATTTTCATGGTACCATTTTAAAGTACCGTCAGACTTCACCGAAGAGCGCCCAATGAGCGAAGAAGTGTCAGAACGCCCCTTTGCACGCAAATTTTGCATATACCTTAGTGTTTTCACAATGTTTTGCTAGAATCTCGTGGGAAGAATTTTTTAAATGATAAAAATAAGAATTCCTGAAATAACTGAAATGGACTTCAATCACTTTTCTGCCTAGCTTTGTGCTATGGAAATTTCAAAGTTGATTTTTTCTAGCGTGACTATAGCGACGTTGAGCGCAAGAAGCATGATAAGCAATAACAGAGCATCCGGAAACTGAGATCCCGTACTTTCTTGAAGTCCAATTACAACTGATTTTTCACCGGAAACACATGCATTAAGTGGGTGCAAGTTATTTTCTTTCTCTAACAAGCACTTGGGAAAAATCCGAGATTTTCCCACTTTTAGAATCCCTTTGAGATTACCCGAACGGAATCAGCGGCATGTAGCAGTGGCGGAAAAGTGGCGCAGGCTGGGCTTGGGACCTTCTTCGAAATTTGTAAATGGCTTACATAGTTGCAAAACCAGGCAGGTAGCTTGTTTATATTTAGTGTACAAAAATCAGCCGATTTTGCATAAAATCAAACTAGCTTGCAAACGACGCCTAACCCAAAAGTTCAGAGTTATGTTGGAAAGTTTTGCAAAGCTTTTCTTTGCCTCCTAAATAATGGTTTGATGCAAAAATAATGTCCGTTACAAGCCTTTTTCAGGACGACTTTTTTCCGATCGAAAGTCTTTGAAACAGAAACACCATACTATTGAGAAGCTCTCTTTATGCTTCTTCTAGTGATGGTTGAAGCGACTTACAGTGTCATTTGTTAAAAAGGCACAGAGCTTCAAATACTCACATCCAAATTTAAAATTTCGTTGCATTCATTTTTCGGCCAAAATTCGAGACGAATGAAGGAGCTTTTTATAAGATAAGGTTTCGGAAAAAAGCTATTTTTGATTATCAAGCATATTCTTCTGCTCGATGTAAAGTATAGATTGTGCGCTGTACTGCAGAAGGTCTGCTGCTTCTGATGGTCTTCATCGCATTCAGAAATGTACATTTTTTGAAGAAATAGAGCACATCAATGTGAGAATTTGCAAGACGGCCATTATTTTTACATCAACCTAATAATTCCATGAAAATTTATGCCGCCGTCGCTGGTATTTGACAGCGTTGCTAAACACGAAGCACTCTTGGCAGCTCAGATGGCATGTATAGGAGAAGTTTGTTGTGCATCAACTCCAAATGTTTTGCTCGAAAACATGTGAAGCAATGGAATACGAAAAGTTTAGTTGTAATCATGATCCCATACAATCTGCACATTGCATTACTGATGATGAGATGCATTATGATCGCATAGGCACGAAAAATGCTCCCTTACACACTATATAGCTATTTTGAGAAGTCCGCAGAGGCGTTGATATCACGCGTGATGGTGATGCTTGATGTGTCTCTTTGATAGAGAGAAAAGAGAAGAAAATTTCTCGTTGGAATGAAAATATTTAGGATGTGTGCACAAGTTTCCACCACCGAAAGTCGAGTGAGTGGAAAGGATGAAGTAAGAAGCAAGACTCACCTCCATCCCCAGTTCTCGGGATCCACATAGCTGAATGCTCCTCCAATGATGTTCGATGTGACCAGCCCGACCGTAATCATAAACTGAAAGCCAGTGACCAAGCGACCACGGATATTTGAAGGAGAGGCTTCCCCCACATAAATGGGCACGATCATTGATGCAAATCCTGAGCAAGTCAAGTAAGTTCTCAATGAGTTGTTATTCCTCAGATTTAGTGAGGCTTTCTACTTGTTCTGACTATTTCCTGTTCAGTAGACTGCGTTTACAAACTGCAATTGCTCAAGAAGAAAAGCAAGAACTCACCTATGGCTATACCTAAAAGTATCCTCCCAATAGTGAGCACTATTTTTGTCCACGCAGCTCCACAAATTATGGCTCCTACTGTAAAGATGAATGTGGCAGCGATTATAACTTTTCTACGTCCAAAGTGATCCGATCCAGTAGCAGAAAGCAGGGAGCCAACAGCGGCAAAACCTTTAAGAGCAGATGTAGTTGCAGTTGTATGTTTTGATGTGTGCACTTTTTTACATTATTTTGACAATGTTTGAGAGTGATGCAACGTGAACTAATGTATGCACGTGCTTGCCACTTGCCATCTTACAGGGGAAGGATACTTGGATGCCGTAGCCATTCATAATGATTTGTATACCAAAAAATGCGCTTTTGAATGCTGGTTCGTAGACTGTCTTTCATATCTGCGAAACGATAATCTGAATGGAGTTATGATTTTTTTTTCATTAAAAAATTGCGTTCCTGACAGAGGGTCAAAATCATCAATAAAAAATTTTCTCTTTTCCAAATGCTGAGTATGATCCAGATAGTCTAAATAAATATTACTACATCTAAAATTTTCTTCAGTAGCATCAAACGGTAGGCTAGATCAAATCGTGATTTTTACTATCCAAAAGTAGGCTAAATTTTCAAGGAAAAAAGTTCATAACTTTCTTCAAAAGACCGTTTCGCAGATTTCGAGCACAGATTCAGAATCTGCATTCGAAGGCGCATTTTTTGGTATACAAATCATTAGGAATGGCCGCGGCATCCAACTATCCTTCCCTTGTTAGCCATAAACGAGAGCTATCAATTCTGTATTTGGAAAGAAAGTATTTGCGCAAAAGCTTTCCGTTGGTTTGTAATGATTTGCGTACAATCCGCATGAAAAAGTTCATTGCGGTGACAAAAAGACAGGATAGCTTGGAATTCTCTGGAAGGACGAAGTCGCATGAAATTTGACAATTATCTTTACCTTTTGCCAACACTTTAGGTCCGCCATGAAGAAGCTAATAAGTCAGTAACGAAACCATAATAATTTTGTTGATAAAATTATTTTTAGAGTGACATTGTTATCCAGATGTTATCATATTGCATGAACGGCTGCAAATTGGGGAATAAGTGCTATCAAAGCATGCAAGCTTTTTTTGAGTCAGTGGCAGTGACTGGTTGGCTACAGCTTGTATTCTTCAAAACTGTTAGTTTCCTTCTTTTCGCTTATTTTGTGAAAAATCATTCGACCTCAATTTCAATATAATGAAACTACGAAACAAGCTAACCTGGCGTTATGCTCACAATGACCTCTTGCCACACTGATCCCATGGGTTTGAGGTTTTTGTTCTCTGGCACATACATCATAGCTGCGGATACGATTCCGGTGTCATAGCCGAACAGGAATCCTCCTGAATAAAAAAAATGTTTGAGGTGAGCTAAAAAGTTTCATTCTCAATATTTCTCACAACGTGCTTGTGAGTTAAACCGCAATTCAAGTGTTTGGGGGGGGGAATTTTTTCAGACACTCATTCAATGCTATTTTAAGTTTTGAACTAAGTAGTTCATAATCGAGGACTTGTAAAATTGCAGAAATCCTGCACTTTCACCGACATATCAAAGGTGGCGAAATCGACACTTGACTATGTCAAAGATATCTCCTTAGGCTTGGTGGTTTGGACTTGTTGTATCTTTCATGCACTTTGTCATTCTATGATAGGAACCATTTGTTCCAAGCTTGCAAGCTGGGTAAAGGCCTTTCCCATCAATTTGCACATCATGATCACCCTATGGACTCACTGAATAAAGTTACAAACATTTGCTTGTCTTCGAATACACTAAAATTTGTTTGCTTACTGCAGACCTAAGGTAGCAGCGTAGCTTCAGAACTATTCATTTTTTATCCACGATAAATATATCTCACACACTCAGGCATGTAACTTTGGGGCAAAAAAGCATTTATCACGAATTTAGGTCTAGAATGTACCTGACCATGCAATTTATAACTGGAGAAATGCCTCTAACTTCACTAAAGCGATAGGCTTATAAGAAAGTGTTTTGAAATCAACCACACAGATCTTTCAACTATTAGATTGGAAAGAGGGTTCCCGGACATTTTCAGACTAAATCTATTGTTTCTCGAAATTTAATGCACGTACATGCGCAAAATGCAGCTGTACTCTCACTTGCCTGTGGGTGAATTTTAAGCAAGTGGGTGGAGCAAAACTCAAAGCTTGGAGGGGGGAGGGGGGAGGAGTTTGCCACTTTTGAGTTATCTCATTTTTCTCCCTGTTTAAGCTCAAGTTCCATACAAACTGTGCATGTAAGTATGTAAGTATGTGTATATACTATAAATAGGAGCATGTCTGGGTTTCATAACGTTTATAGAAGTTGAAAATCTGAGTTTATTCAAAATCTTACTCTAAGACTTCCGCTTGAGTTTCACAGCTCCACCAGCGTTTCGCGCTAGTACCCTTCTCTCCTTTATTTCAAAGGCAAACCTGATATAGTGTGTATCTTGTAGCTCTTGATCTATAGTTCACGCTGAGTCGCTAAACCCCATTTTTTGATGTGCAGAAATGTGGCAAAAAAAGTGTTTTCGAAAGTCCTTCTTTCCTCATCAGTTTACTTCTTTTCACAGTTTTTTCGCATTCGATAGATCTTGCTTTTGCAAACAACGTAAAGAGCTTACTGTTTCGATTGTTCCGGCTTCTTTATGGTAAAGTGTAAAAAGTGCATCACTCTTCATAAATCTCTTTTGTACGCAAATATTTTCTTCATACCCAGGGGGATTTCTTGCTTTAAATAGTGGTAGGACAGACCGGACAAGCCGGAAGCGTAAACTACAAAACGGGTAAATGTTCGAAACGCAACAAAAGTTTGATTGGCTTTGACCTACATTTTGACTTTATAACTGTAAACTTTTCGTTTGCAACTATTTTTTCCCTGTTCTTTCTATTTTAGGTAATCGCCACTTACAAATGATTTTTTTTTCAATACGCGAAAGCAAAATCAGATTTCCACCATAAGTTGTAAAGTGGGAATCCCAAGCGAAAACCCGCGGTTTGAAATTCTGCCAAAACGGAGATTTCAAAATTTAATGCAGCGTTTTATCCGCTTTTTCTATAGTTCCTCATGTTTTCTCCAGTTGGTTCACTTCATTTTCTCTTCCAGCTTCTGTAGAGACAACTTTCACTTTTTAAAACAGGGATTAAAAGGATCTTTGCTTTGAGTCCCTCTTTAGGCTATCCAGGGTATGGGTTACTGTAACTCAAACATTTTTGCAACACTTGCTCCGAGAATTAGCGTCCCTGAGGTATTATATCAAGTTATCAGTATTTTTTACACTCGCAATCTTTTAACGTCATAGTACAGAATGAAAGTCTTGTGATTACAATCATCAGCACACAGATATCTTTCTTGTATTTTATGACTTCTCTTACGGAAGTGACACAATCCAACTTTTTTAACGCAATGTTTCCCATGCCTCGCGGTGAAACTAAGAAAATCACGGGAAAAACAACTTACAAAGGTTTGATTAGTCGAAGTGGCCTTTCCGAATGAGTCTAACACCACTTTGAAGAGCATTAGGTCCCGGACAGACTTCACGCGATTTGATCGTCGCGACTGAATCGCGACGAGACAGCTGTTATAGTCTGTCCCAAACGGGATCAGGCCGAACCATCGGCGGAAATTGCGCGCTCGCAGCGCTAGGGGTTTGCGCTGCACACGCGCGCTGTCGCAGAGAGCGAAGAGATTGAGGAGAGAGCAGACTAGCTAGCCGAAGAAGTGGCGCGAAACCCTCGCGACGCGGACTCCCGCCATGCCGATTTTGGCCTGTTTAAAATTGGGGCATACTGTACGACATCATTCCATTCCTATCAACTTGCATTTCGGTTGTGATACTTTTCCAGCCCGAAATTTTTGAATGTGAAATGAAATTGAATGGAAAATGTCGGCGATTGAGTCGCGACGATCAAATCGCGTGAAGTCTGGGGCCTTAAACGGTGATCCCAAATCTGATTTCATTATCTGGCGAGCGCGCCTCTGCATGCCGAATTATAAACATTTTCTTTATGCGAAAAATGAACGCATAATCTAGGTAAAATCAAATTTTACGATCTTTCAACGCTCAAATACAGCACTGTTGAGTATGAGTGTTTTGGACAGAAGGTATTGTTTAGTGGAGTGCCGTAATAATCAACATTGGAGCATTTGAGCAACTCTGACAAATTCTGTTCTAATTATGCTTTAATTTTTCAACTCAAAAACGCTTATAACTCGACGTACAAAGGCGCTCGGCAGATAACGAAGACAGATTTGGAATCAGCTTTTGATGCTATAGTCGTATCAGTTTCATGTGAAAAGGCCACATCGACCGAACAGACCTCCCTTGTTAGTACGGGCAAATTTGCTGCGTCCGTCGTAGACGCTTACAAAACTAATTTTCCTGAGCAAGATTTAAATGGAATATTTGGGAATCACGAGTGCCACCGATAGGCGCCTGAGAGTTGTGGGATTCTTGTGGTGACCAATAATAACCCTCTGATCAATAACAAGTAACTGCATATTAAGGCAAAACATTGAGTTGTGCGTGAGCAAGTGCTCAAAAAACTGGTAATTGGCATGACCTGTCGTCTCCAACGACCTACTGAAGATAGCATGTTTTGGAGTGAGATGTGTGTTCTTTGTGTTGTGTAAGGACAATGTACCGTACAGCTAAAAAAACGATTAATTCTGAAACTTTGTCAGCCTTACCCGGCACAATCCACATCCGCGTTAGGAGACAATAACGCCCCAAATGACAAGACTGGGGCCGAAATTCTGTTTAGTACTGCTTTCAAGGGAAAGGGAACTTTTAGAGAACGCACCTATGACAGCGGAGAATGCTAGCATGTAGACGAACCATCCAAGTTTTGGTTCTTCTTTAGGTCGCTCATTCCCGCTGCTACCCACAGCCACCTAGAACACAAACTTCTACAAGGTCATTGAATCACTAGAGATCAGTAGAGGTGAGCAGATATCCAATAAACTGAAATCTCATCAAAGCGAGTGTCTTGATCAACCGTACTTGTTAGCGGTAAATTTGATCTTTGCCCATAATGTCTAAAAACTGCATAGCGAGAACTCGTCCAAATTATAATGTCTTGAAATTCATCGACCGACCCTCTGAGAATTGTGAGAAATTGGAAGTGATAGTAGTGGAAAAACCGGCTTCGAATGAACATGAAGTAAACGAAGAGTGAGATTGGAATAGAAATAACTAAAACTTCTCGAGCTTCTCTTAGGCATTTCTCAAGTTCCTCAAAGCACAGCTTCCCAGCAAGTGCTTTTTTCATATCGCGCAAAGATTTTTCCACGCATGACTTTGACTGTTCCGCTATAGTCTTTTACACCTTCATTGGCTTCTCGAAAAAAAAAACAATTTCTCAAAAGAGAAGGTCCAAAGAACTCGCCTAATTATTACAATAACTATTGAATTAACAAAGCGAGGAGGTTTTCTCATGGAAAACGAAGCACTTCGAAACGCAACAAATTTTCTCACAGGATCCCCAGCGATTTTTGATGCTATTCAGGCACAGGATAATTGTGCCATTATGCAGGCATAGCATAGCTTTCTAGGGAAAACTTCTTCGAAGGCTTGAGTCAAAACATAATTTCAAAACAGAAGGGGTTGATTACACCTACGAATAACAACAATACAACAATCTATCTGCTCTTAATTTTGTGATTCAACTCAACGATAATCTAAAAATCGTCATCCTTTTCCAAACCATTTGCAATACAGTTTCAATGTCCATATATCTTGTCTGATAGGGGAAACCTGTGCAGGTTCTACCGGTAGTCTTGACGTACATGAAGGAGAGCAAAAAACTTTGACGCGACATGCAAGACAGTAATCAATGTAGAATGCTAATTAACAAATTAGGGAAACTATGTACAGTCAAAAAAATCATTCAACGGCCAACTTACCACATTCACTTGTACCATTTTGTCACGCTAGCCAGAATGCGAGAGATCAAAGCTGAAATAGCAGACTATATATGGTAATTAAATTATTATGAGATTTACAAATAACATGTTCAAGCCACAAGAACAGAATGAATAAGGTGTGAAATGAGGTTTGCATCGTTGTTTCTTTGTATGTTGATGTGATTTCTCACTTGGGAAAACGTTTGACCAAAAGTGGTTTTTCTCAATGAGATGTATATCAGCGCATTGTGCGGATCTGTGACTCCGATTACAAAACAGCTTCGAGTCTTTCTGATGTATTGCATCTTTGACTTCGCGGACGTAAAGAGCAGGACAAGTAGTTTTATAACAACCTACTAAACAATTAGAAATAATACAAAGTGTCGTCAGTTTTCGTTTTGATTGTTTGTAAACCACTAAAAGTAGAATAAATACGACCTTTTCGGATCCCACCACTACTGCCAAAGCTGCAGATACTCTCTACTTTTGAAGTAGCTCAATAATATTGAATCATCATAAATGAATAGTTAAATGATTCCTTAGACTCAATATCAGGGCAGAATCAAAATGATGAGAAAAATCAGCAGGGGAAGACAAATCATTTGGCAATCTTAGTCTTATAGCAGGCTACCTGAATTAGCGTCATCGAAGCAAAAAATGGCCCTGTAAGTTTGACTGGTGAAGACAAATACGCAATTTTGAAATCTTGATGCAGCCATTATTAGCATATGTCTTGTGGGCAAGGTCAGTCAAGTTTCTCCGCTTGTCAGTGAAAGTTGAAAGATATTCAGATTAGGTAAAAACTCCATCTGCATAGATAAACAGGGATGACAATAGCAAAGGACATGACGTTACACTAATTGAAAACACAGCTTTATAGCGGTGGATACGGTAGAGACGGGACGAATAACGCATTATATGCCTATCTCGTTATGGGTTTGCTGAATATGGCATCTGATTTCAAGAATGTAACGGAAACTTCAATAATGACATCATGTTCATCAGCAAAGTGGTAGCAGCCGGTACAAAAACCAACTACACGGTATTACTTGACAATTTATCGCTAACGGCGCAACTCTCGAAACCAGTTTTCTATAAATCGCGCACATTGACACGAGACAAATGAGCCGCGCTGAAAACAGTTTGCCGGTTATCCGAGGGGGGGGGGGGAGCTTTCGGTTATTGAGCAAAATAATATGGTAATTACGTTTATGCACCCGTGATACTGAACTGATAGCTGCCGACAGCTGCAGTGTGATAAGGGTGTGTAAATTGCGTGGCTGATCACTTGGTATGCCATTCTGTTTCTTTTTTCCTAATTTGATAAGAGGATATACCGTTTTTTCTTTTGAAGTGTTTATTCTTTTTTTCGCAAACCGTAAATGCTTGAAGTCATGACGACTGAAACCGTTTGACAAATTCTCAAAATCTACCCTTTCGTTATCGAATTGATTTTTAGTTGTTTCATCAATTATTTTCGACATTTAGTTATTTTTTTTGTTAGTCAGCAAGCAATAAACATAAGAATGTACAATAGCTTTTGATTTCTTCATGACACTTGGAACCACAAATCTTTTTCTAAGACAGACGTCATTTCAAGAGGCCAAAAGTATTTTCAAAATCAATTCCATTGATAGGTGAAAAAAATCTAACTCTGTAAGCTCCTATTTAACATATCCAGCAGTAGCACTTCGTAGTGAGGCCACAAGTGAGAATATGAGTTTCTGAGATGAATCATCGAACACTTTAGAGTTTAATGGGAGTTTTACAGAGTTCAAATGTACTCGAAGGGCATCGGCAGTTACGACTCAAGAGCACATGAAAGCAAAGGTAAGGTAAAGAAAAACTTCCACAAATCCCCTTGTTGTGACAAGAGTATCCAATCACTTCTGCGCTTGTTGTACCAATATACTGTGGATAAAAAATTCATAAATGACTCCTTTTTTGTCGTTTTCCGCTTTAAAATTATAGTCGTGGTCAAAGGTGTTATCTAAGTCAAAGAAAACTGTTTGTGATACTTATACAGATAGACAGCACGTAGAACGTTTGACGACTACATAATTCCGACTATTTGATCTACTTTAATGAAGAGAATGTCTAATTGTAAGATAACGCTCTACAACACCTTGCGCATTTCAGAAAAAGTTGTTACTTGATTTGTGGCTATCAGCATTTTGCATATATTTTCGAAAATGCAAGGTAGTCGAGTCAGGCATTTGTTTGAAATTTGAGCATAGCTGAGCTGCAAATGCGACGAAACATAACACAACTGAAACGAAAATGTGTAAATCAACTGGGAATGAAAGAGATTGGAATTACAATCAGAAAGGCTATGTTTTGGAACTAAAGTGAAAGCAGAACGGAGAAAAATTGTGATAGTGCATACGAAAAAAAGGCTCGAGAAATTTTCTGGAAGTTCTACTGCTTTGACACTGCTTCTGGCGAAGAAGCAAGCAAGTGTATCGAATTCTAACAGCATGAGGTAAAAGATACTATACCGCTCACAGAACGTGCAAAACTTGCGTGATTGTCGCGGAATTCCCGAATCGCTCAAATCAGCGACATTCCGGGAATCTCGCGGAATCACGCGAATCACGCAAATTACGCAGCACCTTACCTTCCTTCGCAATGAGTATATTCTAAATACGGAAAAAGCAATGCGCTCGGCTCATTAACGCATTGATGACAACTTGACCCACATGATGGGTCATGGCTTGAGTTTCGTCAAAATGAATACTATTTCGGTAAACCTTCATTTTAGAAGTTCTCTTAGGCTCTGATTGTAGTGATAACTTCGGCATTTCTTTCTGCTTTTCAGAATTACCGCATTTTCATTGTAGATGACGCTCTGTGTGATTTTAGCCGAAAATTTTCAACTTTTTCGTGGAAGGCATTGTCCTTCAAGACGACTGAAAATGCGCGTTGTCGTCAATGTGTTAAATCAAATCTTTCTACACTTGTCCTTTATACTGCGTTTCCAACTGTCTCAAATTTTTGTACGGACGTCTTTTCGCAGGGATGTAACCAGCGAGGGCACATCACACATAAATTCAAGCATTATTCGAAAGTGCTGTTCCCTTAGATTATCAAACGTTAGAAATTACCCAGACGCTCCTCTTTAAAGAGAGAAGAGCTGGTGTAATCTGGAAAAATCATGTCGTCCCAAATTCTACTCAAAGCAGTCCTAAAATATGAAACTCTTGCGATAAACAGATGCGATTTTCGTAATCAGCAGGTCAGATAATCTCTATATCAAGAAATTTGCCTTCATTGACCACAATGCTTTATCCGGATTTGTTATATATTCATTGAGAAGGAAGTTATGGAGCTGCGCTTTTGCGTGATTAGCGTGATTGCGCAAAATTTCCGGAATGTTGGAGACTTCCGCAGAATTCTGAATTTTGAAAAATGTTACGCTCGAGCACAGTTTGTTGGGCGTCAAAATATAACGCACTGCACGTCGTTCAGCATGTCTCGTTTACTAAACCCTCGAGTTCTTTCTTTTAATCCTAATAAAGCATTTACGATGAGATTTACTGTCGTTGGGAGGATGTCACAAAAATCTTTTCTGTATGGAGTACGTTTAGGTTTGACTTCAAATTTAAGGGTGCAGAACTGTTTCTTTTGTGCCTACTAATTTTTATCAATAGATGATGTTTTTTGCGCAACACTCCGATGCTGTTAGTTGCGACGTGATCCATGGATGCTCCAAGCTTGATCCATCTAAAAAGGTTTTTATTGATCTTACCTTGCATAAATCTGAAAAAACCTTTATTGTTGCTTCTACTATTTCCATCAAAGATTCATTCGACGCGATAATTTCTTTTTAGGATTGGTGACACGGTAAGATTGATGGTAAGTCTAAACAATTCTATTTGCTTATTGAAAGCACCTTCTATGCTTCATCGTCACATTACAAAATCCGCACGAGAATGAAACTCTCAACGGATTTGTTTGGGACATTCAATACTGGCAGAAAACCCAAACACTCATAAACAATAGAGAATTCGTTGTATTATTTGCCAGTATTAGATGCTCTGTCTATGAGAACAAATTTTTGAAATTAGGGTTCCTCAATGTGGAAACTCTTTGCTTCCTAGAAAAAATTCTTTATTTGGAATAAAGATTCTCTATCTGCTAATACTCCATGCAAAATAAAGGGAAAGGTCTTCAAAAGGTGTTCGGTGATTCATAACAGCGAATCTAATTGTTCGCCAGTCATACAACGACTTTCGAGCTAAAAATCCCAATAACATGGACGTTACCGTGACTTAGCGCAAAAGTGAAAAACTATAAGTTTCCAAAAGTATCATGGCTTTAGATGGATTAATGGACTGATTTTGAATATATGTCGCTCCCTGCTTGAAAATGGTTTTAATTAAGTTACTCTCAGCGTGATATCGCGTTCATTTCTTTTAAACGCGGCACCGATTTTATCTTTATGCAACACAGGTAATATAGTAGATCTCTTTATAGTCTTGCAAATACTGTACGTAAATGATGTAAGACCGTCTTTTCATCTCGCGACAAACTTTTATCAAAGAGAAATCAAAAAGCCTTTCTTCACTTATTATCTGCCCTAAGTTTATAATAAGGTGATAAGTCGATAGTGCCATAATCTCTTTCTTCTACTATTGTTGAGCACAAAGCATCGGCTCCTTGATAAGAGGCAAATGTCACCTTTTTTGCTTCATTATATGGTGTTTGGCTGGAATAGTTGGTCGGCACGTGGCAAACATCTGACAACACTTAAGGAAAGTGTTTTATCTTATATATGCACTTGAAGGAAACTGTCTCATTTCTGGATACTGTAATTCGTTAAATAATGTTAAAGCCAGAAGATTCAAGTTTGGGACAACTGACATAGACTTGAACAAAATATTAGCTTTGCCGTCGACGCTAATCAAAGTTCATTAGCTACCTAGAGGCACAATGCAGATTGATCTCTCACATCACTACTTTGTTGTCGAATGCTTAGAACACTTTCAGTAATTATAACTCATTCATGCTTCTTACTATAAGCCAGCACAGGCATAGGGCATAATCATGCGGATGAAAGGAAAAATGATAAAGGAGCGTCTCCAAAGCCCCTTGCGGGAACAAACCCAAAAGCATTCTACTTTTAGTCGGAGGGGCTACTGAGTGCGTGCAAAACTTCAGAGACTTGCAAAGTCAGCCTATAATCAAGTCAGCGTTTTGAATCTTTTAGATTGCCCTGGGTATTAATCCACGTTCTGTAGGTTGGGAGGTTTGGTTGGCCAGGATATCCAACCTTAGTCCGACCTGATCATAGCTTCGCCTCATACCACTAAGCACTCCTCTCCAGGTAGATAGGCAGCAAAAAAGACATTTTAGGAAATGTGTGCCTGTGTTAGATCTACTCACTCTTAAGGCAGTGGATCGGCAACTGGACCCTTCCTGGATTTTAGTGGAGTTAAGTAGTAGACTACCTAGATACACTAAAGCCCAAACCCGATCTGCCAATTCATGCGATAAGTCCTGAGGCCACACCCATTCAATGGAAGTGGGCGGGGCCGGTGGTGGTCTGAAGCGCAGCGCATTTTTTAGGACTTATCGCCAGGGTCAAGCAAGGGGTGTGGCACACGATCGCTGGTTACGACCCCCCCCCCCTGAACTATATACCTAAGATAACATTACCAGAGTTGAGAAAGAGGTCAGGCACAAGTCTTTCGAAAACAACCCTCCCCCCACCCATGAAAGCTCTCAAACGACCCCTTCTTCCTCCTCTTAACCTCTGGACCTCAAAGTGTGACATTCTGGAGTACAACAGCTTTTCCTAGAGAGTTTTCAGACTTCTGAGAGCTGTACGCCCGATTTTCTGTGACTGCACTTTACAATCACACGTGATTCGACGGCTGATTTTGATCTGAATGGGCATATTGAAAGGGCCATAATTTTCTTATGGGTGGGGCGTTCGGCTCCGAATTTCCAGTGTAGAAAGAAGATATGTGCTCAATACTCATACCAGCAATGAAGGGCTTTCTGGATTTTGAAGGCAAGTTAAGGGGGTGCGGCACACCCCCTCAAAAGCTGCGGCAGTCGCAGCTTTTAAGGGGGTGTGCCGCACCCCATTAACTATATCAAAAAAAAACATTTTTAGCGGACAGTATTTATATGAATCGATAGCCTAAACCATGTAGATTCCATAGAACTGTTTGGAGCCTGATTCGTCTTCTTAGCTCTGAGTAATATTTGGTGAAAGCACAGCGATCAAAAGCGAAAAGTGGGGAAAAACGAGATTTTGGTTGGCTTCTAATTCCACAGTTTGCAGGTCGTCTGAAGCGGGATTCCTGAGGTGGACAAATAATGAGTAGTGCTTTGTCTTGAGTGCAAAAACGGATAGCTAATTCACCTTTAAAACAAAGTTAACCATGTTGGAATTTGACCATTTCATTTAGGTAGCCTAGTATCTTGAATCTTCAATTCGTTCAAACTTTGTCTACAGGGGTTAATTGACATGCTAATCATGGATATAATACGAATATCATTTTATCACTATTATCAGATTACCCAACTACGACCCCCTCCCCTTTTGACTCCTCAATACGACCCCCCAGGTGTGGCGTGCCGCACCCCACGCTTGACCCTGCTTATCGCGTGAATTGGCAGGTGCGGTTTGGGCTATAGTGTACTTGGGGGGGGGGGTCTACTACTTAACTCCACTAAAATCCGAGAAGGGTGCATTTTGCCAATCCACTCCCTTTAATGCTAGTTGTGGTAGCGCATAGAATTTCTTGGTCGCGAAAGCATCCTTGTGTGGTAGAACCAAATTTTAAAAGAGACATTTCAGCTCGAAATTAACGTCCTTAATCACAAAGCGCTTTCATCATTATAATCGCCCCAGTGAGCTTTTGTCTCATACTTTTCGTATCTAGATCAATAAGACTTTCGCTTTATCATACAAGGCTCTGCAAGATGACTTGCGAAACGGTCTGGATAGCGG
This sequence comes from Cylicocyclus nassatus, assembly GCA_958299035.1. Taxonomy (NCBI): domain Eukaryota; kingdom Metazoa; phylum Nematoda; class Chromadorea; order Rhabditida; family Strongylidae; genus Cylicocyclus; species Cylicocyclus nassatus. Next base: position 37,276,036 of record CATQJL010000305.1, read on the forward strand.
TTTTGTAATAAAAGGTAAAGAGTATGATGAAGCGGGGTTCCTGAGCGGAGCCCCGAAAAAATGCTAACAAGGAAAGCGTGTATAGTCGAAGTGGACTCTTCAAATGCGACTCATACTGTTTTTAAGAGCATTAAGAGGTGATTCCAAATTTGCCTTAAAATAAAGCCAAGCGTCTCTAGACGAGTTATGGGTGTTTTTCAGGTCAAAAAATTGAACGCAAAACTGAAACAAAATCCCTCACTTTTGCTCAAACGATCCAGTGTCAAGTAGCAGAACCATTTATCCAATGGATACATTTTGTCTAATATGCTAATACTCAATATTGCTTTATCTGAACGCTGGAAAGATTGTAACAATCGATTTTACCTAAATTCTGCATCCATTTTTCGTTCTACAAAACGGTCACAACCAGGGTTGAGCAAGAGGTCAGGCACACGTCCTTCAAAAACGACTCCCCCCCCCCCCCTGTAAAAGCCCCTAAAATGACCCTTCCGCTTCATCTTTAGGACTTGCACAATCTTCAGGACACCTTAGACTGTGATATTTTGAAGAAGAACGGTCTTCACTGAAGGTTCTTGTTTTTTGGCCGTAGGCCAACTTTCTGCGATTGCACAACCACAGCGACTTGACAGGAAGTTTTGAACTTGGATAGCCCTTTTTGAAAGTTATAGTTTTTGCAGGTGGAGTGTTTGGCTCCTAACTTTCAATATAGCAAGGAGAGGCTTTGCGCTCAATACTCATACTGAAAAAGGAGCGATTTTTGAGTAGTGAAGGCAAGTTAAGGGGGTCAGATCCCCATTAACTTTATTTTCGAGGAAGCTTTTCTATCCAAGTTTTATGTGATTCGCTAGCACAACTCTCGAAGATTCCACAATAAGTGTTTGAGCTTGTTTCGACTTGTTTCGGCCTCGTAGTAATCCGTAAAGTCAAAGCACTTAATGGGAAGAATGCGCCGGTTCGAAATTTGGCAGCACTTTTTACTTTACATTTGAAAGCGATGTGAAGCCTGATTTCTAGCATAGACTTGCAACGTTACTTTGTTATGAGTTCAAAAAAGCTGACTCTTTTCACTTTTGAAGCCAAGTTAATCATGTTTGAAAATCACGCTTTCTAGACGTTACGAAACATAGAAAATGCGATAGTAATGACTTTAGAGCTCATAGAGGTAATCTGAGTGCTGATTACGGAAATAATACCCATCTCACACAGCAAGCTGACTTGGCGACCTCATGATATGTGAAGGTAAAAGAAGAAGACTTGTATTTGGCTGAAATTTCGATTGTGGAAACAATCAGTATGCTGTTTACGGCCGTCATTCCTTCAGTACTGGTGATTGCGATATCCACCGGACTAGCGCATTTCCTTCACCTTCGTAGTATCTCCCCAGCTAAACGATTCGCTTCTTAATTACGATCCCCACCCCCTCAGTCATACCCTCAAGACGACCCCCCAGGTTGGGCGCCCCTGACCTCACGCTCCACCCTAGTCACAACCCGGCGTCTAAGTGCGCTTGGCAGATTTGGAAGGCAGATTCGGAATCACCGTGCAGTCATTCTTCAAAGCAATATGGGTTTCATCTGAAAAGGCCATTTCGACTAAACACGCTTCCCTTGTAAGTATTAACTAAGTGATACATCAGCTAAGTAGTGTACGTTAAAAACTGTGCAAAACATAAATGCTAAAATGTTTACAGGAGCTTCTGATCATGCAATCTAAGACCGGAGTTTCAAATGATATAACCGAGTAAGAAAACTTCAAGGAGCTGGCTAACTTCACGTCCATTAAGCTAACGAATATTTGTAGCCTGGCAAACAAAACTTACCCCATCGCAGTTGTCTCATACTCATGCTGATACACACCCCAGCTTTCATCTCCCTTCCCCATTACCACTTCCCCCCCCCCTCTGTTTTATTCCACTTCCTCATCTGCTGAAGACGTCGCAAGTGCTAATCACTACCTGACCGACCCTGTTCTCTGCAGAACCAACAACCCACTCCAGCATGCTCTCCGTGCAAGCCGCGAATTCAAAATGAAAAAAAAAACAAAGTAAAGAAATAAAAGAATAAATAAAAGATTTGATTACACAGCGAAGAGGAAATGGTATGACACCGAAATTGATGATGCGTGCTCGAGATTTAGAACTATATATGAAAAATTATGAAAAAGCTATGTGAACTGAAGGTGTGACAAGCGCTCTTTCGAATCATTTGACTTTTGAGCCACCTAGAGAGCTACCTAAAGTGCCTCACAGAAAACAAAGTCATGATTTTTCCTACATTCAACCATTTTTTATCATACTTATTTTACATAACTCTAATCTATATCAAACCTTACAAAATAATTCATGAAAATTCCGTAACCCCTCCTCCCCGCCTAGTTACAGCGCTTCAGAATTTGCGAATGGCTACGGCAATCCTGCTCCAAGCGCGCGGTGGTGTGTCCTGGACACACCACGCCGCCAATTCGGAGTATACAAACCATCCTTAGTTTTCTTTACCGTCTATTTAATGTTGTTATTGCATTCTCCTCTACTCGTCTTTGTTGTCCATGTTTGTTTCATTTATGAGCGTACCATAGGGGACTTCGTTTCCAAAAAAATGCCAGTGTCACCTCGCCTTGATTGCGATAACAAGTAATTAGCGGACCGGGGAATCATTCCTTGAGTATACCTTATGGCACTTTTAGCTGATGCGAATATTAATGCAAATCTCTCTGGATTCGCACAAGCACCGAACAGAATATAACAGCTAATATGATAAAGTTTAGATTCGCTTCAAAGCACAGCTCAATTTTACATCACAATCGCTCAACAGCATTGACCCAAGCACCTTTCCAATCTACCAGTAAGCGTATGTGGAGTGCTTACTGCAGAGTATTTTGCCCATTAAGGTGCGGATCGTATTTATACTAACATCTTTTTTTTAAAGTTTTGAGACTTTTCGGATGAATTTCACAAGAGTGGTCAAAACTCAAAGTGATCACTCCAAACAAGCTGCATACCATTCGGTCCAGCATGAACGCTGACTTCAGGGCCGGTAGTAATCTACCCTACTTGGCGACGTCAAAGGTGCCGCCAGTTGGCACACATCGCGGGAAGTTGCCAACTCCGGCGGCATCTCGCGGATTGCTTTTAGGTTTTGGTAAACTCATGTAGTTTTGGTCGCAATCCCTATTCACATGACGTTTTGATGACCCGGACAACCGCAAAACATCGACACCGATCACGTTCGAACCCGCATGCGTCAACTTCCACCACCGCCGCACTAACCACTCGACAACGCAGCCAGTTTACCTCTCTATGCGGCAGCCGTTACAGGAACGTATAGGTCAGTGGCGCCTATGAGAGGGCATGATCAATACCTTGCGCGATAGACGTTGACCTGGAAGAACAGCTGAATGATATGAGCACGAGAGAGCCAAAATCGTTGCAAACAAGATTCAGAGGACTTGCAAAAAGAGGATGACGTTCTTTTGTGTTCTATAAGATTACTAGACATCTGTTCTACATAATTAGCATCAATTTCAACGAGGAAAACCTGTATAACGAAAAAATGATGGTTTTTTGATGAAAATCGAATTTTTTTGGTTCTTCCGCTTGACGTAAATTGTGTGATATTGCCGCATTACCCAATTTCACGGACGCCGCCAGCAAGGTGCCACCACCTTGACATGGTAATGGCACGTCGGGATGGTGGCACCTTGATCTCTCAAAAGAGCACGCTATTTTTTGTACTCTCTGACCTGGCGGCATCTCTCAGCGCCGAAATTTCGACGAGATGCCGCCAGGTCAGCTCGCGAAGCTGCCGCCAGCACTTCCTGCCTTTCTCTACAATTTTGTTTAAGGAGGTTTTTAGAACCTTCAGTTGCCAGGTAAGGTTCCCTATGGTCACTATGACCTGCTCGACCAGAAATACGTGTTGATTGGGTTAAGAGGGCACATATTCGAGCCCGGTGTTCACGCCGACCTCACGTAAAGATGCCGGCGACTTGACGGCGAAACATGCCACCAGGTCAGGGGGATTACTACCGGCCCAGATATATTTTCCATATGTCAAACGCCTTTGTAAGCTTTTTTATGAGCAGATTTCTTGGGAGAAAATTGCACATAAAAATTGCGATTGAGCACGTTGTCTCCCCTTTAGCTCCCCTTTAGTTATGGGGCTGTTTAAAGTAAACTAGCTGCGTGTTTTGGTCCAGTATTAAGCCAAACATGACTGTGCACTACCAAATTTGACTTTGAATGGATGGTTCCTAGTGAAATAATAACTTTTAAGGGCTTTAGCTTTGTCCACGAAAGTGTTCGGCAGATAAGGAAAAATCAGTTTTAGAGTCAGCGTTTTATGCTGCATTCAATGGCATGGAGCTTGTTTGGATTGGCCAACTCGAATTCTGACCATTCCATTGTCAGAAACCGTTGGATCTATATGAAGACCGTAGCCGAGCAGGGTATTAAAGGCATTGCCCAGGTCAACTGAGGGGTGGAGATTTTGACGCAGTGCGGGAACACGGCTCCTGATTATGCAACAGTTCAAGTCCAATCGAAAAATATGAATTTTGAAGTGAGAAAATCGGTCCAGACAAAAGAGGCGGTTCACCAATTTCGCCTCCTTGACATTTTGACCTGGCAAATGCTGTAGATCTAATGTATCAACCACGTCAAAACTTGTCAAGGAGGCGGGATTAGCGGAGCGCCCCCATTTTCCGAAGCAATTTTCTCGCTTGAGATTCTACCTTTTCGATTGGATTTGAACTGTTGCATTAGTCGGGAGCCGTACTCACTGCTTCAAAACCTCAACCCCCCCCCCCCCCAATGACCTGGACAATGCCTTTAAGGACGAAGACAATGCAAGTCTTTGGCAGTCTTAGGAATTACCGAAATACGGATTTTAAGCGGTTTATAAAGACGAACTCAACCAAAGCACTACTAAACTCACAGCCACAATTCTTCGCATCAAACTTTTTTGACTTTATAAGCTCCTGCAAGACGAAGGCGGTCGGTTCGATGTGCGACGTGGGTGTGACGCGGCTGTGACGCAGCTGTGACGCAGCAGTGTCGCAGCCGCGTTGCACATCGAATCAACCGCCTTCGTCTTGCAGGCGCTTATGATAGTGTTTTAATGCGCACTTTGGAATCACTGTAGTTCAAAAGGACGAGCGAATTTTCTCGGATAGCTCAAAGTGCTTCCGGGTTTAGTGCGCTCTCAGAGCGTTGTTTTTCTGTGGTCCGGACTCTGTTCAGTCTGTTCCAAGGCTTTGAAACGCAATAAATTTTCTGGATAGTGTTTGTTCGACGCCATTCAAACCTGTGTATTCGTCGTGTTTTCTGACCAATTTCAAACTTTTCTAGGAGATAGCTCAATTTGAGCCTCAAACTCAGCTTTTGTCTGCAACACCTTCAGGCAAGTGCAAGTACATTTATATTATGGTAATGTAGCCTGCTGAACTTGTGAGCTTCTTGCAGTTTCAAATTTGAGGCCTTGCGGTTAAGAGGAAAGGAAGAGGATTGCGTCGATACATATACTCTTTGTAAGAAGGCACCTTTAGCCGAAACGAACGCTCAGTATTGCGAAATTCTTCTAAAGGCTGCTGCATGAGAAAGGCGCAGAAGTAGTATTGGTTGAGCGGACGCGAACGCGGCGCGCACGTATCCTCACCGTTGGTTCCTGCGCCTCATGCGCTCTGCGGCTAATGAAGCCGCGATCGCGCCCAAAGGTAATGCACGAAGGAGGTCATGCAGCAGCCTTTAGCTATATTAGAGAACCTTACATACTTGTATGGTAGACGTCATCGGTCTAGTCACCTTGCTGCGCCGTGTGTCACTGCACAACCATTTGGAATCCCGAATAAGGCCAGATCCTGCCTGTGCCGTAGTTGCACAGAAGGGCAAACGACTGGTCAAAATAACGCCAGGCTTTTTTCGCGTTTTTATCGACTTCTTTCTTTTGTCTTCAGTCTCTCGCAGCGGCTTTTCTTGTTCTTTTCTTGTTGCCCTACTTTGGACCTTCTATTGTTTGATAACGACGTTTCAAAAAAAAAGTATTATGATTACTAATAGATAAGTACTAATCTTATATATGAAGCTGAATGTTTGTTTGTATGTCTGTATGTATGTATGTCTGTCTGTGTGTATGTACGTATGTTCCGAATAGGAATTTTTATTTCTGGACCGATCCGGACCACACTTAGCACACATACACTTCGGGCCCCGGCGTGTGTCATAGACTACTTTTCGTCATCGATCGATATCGATTTTATCGATTTTATCGATTTTTTTGCAAAGTTTGAGCTACGGGGCTGGGAGTTTGCACGGTGGGGTAATTGAGCATGCTGATTACGAGTTCGATATTAGTTTGGCGCTATTCGGCTGTTCGGGCCCCAAAATTTTTTTGTAGTAGAACTTGCTCAAACTTCGTGCGTGAGGGTTATCTTAAGGGCCGGGGATACTTCAAGCGATTTCAATCGCGACCCGACTTGGCGAATTCCAGGTGTCCATAACTCATTGTAAGCACATTATAAATGTACAGAAGATAGAGCATTTCATCAGTTTACGTAAGTTATACACACTATGCATGTGCAGTTTGCTAATGTTGGATCCGAAGACTTCTGGCGAATGGCCAGGTCGCGTCGTGACTGAAATCGCGTGAATTATGCCCGGCACTTTAGGCTGCGTTCATACTGATTACGAAATCTGGGAACAGTTCCAGCACAGTGCTCGAACTGAGCGTTGTGCTGGGAGTGTTCCCGGATTTCGTAATCAGTATGAACGCAGCCTTACATGCCATTACAGATATCACACTTTCTGCGCAGAACCACTTCCCGTGTGGTTACGATAGGTGTACGGTAGGAAGTCAAAATCATGAATTCGGCTGGAGTTCGGTCCATATGGCTTCGACGTGCTAATTACGAATATCATCTCTCTCTCTCTCTCTCTCTGCATATTGGGACCTTCTCATAGAGTTGTGGTGGTTGTATGGCATGGGGTCGAAAACATAGATTTGCTTTAAACTTCGTCTGGGGTGGTCATTTAGCGCGCTGAACATGAATATCATGCTGATTTCGCAGGATAGTGCATTTTCTTGGGTTACAATGGGTGTAGTGGGTCGAAGTTCCAGATTTGCTCAAAACCTTACCTGTAACGGTTCACAAGTATATCGCTTATGAATATGATGCTTGCTCGCTGTCATAACGCAATAGTGAAGTTATGGTGAGTTGAAGGGTTTGAATGGACATTTTTTCGCTTTCGGGCCAATTTAGATCCCAGATATTCAAGAGACGGGGAAACGGTCGTTTTGCATGGCGGTCTCCAGCGCCATCCTGATAACCTGTCCCAACGCGTAACGCACGCGGCAAATCTCCCTCCCCTGTTTTTGCTCAGGCAAAAGCCGCCAGGGTGTCTTGCGTGCGGCGGTGGTCCTATAAAGAAATTGATAACCTGTCCCAACGAGTAACGCACGCGGCAAATCTCCCTCCCCCTGTTTTTGCTTAGGCAAAAGCCGCCAGGGTGTCTTGCGCGCGGCGGTGGTCCTATAAGGGAAAGCATTACGGTCGTGGGGAACTTTTATACGACACGAACTGCCTTTATCGTGGGGATTGAGCACGATATTCTTGAAACAGCACTTTAGGTAATTTTGTGCCAAGGTTTCAGGCAGGTTCATGATTTTTACCTGCTGCCACGCGAAGTGACTACGATATTCATCATCAGCGGCTTGAATAACTCCCATATACCGAGTTTAAGCAAGATCCACCTCAAAAACATTTTAGGGCCTGGATAGCCGAATAACGTCATTTTTTAAAATTATCCTTACTTTTATCGATTTTATTGTTTTCTTTTGCAAAGTTTGAGCTGCGGGGCTGGGGGTTGGTGAGGAAGGTAGGTGAGCATACTGATTACTCACACCGAGGGAATAGGGAATTGCATGTAGAAGTGTGCACAGGTAAAAGTGTACAGGGATAGAAATGGAACCTTTATCGTTTTGGCAGGGCCGGGCGGGGCCGGGTAAGCCAGCTGATATCAACTAGAACTGAAATCAGAAGTTTAACACAATTCTTGTGAGGACTATTCGACTTATTTGAAGGCACATATTGCTCACACTGCAGAAATAGCCATACTCTTAATTCAATCTCGTTCGACTGCTTCTCTTCTTTATCTTTCTGGAATTGAAGAAAAATTTGATGTGCACATGAAAGGGCACGCCAGACTTTTATGGCAGCACACCAACAGAGATAGCAGTTACGGAATGCTGGCGTCATTTTGATTTAGGCGTCTGCCCTATGCAATCACGGCATTAGCGGGATCGCTGGCCTCATCCGGGATTTCAAATGTTTGTGCAGTGACAGACGGCGCAGCGGTACTAGAACCGATGACGTCTACTATGCATACTATGTGCTTAGCTTGTTATCGGCCAGACCATAAAGGTTGAGGTTTATGGCTCTTAAGGCTGTAAAAGTTCTAGAATAACGTTGGAACTCAAATGAAAGACGCCACGAGCACACTTTTTTTCGTGCTTCCGGCAACACATTTATCAAGGAGAGTGTTTTGGAGTTTGGTTCAAGCCAATCAGAGTCTCTAACACATTGACGACCGTTTAACACACATGGTGTCAAGGCATGACTTTCATTCAATGGCTACTACCTTGGAAACCCACTTCGATAATTCTCTTTTGCACTGAATTTAAATGAAACCTTCACTGTTTTTAGCAACCTCTCAGCTCTGCTGTAGGTATGCAGTGGATGGGATTGTGCGTGATTTAATTAGGAAATTTGGGTGGCCCTTGAAAGGCCTTGATCGTCAATGTGTTAAACCACAGAAAAACATATTTTGGAAGCTCAGTAAACTCAAAAGCATATGAGCTATCTAAAATAAGCAATGCTCCTCCTCTTCCTAAGCTATGGAAAAATGCCTTGATAACTTCAATCCCAAAAAAATCCCACTTGCAATTCTTTATCCAACTTTCGTCCCATAAGCATCACTCCGCGGTAGGATTCTTGAAAAATTTGTCAAGCAAAAACTAGGAGATTCGGTACACAAAAATCATGTGATACCTTTAGAACAGCATGGATTCCTACCCGGAGGATCAACCACTGCCCTACTTTCTGACTCACTTTTTGATTGAATTACTGCAATTAATCAAGACAAATCAACTGATATCATTTGTTTCGATTTATCTAAGGCTTTTGATAGAGTCAACCACTGCAAACTCTTATTGAAACTTGAAAAAATCGGAGTATGTGGTAGACTACTGACATGGATTGACTCGTATCTCAGTGAATGCAGAATGACTGTACGAGTCGGAAATGACTATTCGGAAAGTATGTTTGTGGTAGTGGTGTTCCTCAGGGTAGGATTCTTTCACCGCTTCTTTTTCTATTTTACACTGCTGATCTACCTGCCTTCGTTAAAACACATCCAAATATCCGCATACAAACTTTTGCAGATGACTTGAAAATTTACTTCGCATATGCCAAGAATGAACAAACTGAAGCCCATGAAGCCCGCTCTTCGTCTATCGAAAAGATGGTAACATGGTCAAGGAAATGGGATTTGCCTCTAAATCTTTCAAAATGTTCTGTGATGCGCTTGGGCGATGCTCTTTACAGGCCATATTACTGTGAAGATGCTGTTCTTGAGCGTCGGGAAGTAGTGAGAGATTTAGGGGTTGAGATTGATATTCACTCAAGTTTTCCAGCCATTACGAATCAGTCATCGATAAATCATTAGCATCGTTGTTCATGCTCCTGAGGAACGTGCACAGCAACGACCCTGCTTTATTGGTGCGATTATATAGAGCCTATGTTTTACCTCACCTTGATTACGCTTCACCCGTTTGGAACTCGTTCCTTAAGAAGAATGCGATTAAACTTGAGAGAGTACAAAAAGTATTTACTCGGATAGTTTTTACAGATGTTTTTCCAGTACCGATTACCCACGATGTTTACCGTCATATAGTGAAAGAGTTGCCACTTTGAAGTTGCGTAGTCTAAAATATAGACGCGTTGTAAACGATTTAGTTTTTTGTTCCCGAATCTTGCATCTGGAAACTAGATCGCAAACGAGTAAGTACTGGATTTTCAGACCGTGTGAGGAACGAACAGGTGGGTTTAATCTACATTATCGTAAACTAGGTAAAAAAATGTTTTTGGCAACTTTCAATTCATTTTTTGTCGCACTTCAAGATGGCTGAGTCTCTTACCAAAAGAAATTGTTTGCAGTAAGAATACTTCTGTTTTCCGTAAATTAGCTTCTATTGATGTGTTAAGAACGTTGCGTATCCCTGATGTTAAGAGTTCAATGCATGACCTTCATCTAGCCTTTCAACTGCACATCTATCACTCACCGCTTCTTGCCAGATTGAGTATAGATTAGTATTAGATCATTCTCTGCCTTTTGCATTTGTGTTACTAACCATGATTATGCCTTCACTAACTGTAACCAACCTGTCATGCCAAAAGGGTGTTCTTTCTACAGTCCAGGTCACATTGAGATCTAGCCCCAGACCTTAGACCGTTTTTCTTGGAAGTGGTTCATCTATTTTAGTTGACACAATCTTGCCTCCTCTAAAATTAAGCTTTATCGGGACAAGTCAACTAGCTTACCGGGGGCTCGCTGGCACCCAAAAAAACCGTGTCCTCAGAATTTTAGAGTAAGTAAAATCCAGATTCTTTCTTTAGATTATCCCACAGTTCGCAGCCTTCTGCGATGAATGTGCGCATGTCTTAGGTCTAGGCTCTTCAGCTTGTTTATACTTATGCTCCTATCTTTTGTAGCTACCTTGATTGGTTGGTTGGTTTTGCAAGTTTGTTATGCACTCTTTGTTTTTTGCTAGGTGTACCATGAGTGTATTAAAATAGGTAAATAAATAAACTACGTTATGTTCAGCATATAGCCGGAAATCTTCAGATTTCGTTATCGTAAGCAAAAATTTGGTGCGAAACTATGCAGCTTTGATTGAAATAAAGTTTCGCTTGAGGTGTTTGTATAATTAAACTGCTCATTCGTATTCGGCGTATAATGCATTGGTAGTAACGTCAGATATTCTCATTCTTTTGCTAATACCGTTTTCAGCTATACTGTCTCACTTGGCATCAACGCCTTATAAGTTTCTTCCAAAAAGTTTCGAAAATAAAATAAGAGGGTTCTTGTTTAAGAACTACATTTTATTCAGTCGGTTCTTTACCTCTAACAGCATCGTTGCAAATCTGCCAAAGAGTTTGTTGAAGGCAGTTCGATCATAATGTACTTAGTGCCTTTGTACTTCTTACACGTGAAGCGGTCCAAAACCAAGCGGTTTAAAAAGTGTTGTAGACACTGGAACACACAAGGCTCAGAAATTCTTCCAGCGCTTACATATCTGCGCATCTTTCGCATTGGAAGCCTATTTGGGTCATTTCATCTTCTTTTCCGAGTCCATCTTCACCTTAGTAGTCACTATACTTGGGGAAATTCGAAATTTTTTTCGAATATTCGAATATCGAATATATTCGAAAACTGAAAATTTCGAATATTCGAATATCGAATAATATTCGAAAATCGAAATTCTCGAATATTCGACTATCGAATATTATTCGAAAATTGAAAATTTCAAATATTCGACTTTCGAATAATATTCAAAAATCGGAAATTTCGAATATTCGACTATCGAATATTATACGAAAATAAAAATTTCGAATCGAATAATATTCGAATATCGAATGTCATTCGTTATTCGAATTTCGAATATTATTCGGTTCTCGAATGTTATTCGATTTTCGAATACTGACCGAATAATTTACGTCATTGAGACTGCCTATGAAAGCAAAAAACTAAGAACAAATTGTTTCATGTAAGCGTTAAGAATGGACACATTCTTATGGTACAATTTACGATGGGAAAAAGGTTTAGTCGCGACGTGAAGAGACTTAGGAACTTGAAAGCTACTCCTGTGACGGTTGTGAAGAGATTTTTCGTACTTCAAAGAAGATTATATACCCTCACTGAGAGTTGCGATTGGATATATAGCGGTCGCAACAGTATGTAGATCTGTAGGCTGACATCAACTTAGAGTATGGGGCGATTTATCAATCGCTTTTTACTGTTGTAAAATTACCGTAAGACTGAAGCAGGTTTCAAAACATCAAGAGCCATCTCCCCACGAAAAAGAATCAAAAGGGCTGAAAGTCTTGCTTAAGATTTCTAAAGACACTCACTTTATGTAGAATTTGCACTCAACCGTAATGCTTTCTTTCAAAACTTACGCTAGGTATCCTGTGTCCCCCAGAAAAGTTCCCTGTGAGTCAGCGTACGTGGTGCGACGCTGCCTTTCGCTCTTTTTGACACGCTTCTCCTGAGATCTCAACGGAACTTCCCAGGTTAACACGTTACGTTCAAAATAGCGAAAGGCAGTGGCATGACGTGGTACCTTTGGGAAATTTGCTGGGAAACAAACGATACACCGTAACAAGTGTTTTGCAACGCCTTTCAAAAATGTGATTGCCATTTGAAAAGCTTAAAAATTCGTGCGTAGTAAAATCAGCACGTAAAAACACTGCTGCACAGATTTTATACCTTTTTTGAGAACAATTTTTTGGATGTCTTATTTTGCAGTTGGTCTATAAGCTGGAGTTTCCTACTGTTTCAACACACAATAAGAAAAACATGGGTGATTCGCTTTCTGCTGTATTTATAAGCTGAAGCCATCCCTACTGGATGTTATCCAGAAATTGGCAAAAGACTTTGAGAGGAATTAGCGATCAAAGTGTATAAATACTTTTGAGACACCCCGTATACGCTATGCATGTCGAATTTTCGAATATTCTGTGCTTATCGAATTTTCGAATAGTCAATTCTTATCGAATTTCCGAATATTCGGTGCTCAACGAATATTCGAATATTTGATGGACATCGAATGATCGAATGAATGACCCTCGAATATTCGACTATCGAATAATATTCGAAATTCAAGATTTTCGAATATTCGACTTTCGAATAATATTCGAAAATGAAGATTTTCGAATATTCGACTATCGAACATATTCGAAAACTGAAAATTACGAATATTCGACTTTCGAATTTTATTCGAAATCTCAAATTTTCGAATATTCGACTTTTCGAATCATTCGCATTCGAATGATTTATTCGAATGATCGAATAATCATTCGATTCGGTCCCAAGTATAGTAGTCACTATTTGACTACTCAGTCAGTCACACTACTCAATATCTGCAGCATCTGGCGGGAATATTTACACTGAAAAACCGCTTGAAAATTTTGAATTTATGCTGATTTTGATTTGACCAACGCCGTTCGCTTTTTGAAAGAAGTCAACTTTTCCTCCGAACGTCGCGCAAACACGATAAAAAAAGCCTCAAACTCAGTCAGCATATGGAGGTAGCAATGCTGACTCTAGGCGGTCACCTTGGATTGGTAGGTAGAGGAACTTACAAGGGAATGGTCAGAAATCGAAGTGGCCATTCCAGACAAGCTGCCTAGCGTTAGATGCAGCATGAAGCGCTGACTCTAAATCTGTCTTCTTTATCTGCTTATCGCTTTTCTGGACGAAGTTTGCTTAGAAATTATGCGTGAAATTTAAAATTTAGCCGTACAGAGCCTTGTTCGCCTCAATGCTGGGCCAAAACATGCAGCTAGCTTACTTAAAATTTTTGAAGCCAGAAGCCGAGCTAAAAGTGCAGCAATGTGCTCAATTTCGCTGTTTTTATGTACGATTTTTTCACAATAAAACCGCTTGTAGCTTCGTCCACAGAAGCGGGAAGCAGATAAGGAAGACAGATTCGAAGTCAGCGTTTTATACTGCATCGAATGACATACAGCTTGTTTGGTTTGGCCACTTCGACTTCTGACCATTCCCTTGTTAGGTACACAGTCAAGGTACGAAGACATCACATCTGTTATATAGTGTGCGTTAAGCTTTATCCCTTACTTGCTCTTGCGTCGATTATTCAACAGTATTCACGTCCCACCTCTAGCAGAAAACTCACTCCAGCTCGTTCATGCACTTCAGCGAAGACACCAACTAAATCGATTCCTTATTACCTAACTCCGAAGTGAGTTTTGTGCTCGATGTAGGACAATTCATTGTGCACGATAATTTGTAAATTGACTCATCTATTCAAATGTATAAATTAAAGCCCTTATTTTCTGTGAAGTCCTAAGAAATTTACCAAATTCATTTGTTTGCGCAATTAGCATTCTGAAAGTAGTGTATTTTGTTAATGCAACGAAAATGGGTAAACACATTTTTGCTAAGCTTCCAGCCCATTGAAGAGACAGATAGCCGATCTCGAGAAAAAGCGTCGCGCAAAAGAACTTTTCCTCTTTCTAATATCTAAAAAAAATTGACCTGTACTTAGTACTTATGAAGAAACTATTGCTGGATAGCCCAAAGTACAAACTCCATCGCACATGTGAGACTATGTAGATGATGTGCTTTACCGCAACTTCCGGCTGCAACATGGCGTTTATCTAAGTCCAGCTATCTTGAAAGCAGCGTTGGGCAGATCTGGATACATGGGGATCGCGAGTGGAGGCTGTTTTTGGGACCTTAACTAGACACTGCCCAAACGGAAGCGCAGATAGTGCGTTGACGTCTGAGATGATTGTTTCCAAACTACAGGTGCGCCAAAAATGGGTACTTGCGTCAACCTTGCATTGCAGTAGTGCCGAAGAGCTACTTATCAAATCCAAAACTATGCCACAAATTGCGTCATCATCTTTTATGAGCCCAAAGTGATTACCAAAAGTACTTGCAGAAATGCTATTGCCAGTATTTTTAGAGGGCGCAAAATAATGAATTTTTTATAGCCTTTATTAAGATTTTGGTAAATTTCTTGATAAGCTCCCGCTCTCACATCTTCCTCCTATGGTATGCATCAGAAAAGTTATAAATCATGTTGCTTTGTTGAACGGCAGAAGCGATCTCCGTCGAGACGCAAAATGGATTCCCGAAGCACACCTGCGTGTTGCACTCAACTTTTTTGGCAAGTTATTCTGTGATTTTTCTTGAGGCACAGTTGAAAAATATGAAATTTTACTATAGCTCTCGATAGTGGCGTAATCAGGATTTCCATTCGGGGAGGGGAGGAAGGGGGACAAAAATTTTTTCTGATGAAGCTGCGTGACGTGTCAGACACGCACTCAGAAAACATTTTTGGGATGCTTCTCAAAATTTTTGTTTTTGAGGGCCCATAACCACGAAAGTTCAGCCCCCGACAAAACTGGGTTAAAAATAAGGTTAAACCGAATTCTTAAGAAGCTTCAAAATTACTTCAATTAGCTACAAGTATAAACGAATCACTTGCACATTTTTATAACTCGTGTAAGTAACTTTCAAAAATTTCGCGACCCATTCTCGGGGGGGGGGGGATGTTACTGCAAGAAGCAATCTTGCAAGCAAATGCAAGTCATCCACAAATTCTTGAACTCAAAATCTTCCATACATGCAAAATAGCGTTGCTTGCCTATGAAAAAAATTCTTTTTAGATGTTTTGCTCACTTGCTCACTACTCACAGAACTTATAAAGTGCGTGCGTTGGTGCTCAAACGAGCTGTAATGAACATTTAAGATTAGCGTAAAATGGGCCTTTTCGCCAATTTCAGAAACATCATCTTAGTTGTGAATGTGGAGGGAGGACATGATGTTGACAGTGATGGTACTTTTCTGCTAGTTCAAACATTGATTTATCTAATGTTTTTTCTCTTATAGGAGTAATTTGTTTGTCATCAGCGTAGTTGAGCAAAAGCAGGTGGAGTTGTTTTCTAACAAATAGATTTTAAAGCAGGGTGTGTATCTATTCTGTTATCTGAGGGTGGTGAGTGCTCCAGCGTTAAAAGGTGCTGCCTATGGATGAAACTTCAGCCAACTTGTTCTTGAATCTAATACGTGAATAATTCGCGACAAATATCACTTGAAATGCCAACATCTTACTGAGCAACACTCGCAAATGCGTTGGAAGTCAATGATAAGCAGTTTTTCGAGCAAATTGTGGTGGAAATTTGGTTAGCCCCAAAGCAAACTACATTTAGAAATGTATTACGTGCATGGCTGTCCGAACACTCACAAAGGCTTATGGTACGAACGAACAGATTGTTTTGCAAGCTGAGTCTTTTAAAACGTCGAATGGAACACTGGTGTGCGGGTAATGTGGCTTTCCCTTGCTTCTGTTTATTTGATTTCTTTTATGGAGCTGAGGTGCCGTGGTAGTTGATGTCGTTAAGAATTCATCAGTATCTTCCATTCTTTTCATTCTGTAACACCTCAAACTCATAATCAGCTTCAGTTAAACTGTCAACTTTTGGAAGTCTCGCGCAGTAGTGCTTTTACATTTTTTAAAGGAAATGTGTATGTGAAATTATCTCGTGTAAAATTATTGCACGTAACCGCTTAAAGCACTGGAAAAAGTAAATTCTGTTCCACATCTTTAAGGTGGCCCAAACAACATTTGACGAGGTCGGTTGGGGTGCCTGAAGGCATTGAGTCAATGAGGGTATGAGTGCATTAAGTGACTTAGAATAGGCATACCACTTGCTGACGTCGTTCCAGCAGCGATGTTCAACAAGTAGATATTGCCTCAAATGTCAAAGGAGTGTCTGCGCTTTAAGGTGTCACAAAAAATGCATAAACAAAATATAAACAGCAAAGCAGCCTAACGGCATGTCCGGGCAAGAACTCGATTTTGGGATTTTGTGCTTACCCGGCCTATTCCCTACGCTGGATCCGAAAATGCACACAGCGCGAAAACGGCGAAAAACGGCTGTAAGGAAGGAAACCAGCAGGTGGTCGGGGGGGGGGGGGGGGAGAGGGGGGCGAGGCCCTGCCCAATGCGAACTCACGCTCCCAACATCCGGAGCCATCTCCTCGCTCCGGTTTCAAGTCAATTATTATTAGTCAATTAGTCAATTATTCGCACCTGACCGGTAGCGATGTTAAGACGACTAGCGGAATCGAGAAGACCACTCCGGAAGCTGGGAGCGTGAAATACAGTCGGGAAGACCCGCTCACTTGCTGTTTCCCTCCTGCGCTAGAGCCCCTTTTTTGCCTTTTTCGCGCGAATTTCGATTTAGCATGGCGAATAGGCCCGTATAAGCACAAAATCTCAAAATCGAGTTTTTGCTCGGACACTGCCCTTAAGGTCTCATGAACGTCAGACAGAAATTACTAACGATCAAACGTCGACATTTTTTGGGACCTGTTTATAATCAAGATGGAAGATACAAAACACCCATCAGTTGTATAGAACCGCCCTGCTACTGGTTAGAGACTTTGTTTTCTACTACGTACATCCTTGCTCTACTGCAGAAGTAATTTAGCATTGTCCATCTACGACTTCTTTCATCTTAATACTCTGATTGTATAGAGGTGAAGTCAACCACCTTGTTTTATCTTCTGTGCCAAGCTTCGCTGAGCACGAATTTGACTATGGCTCTTTTTTCGTGATTATTATAAAAGCATGAGCTCTGTAGTTAATGCGCAAAAAAGGATGTAGTTCCTTGCATAGGCATAAATTGAGATTTTGAGCACTAACAATATTTTGGATGATTATATGCTTATGCGCTGGCGCAGAATAATCATAAGGATACGATTTGGAGGAAAACTTATATATCTGCTCAAAAACGGTTACTTAAGAAGTGAATGGACTGCTCGCATCTTATTATCATCCACGGACTGCGTTTGGTGCCAGAAACAGATCAAGGGCTTTCCTGCATGCAGCTTTCTTTCTTTGCGTTTCAATGATTCCTACTTCAACACGTTTCAGGCCGATGCTGCACATGGCGCAGCACGCTGCTTTGAAGGATCTTTTTGACGCTTAAAGAAGGTTTTCTTTCAGTCCAAGGCTTTCCAAAGAAAAAACCATAGTTTTTATACTGATGTGTACCGTGTGCAACATAGATACTTTTGGATACTATTAGGAATTGAGTCCTTGTTCCCATCTTTCACGAAAGCACAAATGTCCTTTTGAATAGGCAAAATCCAAACACTTCGAATTCACTAAGAACTTTGGGTATGGAGTTTATCCGACATGCTGTTTGCAGATGTAGCACGCAATCTACGAGATAAGATTTCTTTGTTGGCTAACGGCTGAAAGTACACTCTTTTTCGCCGCGCCGATTTCGCCGTCCCAAACGTGTTAAAGGCAGTGTCCGGGCAAGATGGGGGTTTTGGGATTTCAGTGCCATGCTAGAGTGGTCCCCTCAGACAAAAATCGCGCAAGTGTGACGTCATAACGCTCGAACTAAAGCAAGAAAAACGACCGGAAAGTGGGGGAACTTACGCCTTAGGGCGGGGTCCTCCGAGCTGTCCGAATTACTGCTGTGGCCACATGCGGCAGAGTACGCATGCCGCCACACTCAAAATGTAGGATCCCGCAGCGACTCCGCGTCTCTGCCTTGGTGGAGACCGTCTTTCAAATTGTGCGGCTTTGGAAAACATATGTTCTCGCCGTTTTCGCGCCTTCCAATGTGGACATTCGGATTCAGCGTTGCGGATAACCCTCGATAAGTGGATTTTCTAAAAATCGAGTTTTTGCCCGGACACTGTCTTCAAGGAGCTAATATTCGAAGTACGATTCAGCTGCAATGTCTACTTTTTATTTATCATGCTTTCTCAATGGATCACGGAGTGTAAACCTTCAAAATAAAGTCTTATCACTGACCGGGCCCAAAACCTTTTGTGTTGCCTGGTTCATGTGCGAATGATTAGTAAAACCATGAAGTCTACTTTCCCAGCTGATGCCAATCTTTCTTTTAGAAAACCAAATAGTAAATTATTATTGAATACGACGGCATAAAGAAATTTAGCTCTAAAAAAAATGATCTTCGCAAAACGTTATAGGGTCAAGGGATGCGCATGGGAAATTTGGACTGTCGCTATCGTTGGAAAAACACAGAATTGTGCAGATGGTCTGAGGTTTTCTTCGAGCAGCCAGTAAGCTAACGCACTTTATTTGTTTTCTGAAGTGTCGCATAACATTGAATGTAGGTCTAGAGTCTGACATGCGGAAAGCATCGCACTTGTTGACCGTTTTCCAGTGTGAGACGTTGTTATTAGTTTTCACCGCAAACATCAAAGCTAACCTCCACAATCAAATCTGGACGAAGAAAGGTCTCAGATTCTTCACAAAAAAAAACATTTATATTAAGTAACTCCCAAACATCAAGCATGACTCAAAGCGCAAGTGATAGCCTCTCGAAGTAAGCCCTTTAAAGCATGTAGTCAACAAAGCCAATGGCGCTAACCGCTTATTTGAATCCGTTTGAGAAAGCTTACGAGGGATGGAAGGACAGATAGAGAAGATTGCAATGAATGGGTTGACTAAAGAGCGCAGTCGTGTTTTTTGAGCAGCAAACTAGGTATAGACTTACAAGGGAATGGTCAAAATTCGAGGTGGCCAATCCCAGCAAGCTGTATACCGTTGAACACTCTATGAAGGGCTGGGTACACATCCGCCTTTATTATCTGCTTCCCGGTCTCCTACACAAGTTATGGCCCTCGATTCCGCCAAGGAGCCGGCGCGCATTATAAGTGCTGCTCGCCCATCTAGCAGCCAAGGTGGACTCATAGCGCCGTGGTAAATGTGCAGACTTATGGGAGCTACCATTTGTTTGCAAGTTCGATTCCTTCTGCTTGCTTCTCTTTTGCAACCCATTCCCAACATCTGTATTGCTAGCGCGAAGTTCCTAATGCGGAAAAAGATAATTTAAAATCTAAAGACTTCGAAAGCTTTATTTTTTATCGTACAAACTGTTTTGGAATTGAGGATGATCATGGTGAAAGTAAGAAAAATGTTGATGGATAGGAATGCAAGAACGAACAGAAGCAAGCAGCAAGAAAGGTGGAGCTGAAAGTGATAAACAGAAACCTAACTTTTGCTTTGACGCGATAGATTCTTTCGGCCAGAAGGCTTAAATGCGCTTTTTTATCCGAACCGGTTCGTACTTTCAAATTACAGAAAAAATAAAGTCGAAAACCGTAATCCGCTGCTCAAAAATTTACTGCTTTGATAAAATACAGGCAAATGTGAATCTTCAGTAATTAAAAAAAGAGGGATTTTCAAATAAATCCTAAACAATAAAAATATCAAAAATATTCAGCCTGACGCTTTTGACAGGTCTTACTGAAAAGAAAAATACACGACACCTTGAGCAGTAAAGCAGACAAAAGTAAATTACTCTGGAGACAATCATGGTTGAGAGAATCAGAAAGCGATTGCTTGTGCTGCCCACTGCGATAGTCACAACTTGCATAGATGCCAACAGAAGGCACACCACTATGACTCGACAGCCAAAAGACAAGTGAAAACCAAGCATGAAGTCAAGTTGACATTGGGGCCCCAACTGCTCATAGCACATGTAATACTGTTAAGTGATGTATTCACGGTTTTACTAGAGTATGCGAATCACTTGCTCAGTTAATTTTTCGAAATTAAAGGCTAGCAGAGCTTTAGGTAGTAATACCGTATACGCAAAAGCATGAATCTAGAGCCCATTCCAGAAATGCTTAATGTGGCTAAAGATGTTTTTATCCCTTTGTCTACGTAAGGCCTAAGGCATACCTCCAGCGATCCAATCGTCACGATTTTCGATCGCTGCGACTAGACTGCCTGGGCGACCGTCCATAGCGTCAAAATCGCCCATTGCTCGACTCTTGGGCATACCCATAGCGATTTTGTGAACGCTCGCACACCACACCGCATTAAACGCACTTTTGGAAAACTTGCGCTAAATTGCTCGAAGTGCATCTATTTGAGAGAATTCGAACAGATTGTGGCGCCACATATTTCAAGAGAACATTACATCAAACAGAAGATATGGATTCAAACACATCCCAGTAGTTACCAACGTTTTTCTGCCGGCGCAAGTTCAATAGTTACTATCGACAACCAGTTCATGAAGTTTTGAGTTCTCTTTCAGTCACTGGTAGGCATATAAGTGCAGTAAAATAATGCTTTTGGCATTGTAAAAACAACTGTGGGTAGGCTATTTCAACAACAGTGCTGCGCGAGCTCTTGTCTGCCAATGGGTTGTTTCATACTGCGTAGCTGCAGCACCGACCGTCGATCGATCGATATCTTTTGCCCGCCCCGTTGTGACTGCAGTTGCTGCAGCGAAATGAAACAACTCAATCTGCGAACGTATACGTATATGCCTGAGGAACCGACAATGCACTTCTATTCTGCTTCAGAGATTGTAGCAAGAATTTGAGATTCGGTCCCCATTTGTTATTAAGAAAACAAGAACAGGAGAATAAAGTGCATTGCGTGTACAGTAGATGCTAACACAGTGGATGAGGTGACATATGGGAAGCATTCCATACTATATACTTCGCATGTGTTGTTTTCAAAGATTTATAGTATGGTCACATGACCTACCTTCTCTCATGCAGAGAGAAAGCGCTTGTGTGAAATGGAATAGCCCTAAATGAAATTTGCATTTGCAAAAAAATACTAAACTTCATAACAAAGAAGAAGCTATTCGAGCGATTCACTTATCGCTGAGTCGGAACTTGCGACGGCGACATCGCTGAGTTTCAGCGATGTCGCGGCGATTTCCCTGCTGAGGTATGCCCGTCCACAAATGGCCCATGATTCGTCGCGACGTCAATCTAACACAGAGGCGGTGGGACCACACAGTTGGAGGCGCGTGCCGGACTCGGAACATATGTCCGAGTTGAAATTTTCGACGCTACTGGGATCGCGGGAGGTGTGCCTTAGGCCTAAGGATGACGACATATCTCCCTTCATGGCCATCATGTACCTACAAAGACTCCTTCCGTAAGCAAGTGTCTTTTTTCAGGACTGCATCATACAAAAACTTGGATAGTGCATGGCGTTCTGTCACGCGACAATTCTTATCAAAAACAAAAAACCGGAGAAACATGACTTATCAAATGGTTAACGCATCCTGTGATTGGATGGAGCTTGAGAAAGGGTCAAAGTCCAAATGCGATTTAGACCAACAATGAATGATATGTACAGCAGCTATATGTATAGCAGCTTGCTAGTGCTACAGACGTTCCTGTTATCCTCTTAAACCTACAATTATCACTAAGATTTTGGGATCTATTATTCGAGTTGTAGGAGCCATGCTTAGGTCCAGTAACTTGAGCAACCCTTCCTCTGTCTCGATTTGTTAAGCATTTGATTTAACTAAAAGATTCAAGATATTGGTAAAGGAAGGAAAGGGAAAGCAATGTTCTAAATAAAAGAATTACTTGAAGGTAAGTGATAGTCCTTCTACAGTTTTTGCCGATCTTCTTACTTCCGTATGCGTTTCACGGTGTCACATACTTTCAGAGTAAGAGTTACAATTTTGAACCGAGGGGGTTATTGATAAAACTGATAATGTTTCAGTCTAGCTTTCACTACAAGTAAGAGCTTGTTTACACTGAAGCCAATACTCATTTGTAACTGCACGATTATCGCATTTGAAGCCGGTGAATTACTGCAAAATCCCACACACAGTCGCTTCACTTTCTTTGTACTTTATGCCACCGTTGTTGAGTGCCGTGTATCTCTTGATAGTCAGGATCTAGTCTTTGTAAGTATAACCTTCAATGTCAAACTGCATCTGGAGACACATTCAGGCGAGTGAGTGGATTAGAATTGTCCCTAAATCTGCAAATGCGCAGTTTTCTTGAATTCCATAGTCGCTGCATGTCGGCATGAGAAGTCATGAGAAGTCATGCCGACACGCAGCGACTACGAAATTTAAGAAAACTGAGCAGGAAACATTTTTACAATACACCTTCTTGCCATGATTCTGCACACGCGTGCGATAGCACTGAGACAGAAAGTGAAAGTGATGGTCTTTGAGCTTTGGTATTTCAATAAGTGAATACTATTTATGGAGTCAAAGGCAGGTGAAACTTTTTGAGTAATGGTGTAAAAAAAGATAACATTTTCCAAATTCCCTTCCTTGGATTTCAATCTCGTTCTCGCTTTCGGCGAAGCTGTCCTGCTTCGTACAGCTTATCCAAGCGGACACATCCCGAGGGCGAAACAAAGCTTGAGAAATAATCACAAGGAGCGTATTAAAGAACTATGTCCTTGCTGTGCTATATTATGCTCAGCGGATCCACCGAGGATTCGACATCCACGAAAAGCTTTGCTAAGTTCGCTAATCCGAGGTCGAGAATACCGATACAGTGAGCTAAGATTACCCACTGGGTGCGGAACCCATTGAGTTCGTTCACAAGTACGACCACTGTACTGATGCAGAAATGAGAGGAGCTCAAAAAGCTTTTGTTAGATTCCTTCCTTGTATCAAAAATAGAGCTCAGAAACTTTTTAGCTTTTGATAAACAGGTTCGGAAACATGAAACGATTATACTAGAAACACATTTGAAATGAAAGGATCTCTGAGCCGAATTGTGCCAAATACGTTGGATTAGTAAAACTGTGCGCTATAAGCGGATGTCCAAACGAGCAGAGCAGTAATAGCAAAAGAAAGAGGAACTTAGATTTGATCAAAACCTTGCGGATTCTAGATAATCGTTAAAACATTTCTGATACATTTTGCTTGCAGTGAGATGACTAGAAGAGTTGAGGAAGTCCAAGGTCAAATAACCACTCTGTGTTGAATTTTATTACTGGGTCTATGATTTATGATTTATTTGCCTTTCATATTATTACAACATGCGGCACTCAAACAAACTGATCCATTCTTTTAACGTGAGTGGTCTTACTCTTTGCCAGTTGCAAATGCTAAGCTTCTTCTGAGATTCGTCTCTCCATCTCGTCTTATCGAGTCGTGTTCTCTTCAGGGCTTCTTGCAGTTCATGTAGTTGGACTTCATTTGGCAAGCGTCTCACGTTGAATGTTCCGATGTGTAAACAGTCGTTGTTGGGGTAGAACATACTTGATCTGCTGTTCCGAGGCTTCCTGGATCAAGGGGTTCGACGTCCGGTAGGGTGGGGAAGAGCGGTCAAAATGACCGACCAGTCGAGGGACGTGTGGAAGATGAACTCCTACTGGGTCTGTACCATCCTTTATTCTCGCGGGACTGGCTGCCTGAAGGAGGGACTTCGAAGCCTAATCAAGGCTAGAGAATGATGAGAGCACGCTCGCGAGACAGATGAATGCGTCGCGGGCGCGAACGGTCGCCTTACAGCACCTATCATGTTGACTCAAAGGATAGCTAGTGCATACTTAGGCTAATTGCCACATTTCTAAGGAGATTGGATTTAAAGAAAATATCCTATTTGAAGAAAAAAGCTTCGAAAGTGCAGAGATTGATGCTGCCTTCGCAATTTACCTTGTCATTCTTGCAATCTGTCCCTCCACGATCATCCTGATTTGGATCTTCACCCAGATGATTTTCATGTGTTGATTAGAACTTGCTTTCTTTTTCATTTGAGAATGTAGGTCACTGTGATGCATGCCTGCCTTACTTATAAAGGAGCTCGTGAGCAATTAGAACTTGCTTTCTTTTTCATTTGAGAATGTAGGTCACTGTGATGCATGCCTGCCTTACTTATAAAGAAGCTCGTGAGCAAGTAATCACTATTTTTTCCTGTAATCTGTAAGAAGATCACAGAATGATGACATTGAGGCGCAAACAGGTCGTACTGTCGATTGAAGAAAGTTTGTTTTCTCGATTTTTGAGAGATAAGAATAAGGCTTTCCAACTTTGTTAAGGACAGTAGATAAAATTTACAATTCATTGCGGATTACCAGATGAAGCCATTCCATTTTTATAATGCTAGTTTTTTTTGCTGAAGCTGGATGCATCTATCGAAAACCAAAAAATTCAAACACATACGCCTTTGAAAGCATCTCCGGTTTTTCAATTTTTACAATTGAATAAAAAAGAATTCAAATCCTATCAAGTACCCAATGTGTTGCTTCATCTGCCCAGCATTAATGTGGAGCGCTGTTAAATGAAGAAGAAGAGTTAAGAATAGGCTGGAGGTCCTAGATGCTTAGTATCGCTATTATAGTACGTTATGTATGTAGCAGCAGAAGTGAAAGCCCACAGTGGCCGTATTCATTGGACTTTTTTTGATCTATAGACAGTGAATGTGAGAAGGAAAATTCGTACAATGTGACTGTGCACATTATTCACAAACAACTATGACGAGATGTCTAAGCAAACTGCCATGTGAACTAATCTCGAATCATTTATTTAAGTACAGTGGCCGTACTCATCAATGAACCCTGAAGGTAAACCCCCACCCTAAAGGTAGGTTATACCCTCAGGGTTCATTGACCGTATTTATCAACGTAGGATTTATCCCGAATAGCAATTCACCCCGTACTCATCAACTGATTGGGGAGTGTATCCTACCCTTGAGGGTAAACCTTACCCCAGACCTTACCCCAGATTAATCCGTATTCACAACTGGCTCATCAGGGTAAGTTAAACCTCAGCACAGAGCAAGATTAACTCACTTTGACACTTTGTACAAACACTAAGTAATCACTCGATGCACCACTCATTCCTATTGATATTCTTTGACAACAAAAAGGCATTTATAGTCACCATTATCTCGAACTTCCTATGACACCTTTCGCATTCTTGCTTGATGTTATCATTCGGTTATGTATTTGAATTTTTTACAGTAAAAGACTTAAATTTGAACAAACTACATGTCCAACTAAGGCGAACACCAAGCTCAGCAACTCCGGAAAATTTTCGGAATATGGAGCTTCCTTACTCAAATTTTAGTCCACCCATGTACTCGTTCAGTGAATAGTTTGATACATGATCAAACTAACGTAGCTCAACTAGATACACTTGAACAGACCAATATGCTCAAAATTTTATCCTATTTTCGTAACGTGATTAGACGAGACGCAAAGAGGGCCTAGGTTTGAAATGATTATAGTTAGAAATATGTGTCTGTTATCAAGACAGTATCTTCAAGAATGAGTGCTGCATCAAGAGATCACTCACGTTTTTACAAAGCGTCAGAGTAAATTTAACCTTGCTCTATGCTGAGGTTGAACTTACAATGATGTTCGTGAATACGGGTTAACCGCGTTCTGGGGTAAGGTCTACCCTCCGAGTCGTTGATGATTACGGGTTGACGGTTTACGGGGAAGTTTTACCCTCAAAGTTATTTACCCTTGATATTTAGTTGCGCTTCATGAATACGGGTTTTACGCTTTCTGTGGTAAGGCTTACCCCCAAGAATAAGGCTTACTCTCAGGGTTTTTTGATGAATACTGCATATGTTTATTTGATAGGTTTGGAGGCAATAGTAAGTTGCAAACGGTCATAAGGCGCAGATTTCCCATGTGTCATAATTGCGCGCATACAGGTATAGTGTGCACCCCGGCCAGCTTCCCCACAGGTATCTCACCGAAAACGCAGCACTCGTCGGGCTGCCTTCCAGGCGCCCTCATATTTCGTGCGCTTTCAAAGTTTCCGGCTTTTTTCTTTTTTCTCGTTCCTTCTTGTACTCTTTCTTTCAGGCAAGAAGGTCTGCGAGAATGGCCGATAACTGCTGCAGCGCGTCCTTTTCTCTGTCATTCAACATGGTGAGTTTAAAGCGGGGGGAAGGTTCAGTCTATCGGTTGCTGCGCAGACCTCTCCTGGGTTTTCCTTTCTGGTTGGCTCAGCCTCTGCTCGAGGACTCACTGAGGTACCACACCCAAGTAAGATAGGTCCCATGAGTTCCATGTAGACCCACTTTGAAGACGACGTGTTCACCAGCAGGACGTCGATGATACACAAAGGGAGATGGCGGTTAGATACCCAGCCGAAGTGCGGGCGTTAGATATCCAGTCATTAGAGTGGTATAACTAAGCCACGCCCCTTGCTGCTTCAACAGCGGGTACACCGAATCCCAGCTGCTAGAACGGCTCACCTTGCTCGCTAAGGCGCTGGCATTTGCGACCCACATAAAAAAGATGGTTCGAGGTAAAAAAGATTTACACGAATGAAAGCGCAAGCTCGTACACAGCATTTTTTCTATTGCTTCTTCTGTCTATCAATTTTATTAGAATCACAGAATTTTGGTGATGAAAGTTAAAAACGGCTTCTATGAGCACTTCATGTAGTTTTGCAAAACAAATTGTGATAATCTGATCGAACCGATAATGTCAGCGGGACTTTCAAAAAACTTTGTAGAATTCCAATAAACCAAAATTTTGTGATTTAAAAGAAGCAAAGCGCACTTTCGGAGATGCTACTAGCTCTGTTTAGTTCAGTCAGGATTTTACATTATAGAGCTATGCCAACTTCGGATGAGTGTGTGGCAAATAGAATGAAACAGAAAAAAGCAGCATACTCTCCTGAGAGCAGCTACTGACGAATTCTTCCGCTTTTTAGTGAGTTACAGAAAAAATTCATAGATTTGGTAAATGAATTGATCATATTTGAGCCGCTAGAGAAGAAAATGAATATGAAACAAGTGCAATATGAAAATCCTTCAAACAAGCACTACAGAGAACATAGGCATGATAAAATATAGCAGCTCAATGAATTTTTCATATGAGATATGAAGCTTCCGGAATGAAGAAAAAATGTGTACTTGTCAATGTAATGCCCCATAAATTTGATAGCATCAGCAATGACCAGTCTTTGTCTACAATAGTGTAGTTCACAATCTCTGTGGCAATATTAACACAAATCGATCACGATCCTCAACACCTCAAAACGAACCACGACATTATGTGTAAGAAATACTCCGTAAAACATATTTGCCAAGAGCATCTCCAAAAGTGCGCTTTGCTTCACTAAAATCATCAAATCTTGGTTTGTTGGAGTTCTACAAAGTTTACTTCTTTGAAATCCCAGCTGACATTATCGGTAAGATTAAATTTTCACAATCATTTTGCAAAACTATGTGCATGCTCATACTCGAAAAAGACCGGAACTTCCGCGGAGCGCTTGCGGAAGTTTCGCCGGGTCACCTGCGGAAATTCGGTGAACGTGCTGTGGAGGCTCCGAAATGAGGTACTGCGGAAGTTCCGAACAATGCCAACCACAACACACAAGAGAACACACTGAAGCGAGATTTGAACCTCACTCTATTGACTGTGGAATCCACCTACTATCCTCTGCGCTACATAATGACTTCAGCTGTTGGCGAGGCAACATCACGAGACAACACATTCAAAGTCCTGCGGAAGTTCTGGCAGGGCAAACTGCTGCGGAATCTCTGGCATTTTTCGGAATTTTCGCAGGATTTTGAGGAAGATTCTGCGGAAGTTCCGGTTTTCAACCAGTTTGGCATGAAAATCCCGCAAAAGTGCCGATTTTCAACGTTTTCTTTTTTGCAGTAGTGAACAAAATGCTGCGGAGCTTCTGCAAATTTGGCTTGTCCTGCGGAAGTTCCGGTGATTTGTCTGAGTAAGACCTCTACAGAGTTTTTAGCTTTTCTCACTGAGCTCTGTGATTCTAAATGATAAAAAAAGAAGCAATAGAAAATCGCTACACGCGCGTTAGCGACATCCACATTTGTGCGTAAGCCGCTACTTCTGCAGTGCCAGACTTGCTCGTGCAGGACAGTTGTGGAAAACATATTTTCACTTGCCCCTCGCAACTTGTCGTGCGCGATTGTCGGCTCGTAGGGTACCTGGATGTCAGATACTAGCCCGCGTGTCCCATGCATGGATTGCACCCGTTGAACTGATCCAAAGAGATGTTACTTCCAGCTTTCGATCGAGGTTCAGTTCATTGGCAGACGTTTCGTCGAAATGAAGTGTATGTCGCAAATGTCAGATTCAAGTAAAGAGAACGTGTTATGTGAGCAAAAAGCACTCCCGATTGACAGCACTTAATATGGTTTTCAGTAAGCTTCTTTATGTCAGGGGCAAAGCATCGATTATACCACGTCTTTTAACGGCTACGATAACCTGGAAAAAGTCATTTCAGACGTAGTTCCTTACGTCGAAGTAATATCTGCTTCATGACGAAGGCGGTCGCCCAGATAAGTTGAAAGCACGCAAGGTTGGATGCGCACGCGGCGCGCAGGCAATTGTCAACCGCAGGGCGCGCGTACGCTTTCGTGAATGACCGACCGGGCGTGCGCGCGCCCCGCGGTTGACAATTGCCCGCGCGCCGAGTACGCGTTTAACCTTGCATGATTTCAACCTATTTGGGCGACCGCCTTCGTCTTAGAACAGATATTAGAACATGGAGAATCCGAACTGAAAACATTCGCTTACTGTTATTTTCTTAGAGAACATCGATGCTAAAGACGAAACGCGTTTATCTGACTATATCTCAGCTGAGAGTAAGCGAGAATGGAAGCGATTATGTCATTTTGTTTAGTGCACAGATGACAGTCGCAGATGAAGTGACTGGTGAAACAAATGTCAAGCAGATACCAGCTTGAATCATCTCAAAAGGGATGCCGCTTTAGTTGAAGCGGCCATTCGAAATGAGATACAGGTTGGTGAGGTCAGTGATGATTGCTGGTGAAACTGTGTTCCTTACCTGCGAAACGTTTTAAGAAGGCTTTGACATCAGGAACAAAAACGCAAAGAACGCTGCTTTTGAAAGGTTTTGAACATGCGCTCCTTTGCGCAAACGATCACACTCGAACTGCACATTGAGTAGGGGAACGAAAGCCGCCAGTTTGGGCCGCCTCCGCGGACTGCTGGTCCTGGGACGACATGCAACAACACTGCGAAATGACCAGATGGCCGCGAAAGGAGGCTCAAACGGGCGGCTTTCGTTCCCCTCCCTGCACATTCTATTATGATGCAGGTACTGCGATGCTTCTGTATCAAACGTTTGTTAACATTGTCAAACCTGTGACTTTTTCAGAAAATCGTTCAGCAAATAAGATTGCATTTTCGAAAAGCATTCATCACTGACTTTAGCAATATATCCCATCTCCGGCCACTTTGACTGAAGAGGCATTCTTGTCAGATGCTATCCTTTCATTACCAGTTGCCACACTTGAAGTCGTTTATCTTTCTGATAGTCTGAGGGAGTCTTTGATGTAAAAAAATCCGAGCTAGGTTATTTTGCAAATTTTCTGTAACTTCTTCCTTTCTGGATGTAGCCTACTTAAACTTGACATTCTATAAATATTACGTGAGCTAAAGAGGCAGCCACTGTCAATTTTGCCATTGAAAAGGTAAAAGTGGTTATGGTAAGGAGGCAACATCGCAGATCATTGAGCTTAAACTTGAGCTAAAGGGGTTACACGATATGCAGATTACGCATTATTCAATTTGAAGTTGGAACATTTTTGTAGTTTTACTACAGCATTATTCATTTTGACAAAAATGTGATATGCGTGTATAGCAGGTCTCACTACCTCGCTACTTGATTCTCGAGGATCAAATGTCTTAAACTTCTACTACATCTATAATCCCAATGAGACAACTTCCAAAATTCTGCTTAGGGTTCCTTCATATAGCGAAGATATGCCCATGCCACCGCAGCTTTGCGGTTGTCGATGTTGCTTTATATCTGCTGTGCATCGCTATGTGTTCCTATGCTTGGCGGTTATTAGCTTACAATTAGCAGTATTTTTCCGCTTTTGCCATAGGTGCAATAGTTTTTCATTCAGGTTAAGTGTGGGAGTGCGTTCTCGATATCACTACACTTGTCTCGGTTTAGTCAGTTCTCACTGAATGACTTCAATGCGTTTTTGTGCAAACAAAGCAAGTTCTGACCAAAGGCAGCGCATTAACGACGAATTGCGAAGAGTCGCTGTTGTGCCAAATCGCCAGCGATCGGAATCGCGTGAGGCATGCCTTAAGCCTGACAGCTTCAGCTAAAAGTGTTTACGATTTACTCATTTCCGCACAATACTGACATTGAAACACACCGCGCTATGCGGACTATAACGAATGATTTGTAATCAATTACTCATTCCAAAAGCTTTTCCATATGAGATCGGTAATTTCGCGAATGAAACTCTTCCCAAAAGAAAAAGTGCAAATTTGAATTAATTTTTGGACTATATGTCTTGGTATTCATTATAAGATGCAATAATCACCGTGGACTACATCTCCGTGCAAAAATTTCCTCAAATGATCGGATAAAATCTTGGCAAATTGAACATTTACGCAACCAAATATTTTTGGTGCCGTTTTCGCAAAGTGATGAACTTCAATTTTTCTAGGCCAGAGTCCATGGCTTGCACATTAACTTGTCAGACATAGCCGTGACTTTGCAAATAGTCGTGCTACAGCCTCAATTTTACTGGCCAAAAGCCAAGTGGATCCGATTGACGCGCATTTTTTGAGGGATTTACAAAACGGATCCGCTCGTGCTTTTGTACATTGGACTCTCATGTTGGTAGCATGCGTTGTGCAAAAATTTTGGCTCAGTAGGTTGGCTGGGACAAGTTCTACGAATTTCGTCACAGACAGACAGACTTACACACACACACACAAAAAAACGTAAACATCCTTAGCCCGTTATTATAAGTTACCAGTGCGTCACCTCCGCTTCGCGGAGGTTCGCACTGGCTCTCTATCCATATGCCTTTCTCATTTTCGCATGAGAATGGCTTTGAAACTTACCACGCGATGCTGAAAATCACAAATGAATCGTAAACAACTGTTCATTTATGAAGCATCTCCATGTAAGATCGGTAATTTTGAGAAAAAAAACTTTGTTGCAAGAGAACATATGCGAATTTGAATGGATTACTGATTTTATTTGAGTTTGGTAATCGTCATAAGGATATAGTCACCTTGGGCTACACTTCAGTGCAAAAATCTTTTCAGTTTTTTTAAATAAAACCTTGCCAACTCGACTGTCTACGCGTTCGTCACTTTTTGGCGCTGTTTTCGCAAAAAAGCAAGCTTTTCGAGCACTTTTTGAGCTAGAATTCTTGGCGCGCAGAGTTGCTTGTCAGACAAATCATGATTTTGCAAAAAGTCGAATTAGCGACTCAATTTTGCGGGCCAAAAGGCGCGTGGACCCATTTGACGCGCAAATTTTGAGGGACCCGCTTATCGAACCGGCTCGTCCTTGTGTATAGTGGGCCTACACGCTGGCACGGTATGTTATGCAAAATTGCAGCCCGATAGCTTAGTTGCAGCTTCCTCTATGAATTTCGTGACAGACAGATTTACACACAGACACACAGACACACAAAAAAACAGACGGCCTTAGCGCGTTATTATAGTAGGACTGTTTAATACGGAAAGGATTTAAACATGGTGGTACCAGATATCACAGATATTTACCAAAACTCGGTCCGAAGGGTAACAACTTGTATGGACTTTATTCAGGTACGATTCGTGCCTTTTCCAGACTCATCCTCAAATTACTTAGAATAATGACAGATAAACGATCTGAACAATGTCCAGGCAAAATTTCTTTCACTTCGTAGCAGTTACGTTTTTGTTCCAAGTTTTTTGGTGAGCGTCGATCAATGTCAGAATCTCCAACACATGATTTGTGAAATCCCTAATTTTGGTTGACTATATTCTTGTACCAAGTTTTTAGAAGAGATTTACAGACATCTGGAAAGAGTAGAGAAGTACGATACAATGAGTCTTTTGAAATTTTTAATCGGCTGTTCAGTATTTTCAAAATAATTCCCGAAATACTTTTACGAAATTTTCCAGTTTCCTTTGAAAGTGTTTTTCAGAGGGATAGTTTGAAGACATACTTTCGGATACCACTCAGCCTAGGTTCCAGGCTATGAGGGATTACACTCACTTCAATGACGTTGAGATCTATGAGCTACTCAGCAGATGGCCAGATTCCAAATCTCTGACTCCTAATTTCTTACCATTGTATTTCATCAAAGAGGTGGCACACGTCACTTCGAGACCGTTGCAGTTCATATTCAATCTTAGCTTGATGCGATCAAAAGTTCCATATAGATGGAAAGTCTCGTTTGTGACACCTATTCCCAAAAAGAATCAGCGTGGTAGTGTCTCAAATTATCGGCCAGTGAGTATCACATCAATATTTTTGCTAAATTATTTGAGAAAATTATCAAAAAGGCAATACTAAAACATTTGCAAAACGAAAGCCTAATTTCACAAGCACAGCATGGGTTTCAGAAGGGGAAATCAACCGTAACTTCCATGTTGTACTCATTAAATGATTGGACTCGTTAGAGCATAACAGGGGGATTGATGTTGTCTATCTGGATTTTACGATGGCATTTGACAAGGTGTCATATTCGAGACTTATATTGAAGCTAAAGCTGGTTGGAATTCGTCCCTCTATTGTTTCGTGGATTGCTTCCTTTCTAAATAATCGTACGTTCAGTGTTCACTTTGGTGAAGCTTATTCTAGCCTGAGGGCAATGCCTAGTGGAGTCCCACAAGGCGGAGTGTTGTCTCCAATTCTCTTTAATATCTACACATATGAGCTTCCTCACTTAGTTTCTGAGATAGGAGTGACATGCTGTGGATTTGCCGACGATTTCAAGATATACAATCCAGTACCAGGAATGGTAGATAAGGAGAAGATGCAAGATGCTTTGAACCGAATAGTAGAATGGTCTGATATCTGGAAATTGCCCATTTCACAAGAAAAAGCCAAAATTCTTCACCTAGACCTCCGGTTATGGATTACAATTACCGCATAAAGGGTGAAGTTATTGATTACCCTAAAATCCCGCCAATAAGTCCGGCCTTATCTATTTCTTTGACACAAAAAATTGATAAAAAAAAATCGCCCTCTGCGCTGCCAGAAGTCTAGCAGATGAATCCTCCCATCAGACCGCAGCAGATCTGCTAGACTTCTGGCAGCGCAGAGGGCGATTTTTTTTATCAATTTTTTGTGTCAAAGAAATAGATAAGGCCGGACTTATTGGCGGATTTTAGGGTATGTTGATGAGATAAGAGATCTAGGGTTTTTAGTGAACAGTCGGCTGGATTTCGATAAACATTGCGAAACTCTTGCAGCTAAAGGAATTTCGGCAGTATATAATTTGTTTAGAGCCCTTTCCACAACTAATGTTGACATTCTCATGAGGGCATATAAGGTTTATATAAGACCTCTATTGGAGTATGGAACGGTAATCTTCAATCTAACGAAGCAGAGAAGTGTACAAGCACTAGAAAGAGTGCAAAACTGCTTTACAAGGAAATTATTGATTAGAACCAAAGGCCTCAAATACGAACTTTTACTCAACGGAAAGGATCAATATAAAATCTTGGGATTGGTTAGCCTGTGCAATAGAAAAAGAAAGCTTGATCTTATTATGGCTCACAAAATATTATTCGGAGATTGCCAACTTAATCCCGCCAACTTCTTTGAGACTAGAAGTTCTATTACTAGAGGGGGACCTCAAAAAATGGTAATACCAAGAGCAGGGAGGAATGTGAGAAGAAGATTCTTTACAAACAGAGTCAGCGGCGATCTAGATAAAATGATGAGAAAGGGTATGCTTCCTCTAAAATTGTCTCAGTTTAAAATGATTCTTGAGAACTATCTTCTTTCGCCATAGTTCCTTATATGATTGTTAGGCCTTTCTAGTTTGTTGTGTTGATTTGTGTTGTTCTAGATTTTGTGTTCTGTTGAATGTAATATGCATAGGAAATTCCTACGCAATAAATAAATAATAATAAATAAATGAATCGTAATGTACACATGCTCCAAACACTTCGCAACCTCCAAAAACAAGGGCTGTAGTCTTCGCAACCTACGCTGCTGAGCACGCTGCCAACGCTAGCCTCGGCACACTGATATGACCATTGTACCTCGACTTCTTTTCAGGACTACACTTGGAATCGCTCACATGATGTGTGCGTGGGTGGCAGGGCTAGGGTACGCGGCGTAAGGCTATTACTTTAGTCGCAAGCAGGGTCAAGCGTGTTGATGCGAGGACCCTCATTTACGACCCCCCACCTTGAAGGTGCCCATCCGTACGACCCCCCCCCCCTTCCCCTCCCTCCGCCTCCCCAATCTATCCCCCTTACCTCCGCTGCCCATATTTCTCGCGGTAACGTGCATAAACGAATATTAATCTCAAAAAACACTTGCGTGAGAACTTCAGCGAGGTTTCGGAAGCAGAATTTCTAGGCCAATGGGTGTGCCTAGCATCTCTAGCACATATAACACCTTCAATAATGTTTGAGATTCTGCAAGTTTACTTTTGAATTTTTAGGCATACTTCAGGCCAGCAAATTCGATTCCCGTATGCGACACAAATTTTTACAGGAGAACAAATTCATTTTTAAATTACAAAAGATGTTTTCGACTAAGAAGCCTAGTTCCTATCTCTTGCACAGTTTTTCCTGCGAAAAAACCACTTTAGCGCAGTCCAGAACGACGTCAAAAACATGCATGTGCACGGTAATTTGAAAATTCGTAACTAAGGCCAGGAAAAGACTGAGAGGCTGCAAAGAACAGTTTGTGTAGCATATTGCCCAGACTATTCACAGAAAAAGTTTTAGCCCTTGAGGAGCAGTGAGCTCGAAAAAATTTAGATCAGGCTCTCGCATATTTAGATGCAATCCTAAAAAGCAAAAACTGGGATTTTTAAGCTTAAAATTTTGTAACTTACCGGAGAAGTTATAAAACAGCCTGCATATGATAAAAACTAGAGGGATGGCCTCGTATTACAGCAAGTTTGCAGCTAACAAGCTTCAATTGCTCCGGAGAAATTTAGATCAGGCGCAGATACGACCCCCCCCCTTTTCTCATTTTTTGCTACCATACATAAAATCATAAGAAAATCCGCAGTTTATAAAATAACACCAGATTTCGCACAGCAGGAGCAGGACTCACCTAAAGTACACATAAATTGTAAGGACCGCATAAATAGCATTACAAAAAGATTTACGAATTTTTGATTGTCATCGTTGATCTACATTGCGCTTTTGTCGAGTGTGCGAGTCTTCAGTGAGCCTTCGGAAGCAGTATGTCTATACCAGTCGGTACATCTAACATCTTTATCACATACTAGTTGGCAAACCCGGCTCCGCCCGGGCCTGTCAACAATATATTTGTAATCAGCATGCTCGATTACCCCCCTGTGCCAACTTCCAGCCCTGTAGCTCAAATTTTGCAAAAAATCGATAAAATCGATATCGATCGATAACGAAAAGTAGCCTATGACACGCTCCCTGCCCCGAAGTATATGTGTGCCAAGTTTGGTCCCAGTCGGTTCAGAAATAAAAATTTCTATTCCGCACATACGTACAGACAGACATACAGACAGACAGACATTCAGCTTTATATATAAGATAGATACATGCCTTTAGTAGCATTTGAGCTTCTGAAAGTGTTTATTTTTTGGATTTTAGTCATGCCAGCAGGGTTCGATCCCCGTTTGAGACAATATTTTGCGGGAGAAATAGCGGTTCCCATAACAAAAAAGAACTAAGTCATAATCTTTCAAAAGTGCAGCAAATGAAGCGAATTTCTACGCAAATGTTTTCAAATTATTGTTCACTATTTTTTCTTTGATACATTGGTACACGGATTCCGTGAATTTATTGTTAAGAACATGTAATAATAATTACTTGCTATTTGATTTGCTTTCAATCGTACGGTTTTTTATCCAAACTACCCCCTCTTACGACCTCCCCCCCCCCCTCATAGGCCCCCTTTACGACCCCCCGTTGCGACAGTCGCATCACACGTTGACCCTGGTCGCAAGTCTGGGCAGCCATTAATTGGACATAATCGTGTAAGCGATCTGCTCACGAAACTAGAAAGAATTTCCCATCTGTTTCGTTACTAAAACTTGCGCTACACAGATTGCAATGAGCGCTTTAAAAACTACAATGTTATGGTAAATTGCCATAAATCGAGGGGTTTGTCCAATTAGGTGCAATTCACGCACCGTTGCTGAAGGTCCTATTGACAATCAGACTGTGAGTTCCAGGCCGCGGCATGCGTTAATCTGAAGAATTTCTGAACACGAAGTCCCCATGAGTTCGCAGATTTTTGCGAAATCCCCATTTACATAAAAACTAATAAGAAAGCAACAGCAATTTAAAGCAGCAAGAACAAAAAAAAATTGTCGCCAGTTGAGATGACGCCTTGGAAGGCATGTGATTGGAGCGCCACATCTATCAATGCGTTTTATACTACTTTTGACACAAAAAAATGAGAGATAATGATTTAAATCGCCTTCTGCACAACACAATAGATTTTCAAGTTTCCAGATCGTCCAAATCAAAGAGTTCCAAAATTCACGTGAACTCTCCTTTATTTATGCTCCTAATTAATCCAGTTGATTTGGTGATGGTCTGAAAGCCAACAAATTTGGGGACGGATATTAGGACACTTAAGTTTTTGAAACTTTTTAGATAATGTAGTTTGGGGTAATATTGTATACACAGCCCAAATTCGGTGTCATGTGATAGCTTGTGCGCTGTAATCAAGCCGTCTGTTTATTTGAGCAATTTGAATTTGGCGCGCGTAGCAAGATAATTTCATCCTTTTTACTCTCAACGTCTCATGCTTTTTAGTAACAATCGAAGTCAAAAGATCAAAGAAAGAGTCAAAGAAGAATGGAAATATGAAAGACTGGCAACATTAGGTGAAGAATCTTGCTTGCAAAGGAACACTGAATTAAGCGAATAAAAGATTACACAGCTGCGCATGGTAAAAATAAAGGCTTTTAGAAAATGAGTCTTGACAATAGTATTTGCTGTTGCAAGAGTGTCGATGTGAAAAGTAATATGCGGAGCATAACTGACACGCAAAGAAATTTTTTGCAAAGAGACTAACGGAAAAAAATCATCACTGATTCTTGCGATTTCGGCGACATTAAATAAGGCGAATTTTGTTGGCAAACAAACACAATCGGCTTAGCAATCTAACCTCTGTCAGAAGAAGGAAGTTTTTCTAGTTATTTATACAAAAACAGTGAAAGATAGTAAGGAATAGAGGAAAAACCACAATTTTTGCTGGCTCAGCACTCTTTCGTGAAGTTGATTAGAGAAAGGAACACAATAAAGAGGTTGTAGGGCAGTAAGAAAAATAATGAAGAGATGATTAGAAACAAAGATGTTTGAGTTGAGAGGCATCAGAATTAGTGGTTCAAAATGGCAATTACAAACCTTAATGCTTCATTATTGTAGTGCTTATTTTTGGTGCAACCTTTGAATGATAGAATAAGCAGATGAAAAAATAAATCTAAAGAAAGAGATTTTGAATCGTCACCTAAGGGGAAGGTTTCATTGACAGTATTTTCTTATGTGGTGACTGTACTCGCGACAAAGAGATAAAACACCTCTGGTCAATTCGAAACTTCCACCTTCAGTAGAACCGGCGAAGCGAAATTGACAAGCAAATCGCAAAAACGAAAAATGCAAAGTGAATAATAAGATTTTGTATCGGACGGAAACCAGAAGTCATAAAGAGAATTTGGCCGCTGATTTTGTGGAAAATGCCGAAGCGCTTTAATATAATCGATTTACGTAACAAAATGCAAACTGAATTGCTCTAACAAAGTCAGAATGGAGCGTGATTTGAGGCAAGAAACTTCTGTCCGTTGTTGCCCGATGATGTATTGCAATAATGCTATCTTGCTCGTTTTTACCTCCCTCAGGGGTCCTCGGACGAAAGTATATCTTACTAGCTATCAGGAAGGGTGGCATCAAATATACCAACGGTGCTACGAGCTTATTGCTATACAAAGCTCCATTCGCAAGCCAAGTGCAAAGCGCAACTTGCTCGATAACCCATGCGCCATGGACGTTTGGTTTTTATAAGTGGGTAGGTTGTTTATCACAGCTTTGAAAATGTCCTGGTACACGATTGAGAATCTTGCAGCATTTATCATGCGTTCTTAATGATAAAGAAATATACACACCGATAACGGAATACGTGAAATCATATGACGCATGCGTTCAGCAGTGATGAGCGAAGGTTTTTTTCTGTGACCAAAAGTTCTTGAAACGATTGAAATTGAAAAAAATTCCCGTTATCAACGAAAATTTGAAAAATTGGGTTGCTTTGTGAAGCTGACAACTATAAGCTTATTGAACTTCCGATAATGCAGGTTACTCAGTCAATTCCAGCCATTCATGTGACTTGCATTCAAAAGTTGCTCTCGCCTCTTGCATCCGTCATCAATATCTACTACGTACTCAATTTTTTTATGGCACTTTCGTGCGTCGACGTACGTTTTGAAAAGCTATCGTGATCTGCGAACGGCAGACAAGTTTGTTCCGACCACATGCATAGTACTTTTGCTCGGGAGTTGTAGGAAATAATGTAATTATCTCCGTATCTGGAACAACGAAATAGCTTTGCAGACGCTCCCAAAAACAGTTAAATCTAGACTAAAATGAATTTAAAATACCAAAAAAGATTTTGTTCTTTGCGCTTTCATGGAAAAGAGTCTCAGATAGTTTCATTTCTGAAGGTATATCTCTGAGGGGCGGGCGTTAGGTACCCAGCCGAGGTGTGGGCGTTAGGTACCCAGCTATCAGTAGTATACACTAAGCCACGTCCCTTGGTTGTTCTAACAGCGGGTACCTAACGATACACTATATCCAGTGGCGGTCCCAGGATTTCGGACCGGAGGGGAGCGGCAAAAAATTTTTCAAATGAAGGTGCGTGGCGTTAGCCACGCACTCCGAAAAAAATTTTAGGGTGCTTGTTAAAATTTTTGCGGGCCCATAACCCCGAAAAAAATTTTTTACAAGGCTAGTTTGAATTTTTAAAAAATTTTAAAAATTATTTTAATTGTTTACAAGAGTAAACAAGTCATTTGCACATTTCTATAACCCATACAAGTAAATTTCAAAAATTTCGCGACCACTCTCGGCCCCCCCCCGCCCCGCCCCTCGTTCCGCCACTGACTATATCCTAGCTGCTAGAACAGCTTAGGCGGCGTGGCAGGAGTTCCCAAAGCCTAGCCGCTTTTCCTACTCCTCCCTATAGGTGCCCTCATTCTGAACTGTGCACGCACACGTAAGACGTGTATTTTCTTTGAAGATACACTAAAATCACAAAAACAAATTCCAGGGTTTATCCATAAATACTGCAGCTGAATTTCCACCATTTCGGGTTACATTTTGCTCACGTTTTTGGATAAAATGACGCTCCCCCAAAATTTTGTAAGTTTGCGAAGTATAATCTATTGATATGAAGCAAGCAGAAATTATGAGTCCATCAATCACAGTAAATCACAGTATATAGTATATAACAGAGGGGTTAGTCAATCACACAGTTCTAAAGTTCCTAAGAATTACAGCAAATCAAATTATCTTGCAAATTTAGTGTCGTATTTGGGACTTTTAGCCAACTATTCAATCACACAGGCACCGACATCGATTGTAGTAACTGTAGTAACTACACTCAAAAAATTGCTTTTGACAATCAATATCTTATTGATTACTGAAGTAGCCGGAATGAAAATCTCATAGAAATACATATACGATGGCAGGCGCAAATAGTAAAGTATATATCTCCAAATATCCTAACTACAGGAAAAAGCGTTGAGATGCTTATTCGGAACTTTGATGTTCCCCTTTCAACATAGGTAATTATTGGGAAGGCAATAGGGTTCTACACCACTTCTGGTCACTCAGTTATTCAACTCCTGATGCTAAAGTACTTCAATCAAATAACTAGGAATTTACAGCTGATCAACTAGATTCTTTGAAATTTCGAATGACCGAGTTTTCTAAACAAAAATTCTGTGCTATTTATTTTGTCCGATAATAATGTTCAGTGCTCATTTTTGAAAAGATGACGTGGCAGAAGTTTCCAAGTCCTCACTTAAAGAAATGATATCTACGTTCTTTGTTTTTTCTCAATTTTTCTCTCTTATTACCTCAATACTGAGTCTATGCTATCGCTGCCTGCACACCTCACAATGAGACCAGTAAATAAGTGGAGCAATGGGCGTGGCTTGACCTATGAAGCGCGGAAGTGCTAGAAGCCCCCCGGGTGCGAATGCTGGTGCGAACCTGGTGCGAGGAAAGGTGCTAGGAACTCCTGCACGCCCTCCAACATCTTACCTAGCTCGCTAAAGTGCTGGCGCTTGCGACCCAAAAGATAGTTGGAGGAAGTAAAGAAAATGTGCGAATGAAAGCGCAAGTTTTTACACAGCGTTCTTCCATTGCTTCTTTTTTTAAACCAATTTTAGAAACCCAGAAATTGTGATAAAAGTTGAAAACAGGGTAAAGCTTTTATGAGCTAATCGGACGTCATGCAGGAGGCAGCAAAGGCTCATCGCATTTGCTTCTGGAAGTGCCTGGGATCTCCAGATTCCTCGCGCATCTAATATCATTTTTCGCACCTCTTGATTACTTTACAAGCTGGAGGGTTGAACGAAAATCATTGAATCTCACCTTGGTCAATTCGGAATCTTGCAATTTCTTTCAGTCTCAGCTGTAATCGTTTTCAGCCTATTTGAATTTTGGGTTCAGAGCACTTTACTCCAAAATTCGCAACAAAAGGAAATGATTCTGCCGCAAAATTAAGGACGAGTGCAATTAGTCTTCGTCCTTGTCTTCGATCGGAATATCATGAGTAAGATTAACAAGATGTGCTTGAGATTTTGGTTTGAAGATTGGATAAACCAATTCATACTCTCAAATCAATCACTCTGATTTCATACCGCCTTTAGAGTTAAATGGCTATCTCCTTTTTGAACTTGTTATCTTTTTTGCTATGAATCTAATACACAAAAGCTATCTCAAAACTCGCCATGCTTGACAAATCAGCGATCAATTTGGCATAGGTCATATCAAGTAATTAGAAGTGCGAAGAAAAAAATTGAGGCGCGAGAAAGTCTGAATTCCCCAGGTACTTCCATAAGCAGAAGCGGCGAGCCTTTGCTGCCTCCTGCCCGACCGCCGAGCTAATCTAACCGATAATGTCAGCGGGGATGAAAAAAACTTTCTATAAAACAAGTTATGATTATGACGAAGCAAAGCGCACTTGCGGAGATTCTCCTGGCAAATAAGTTGCGGGAAATATTCCTTTGTTTCAAAAAACTGCTTCAACTATATTTTTGACTATAAGAAGTGGAACCGATTGGAAGAAGAGCTTCGACGAGAATCTGTCATCAGGAATAGGAAGTTTGAGAAGGACTATGTGACTACCCATAAATTAATGGTTTTTACGTTATAGAGCTATGCCAACTTCGGATGAGTGTGTAGTACCAATGAAATAGGTTACGAAATCTTTCGCTTCTTATTGAGTTACAAAAAAATGTATAGTCTTGATTGGATAAACTGATCTATTTTAGCTGCTAGAAAAGAGAATGACTATGAAACACTGCAATGTGAAGGTCCTCCAAAAAACACTACAGGTAATGTCCCACAGATCTGTTGGCCTCAGGAAACCGAACTAATAGCGGTAAACTACGACAGTTGGTTCACAATCGTGTGGCATTACAAAGCTAATGGGTACGACCCTTAACTTCACACCTCGAAACGACGCCGACGACAATACGTGAAAGGAATATCCCGTGCGACTTATTTGCCAGGAGAATCTCCGAAAGTGCGCTTCGCTTCGTCATAATCATAGCTTGTTTTATTGGAATTCTACAAAGTCTTTTTTGAAATTCCCGCTGACATTATCTGTTAGATCAGATTATCACAATTTTTTTTTTGCAAAACTATGTAAAGTGCTCTTAAAGGTTTATCCTGTTTTCACCTTTCATCACCGAATTTCTATAAATTGATTGAAAAAAAAGAAGCAATAGAAAAATCTTTGTGTACAAAACTACGGTTTCATTCGCGCAATTTTTTTGATTTTCTCGAACCGTCTTTTTCTGTGGGTCGCAAGCGCCAGCATTTTAGCGAGCTAGGTAAGCTATTCTAGAAGCTAGGATTTAGTTTATCGTTAGGTACCCGCTGTTAAAGTAACCGAGAGGCGTGGCTTAGTGTATACCACTGATAGCTGGGTACCTAACGCCACGCACCCTGCATCTCTGGGCTATAGATTGTACAGCCTTCAGTAACATTTGATTGCCTCGTACCATCCATAAAATGTCGCGAAGCATATAAATGCGTACTTTTAAGTGACTGTTTTTCTAAGATTAAGCATTCTCTTGTGAAGTGAATATCAAATGTTTTTGGAAGCTTTTTGCTCTTATTGCATGTCTGCTTTTAGCTGTTAGCTTTATTGCTTAGATTTGGTTAAAATGTTAAGCGTCAATATGCGATTTTCTCACTGACATTGTTTTGACCTGTGCTCAGACCGCCTGCTTTAGTTGATCGAAAATGCAAAAATCAAATTAACAAAAATTTGGTTTCCCTCAAGAAAAGACCAAAGTTAACATTGATTCAAAGGTAAGATCAAAAATCTAGCTGTATGGATGTTAACGCCTATGTACGGATATGTAAAATGAAAAGTTCCAGCCAATCTCCGATTTCTAAAAGGGTAAGGATATCGAATAAGCTTTAGCTTCACCACTATCGGAGTGCGAATTACAATGCGTAGATTTGGAAGCTGGGATACTTTGCAATTAAGAATAATCAGTGGCACTACCAATATTGAAAATATACCCTATTTTCAGTTGTATAAGCCGCACTTTTTCAAATTTTCGCCCGGGCTGCTCAGCCGCTTCATTGTGTTTCGAGAAGAAATCCTTAAGCTGCACGATTATTTCAGGCAATACGCAGCACGGTATAGGGACCTTTGGTTGCGAGGTCCTTTATTGTGTTCGGGCTGGTCGATGTAAGCTAGGACCACCCCGCGGCTTATACACCTGAAAATAGGGTAGATATAAATTCTGAACGACTTTGAGTAAAGAAAACTGATTGACATGTATGTTTTCTTTGCTCAAAAAGTTGCAAATGATTTTGTGGGTTAAACAATCTTCAGAAATGAGAAGAGTCCTGCATTTTACACAATGATGGGATTTGATATTTTTCCCACAAATACGATAGGACTGGTAGAGCTGATTCACATCAGTGTGAAATCAAGGAAAATGAAGGGATTTGTGGCAAAAGCAGTGTCGTGGCAAGATTTCCTTTCTAGTTTTTTATCTATTTGGAGCCTTCTCGCCATGAGGAACTCATATCTGTGCTTTTCAGCGCATGAAAATGGCGAAAGTGAGACTTTCTCAAAGCTTTCCGGTCCTCATTCACTGAAAAATGCGCGTAAATGGGCGGAATCCGAAACGTGGAAGGCACGCCGCGAATAACTTCCGGAGTATTTTCACCGATTACGGACCAGGAAAGCCTCACTAAAACAATTTTCGCAATTTTTATGAGCTGACAAGCCTAGGTATGGGTTCCTCATGGCGCCGCTCCGAATAGGTGAGAAACTGAACAGCGAAATTTTGCCGAGAC
The DNA here is from genome assembly GCA_958299035.1 of Cylicocyclus nassatus. NCBI lineage: Eukaryota > Metazoa > Nematoda > Chromadorea > Rhabditida > Strongylidae > Cylicocyclus > Cylicocyclus nassatus. The sequence goes on from CATQJL010000305.1 coordinate 37,320,123, forward strand.
GCGCCTTCAAGGACGGACTACTCTCGTATTTATGAGGGGGCAAACTCATCAAATCAGATTTTAAAGTTCTAAGCTATGGCTTTAAGAGCTCTAATATATTCCTGGAATAGGCGAGTGATCAGCAAATGATGAGATTACACATTCTTCCAGGCAGAGATAGCAAAGCATGACCATTATTTTGCTTATAGATTCACTACATTTGTATATGGAAGCGAACGAATACGAGATAGAAACAAAGAAAAGAGTGATATTGTACTACTTCACCGTAAGTGGTGATATGCCTTATGTGCGGTTACGCAGTTTTGATCATTTGATCTCGCCAGTCAAGGCGATGGTTTGCGCAATTAACAAATGAGATATGAGTATACCTAAATCAGCATCTAAGTATGTCTCTAGAGAAATAAAATGTTCTTGATGAAGCCGCTGAAAACATAATGTCTTATTTATGGGATATTGAAAGGAAAAGATGTTTCAACAAGATTTGCTTCAATTTTTCTGTATCACAAACTTGTAGAGGAGAACACTTTTTCTTGAAGGAAAGAAGACCACAATAAGCACTATGTATCACCTTTTCATCAGCACCTCAGAACTATGTGAGGAGGAAAAGTTCCAGCGAAATTTCTAGACTTTTGGACAAATTTTCAAGTAGCCTTTCTTGTTCTATAATTGAATCTTCAGGCATTCAGAGTGGCTTGAAAGTTGCGTTTTTCCTGATTTCAGTGCTTGACGGCACAAGACAATTCATGCAAATAGCAAAAAGTCAAGTCTTGTTACGAATTATTATTGTTAGGCATGGAATTGGACAGTCTATGGAAATTGCTTTGATACATCATCCATAACGAGAAAAGAGGATGCTTTTTTGGTGGAAATTCACACTTGTCGGCATGTTGAAGTTGAATGGGCGTATGCACAAATTTTGCAAAGCCTTTAATCTCTTGATAAGGGTTTTGTCCTTATGACAGGCATGACGTAGATATGCTCGGAGAAGTAAAACGCTAAAGATCGTGCTTGCCAAGAAATGGTGATATCTGACAAGCACTGAAAAGGAAAGTAAACAAAACATCGTTTTTGAAAAGAGCCTTGCCTTGCTTTTGCTCTCACAAAAGCAACAAAGAATTGGAAAGCTTGAAAATACGGCAATAAAAAAAAGATGTTTGCTTCCAAAAAGATTTGTGGCTTGAACCTCTAACATCAATCTTGCATTAGTCAAGGACTGAAGAATTTGGCTGCTTAGCTCAAATTCAAAAAACAGTTTAGTGGGAAAGACGATATTGCAATTAGAACATTTTTCCCTTCATATTGCTTGCAAATTTTGAAAACTCGTATACCTTCCACAACTTATTCCTTATGATTGAAATGCTCTTAGCTGAACCTGTGATAATTCGTTATCAGCAGTCACTGAACAATGATTTTTGTGCCAACTTCCTTTTGTCCCAGACAGACCTGTCAGATTGTAGCATTTATTAGATTTAGAAAAAAGCTTTTTATGACGTTAAGAACGAAGAGCGACCCGAGTATGTGACCATAACATTATTTTCATTCAAAATAAGAAAACAGTAGCTGTTCTAAAACACATCAGTATGAAATAGTGTGTTCACTCCGAATGTAAACATGTGGCTACCTGTTACCTATTTTCTAATGCCCGGATCACCTGGAACATGTATGACACCACACTGATATTTTTGATCCATTTTCTCGTCCCATAATTTTCGGACTCAAGTTTAGACAATAGTAATCTGTACAAATTGGCGTCCAAGCATTTCTCTCTAAACTTTCAAATTTCTCAGAAATACCTACTAAACCTCCCTTATAAGGGCCTAACAATGAGGTGTATACACTTCTATCTCAGGCATTTATGATCTCATGTAGCTCAAGTGATTGATTCGATATTGTCAGTATAGTGTTGCTGAATTTTCTCCACATTTGAAAAATCGATTGATAAAATAGGTTTCGAGTTTTTTCATGAAGTTATTGAAAGGCTAATATGCCAAGAGTTTGGAGTATAGAAAGTCTAGCATTCTTTAGCAAAGCAAGCCACTTTTTGCTTTTTCGATTTCTTGCCATTAAGAAGATGCAGCAAATGTGCACATTCTTGAATGTCTGATGAGGGAAATATTCATGATTAACTGCGGTCCAAAGATTTTTCACTCTGACCTTCAAGTTTGAGAGGTTTTACTTTCATGCTTCGACTTTCATAGGAATAAAACTTGTGCGAATGTCTGGGATATTTTGTAGAGCTTGCTTAGTTCTCAAATCAAATACTTTGAAAGCTAATGAATAGATAGAGTACGAGTCTCTGCGAGATCAAAACGACAGGAACTTTAACACAACCCACGATATATATTTTAACGCTTTGAATTCATGCTGAAAGTCATTATACAATCTCAGAACAGCTTAGAGCTACGAAACGTGGAGAAATGTCACAAGAAGAAAAGATATAACTATTCGTTTGATGTGCAGCAAAATAACAAAAAAGTTAAGATTATGAAGGAAAAAAGAATTTCGATAGAGGAAGCTAATGTTGCAGAATAGGATGTTCCCTTCCACATATGATAACGCAGCGTAAAACGCTTGCATTTGAAGTGCTTAAATTTTCAGTAACAGTAACTTATCATAAACGATTGCTATGAGTGGGGATTAGCAGTATAAAGGTCGACGACATAGCGAAAACTGACGGTTTATCAGTTCGTTATCGTTGATCGCTGGTTTGCTAAAATGTTGTTGAAATAACCTTTACTGGGCCAGATTGTAGCAGTTCCAGGAGCAATTTCTTGCCTTAAAATCATTCAATTGATATTAAGATTTGGAAAGGAGAATTTTGAGTTAGCTGATTTTCAAGAATTCAGATCAATGTCGCACTAACAAAATAGTTGGAAAAGTAGTGTTTTGTGCAGAAAAACAATCAAAATAATTTGAAATGCAGAACACGTGGCAATGCATAAATTATCTCAATGCTTTGCAATTCTTTTATGTTGCTTTGATTTTTGAGTGAATCATGCACCTAAATTTTGAGCTCCAAATGATTTATCCACATTTGTAAGTTGAACCCTTTAGAATAAGAATGCTCACAAAGTCCGCGACTATTTGGTTTTTTTAATGTACTTGATTGCATTTGAAATATGAGACAAGACAGTCATATATGACACTTTTATTACTTATTTATTAGGCTGGAAACTAAGTTTTGCAACTGGTTTCATAACTTCACTCTTTTTGGATATGGCGCATTCAAACTTTAGCATTATGTAGAAGGCAATGTGAGCTACAACTGAGCACAAATTGTCTAAGTTTTGAACACGAAATAGAAAAGTTTCAGGCGTTTTTCGAAAACTAGTGAAATTTGAGAATTTTTGGGGTTTTAAGCTAAAATGAAGCCTTTGGCAGCCTAGACCATGCGCGATAATCCGGATTCGTCTACAAATTATTGCTGGAGGTTAACTCCTTTGGCCTAGTAAGAAAGAAACAAAATTTAGGGGCATGTCGAGATTTGGCGTCCTCATAAAGTCGAACGAGTCGATGTACGCAAGAGGTGCGGGGACGACTGTCAATGACTAAAGAGTCCGAAGCTCAAATTCCGCCGAGACTTTACATAGTAAGGTTATTTGACCTGCCAAACGCAATTGTCACAATCACTTGTTGATTCAACGCCTTTTTCCTTGTTTAGGGTGAGACCCCATATCGTACACCTACAGTAATCCTACAAGAAAGCCCTTATCACGCAATTTCACTATCGTTTTCATGATCAGCATGTCGGATAACACCCCTATGCCAAATTTCAGCCAAATCCGTCGAATTTTGAATTTTTCCCCTTCATACCATGCACCTACCGTAACCCTCACTGCTACGTCAGAATTTGGTAGAACAGCAGCTGCGCTTGTAGCTTACGTAATAACCAACGCAGTGGCACAATTTGAGTGTGCCATGTTGAGTGAGAGGGAAGTTATGAGACCAGTTACAAAACTTAGTTTCCAACCTAATAAATCGAGAGCATTCACGTTCTTTGAGGAAAAATTCATGCGCATTTGGTCAGAAAAGCAAATTAGTTTTTCATTATATAGGCCAAAATTTCATTCATTCATAGCGTGCAAAGTGCGAGAGTTCTTGTGATTGTTTATCAAATAGCTTTGAAGAATTTGACGACATTCTTTGGCAATGAAATTGACGTAATTGACCGTGAGACTTTGCGCTGCTGGAGGTTTCATGCCATATAATATGATATTATGGTATAATTGAAAAGTGTAAGGAAGAGGATGTGATTTCAAAGATCTTGGCAGCATTATCAGTCTTGCTCGGACAACTGAGTAGCTTTTATGGCAGGTTGTTCTAGAACGTGAGAATCACACTGTTGTCACATTCCGTAACACCCGATTTATGAGCTAAAAATTGGGATGCATTTGAAAATTTCTTCTGGTCGCACAACATGTTCAAGGAAGAAGGACTGGCAGTGCTGTGAAGTGCTAAGGAGTATGTAAAAAAAGTATATAACAATACTCTTTGGCTAACAAGTTTCATAACTGAAAGGACTTTTCAGAGTTTTCTGAGTTTTTCAAAAAGCAACCAAGTGCGAGAATCACGTCACAGGATTACGAAGTGTCTTTAAGTGCGCAAAAGCTTTATGAAATTCCTTCTTATGTCAAGCAGAATATAGAAAACATCAAAGTGGATAAACTCGAGCTTAGGTTTCTTTGAGGTGCACTGGATGGCTTGGAGTGCCATCTCTGGCAATACATCTGCGGCCTAAATCGGAGGAAAAGAAAAATAGAACAATTTTCCACTTCAATATAGCTTTAGATATATAGATCAATATTTACAAAAATTGAAAAAATTATGGCAGAAAAAAGTCGGTGGCAGCCATGGACGTGCCACGACCAGGGCTCGGCACGAGGTGGCTAGATGAAAATGGAAAAAACGAAGTCCCCCTTGACTTTTGGGAATTTTTACGAAGTCCCCTTTGACCCGCAACCAAATTTTCTCTAAAAACCTGAAAAATTCCCCAAAATCCCCCAAAAAACGAAACGTCGACTAAAAAAAACACATCAATATAATGTATAGCTCAACAAATTTTATGGTGCACCTCGGATCTAGCAATTATGATAAACCCTTTGCCATTTTCCTAGGCGGCATCGAGCTTTTCCCTAAACCAGGTGATCAACCCTCATAATACAACTTTTCAAAGGCCAATGCAAATAATTTCAGTTATTAGAAAGTGACTTGAAGGTTTAACGCGGGGGATGTGTATGAATGTGTTCTTAGACGGTGTCAGTTTTTTTAACACAATCGATAGAAGCGTCGTAGCACGCTATTTAGTTAAAAAAAAGTATAAAACATCAACTTGGGACGTGATAAAATGTTATCAATTCACTTCCTCATATCAACAGACATGATTTTTTTGATTCTCTGGATTTTTATTCTGTGAGCAGACAGCATGTTCGAGACTAGACATTAGTTTTGAGTACGCGCCAAACGGAGCTCTAATGTAGCTCGTCTACACAAAAAGCCTTTAACAGGGCAGTGTAGCTTGAAAGATTTGAAGTCATGTTCGTTGCTTTATCCTATTCAAAACATTCACGACAAGGCCAATTTTTCAATTACTGCCGTTTCGGACCAGAGCCTTTTTCGCTTTGTCAGGCTTACGACCCACCTATGGGTCGTGTTATCCGAAATGGTAGTCTTTTTGGAAAAAGTTCAGAACATGTCTCCGAGAATTTTCCCAGAGGGGTATTCTAGGGCACTGATTATCAAAAATTGATTTATTGTAGTTTGGCGTTATATGGTAAGGTTACGACAGTCATTTTGTACAAAAGCAACATCATGGATCTTTATAAGAGATTGTGTTTTGGGGTTATTTCACGTGCTGGTTACGATATAGTGTCCACTTTGTTCACTACTGTCTCACGGTGGGGCTACGGTAGCATTACGCTGGAATTCCCGTAAAAATTAAGAAACTGATGTGAGAAGGGTATGAGAACTTGAGACTATCATTTTCGTAATCAGCACGCTACAAAACCTATATATGTAAGATTCGAGCTTGCTGTGAGCAACGCAAAAAATTAATAAAAGATAATTTTTGGTGGGATATGTTTGTCTCTTGGCAGCCCCTTATTACTCGTGCATGTGCACTTGGTTTTCCGGAAACAGCACCATCCAGAAGAATTTGAGCTAAAGTCTATGCCTTAGACCTTTCACTTCGTTCCCAAGCTCACGTCGACCTGAAGTCATTCCCTAATGAATTGGGAATGTTTTCAATGAAAATGGAAAACGCCTTATCTATCTTTTAGCTGGGTCATCTCTTCTATACAGCTCCGTTCGATCAAAATCAGCCTGACAGTTTATAGGGCATCATTCTAATACACCAATAGTGTATCAATGTATCGACTTCTTCTTGCATACGAAAGCCCTCAACCTGGTACCGCACGCTATGTCATTCCATCGCTGATAATTATTATCCTTTTTTGGATCTTTTCCGAAATGATCACTGTAGAGCTGAAAGTTGAGATATTAATTTGCATTGCAGCTTTGGCAGCGTCCAGAGTTGCTCTTGTGCCAGCCCGTGTCAGCGCTGTGTTGAGCCGGCACAATGGCGGAACCCACGCGAACCCTTACTGATCAATCGACGCTGACACGGCGCTGGTACCACGCTGGCACGGCTTGGACGCTCCGTATTTACACAAGAAAATGCAAAAGCATCCAAATAAGTACTATGCAATAAATTGCTCTGTAGTTCTGATCAAGAAATTGAAAAGAACGAAAGATTTGCTTCATCTTTAATCTTTCGTAAATATGGTGACCTTACCTGAACACAATGTTCCACTCCGCCAGCATTGTCTGGCTGAGTTGGGGCCCAGGCCAGATAGTCAACTTTGCTTCCATCAGTCCAAGTCCAATCTTTGCTGCTTGGGTAATTCAGTTGCTTCAAACCTATCCAGGTTAGATCTGATGAGTCGGTGTATGTGTTGCCCGACATAGATAGCGCTAAATGTAGGTGGGATGTGGGTCATATTTTTGCAACCTTCGAATCGAGGAAGAAACCAGCAAAAACTTACTGGCGACAAAAATCTCTTCATCAGAACTGTGAATGGATGTCAAATGTCCTCCATTTCCTTGACAAACGTTCTCGGCATTTTCGAAAGTCTCCCACAGGAAAGACTGCAAAGATTGCTATATTGGTATGTAAGTAGCGAACTGAAGTTTGTCATGAGCTACATCATTTGAGCTGATTTAAAAATTTCAAAGTTGACTCGATTCTAATCAGAAATGCAAGTTCTCGTACAAATAGAAAAAGGTGTACTTGCGCATGCTTTTTTCCGTGCAGAAGAAATAATGAATATTGAAATTTCGGATTCAGGTGGCGCAAATTAAATCTTTTCACTGTTTGAGAGAGCCGCCAGTGCATGCCTGCTGATCGAAGAAGAAGGATGCTGATTGCACCCAAAAATGAATGAGAATTTTCTGAAATATTTGCCTGCACCTTGCGAGGTGCTAAAAGTATAAAAATTACCTACAGATTGTTATTATAAGCATTTAATTACACACAGTGACTAGAACTGCATACAGCACAAAAAAGCGTCATGGAGAAACACGACTAGAGCACAAAAACGACAAAAAAGCGCCTAGGATGAAAATTCTGTTTCCATCGTATTTCTAAGTTCTTGTGAAGTGAGCTCATTGACCGAAGAATTTCCGTGTGGCGAGCCAAGTTGCCGAAAAACCACTCAAGCACATTTGCTGAAATTTGAGCTCTACTTTCTACTTCATCAGTTTGTTGTTTGCATCGAATTGAATAGCCTAGGACGCAAGATCATTCCAGTGAAGATAGACGAGCAAGAAGAGTAATGTGAACAGTCTTTGATAATATGTGCACAACATGATTACCTTGTAACAAGCGTCAGTCTTGGCAAAGTAAGTCCATCCAGACTGGCATCGACCAGGAGGTGCTAGAATTTTCACAGTTTTATAAATTCTCCATTTTAAATTTGTTTGGTTGCTTAATCAGAAATTTTCGATTCAGAAATTTTTTTCAAGGTGCCTGGAAAAGAACTCAGCTTGCGTCAAGTTCCATCTTATTCTCTCAGCAGGGATTCGTTTGCTCTTAAGTTAAAAAAACGGCAGTCAGCATTGCATACTCTTGGTATACGTGTGGAAGATGTTATGTAACTAACCTGGAGGGGCTGGACATCCGATTGTTGGGCATGGAGGACACGTAACTACTGGAACTATTGTGGAAATAGCGCAGACATAGGGAAATGAGCTTGAGCACGCCACCGACTTCCATATTCCATCAGAGGAAGTCGCAGTAGCGCAAGCTGAGGAGATTGTTGGCTGTCCTAAAATGCTCATTTTCAATAAGCATTTGAACATAAAGACTTGGAGTTTGACTACAGAAACAGGAGTAAGATCATCCTTCTTAAAGATTTTAGCTGAATAGAGCCATTTATATATAGTTCACTGCAAACAATGAACTTGTGGTACTATTCTTTTTCCGATTTCGTTCTACTTTGAATGTTGACTGATTAAAAGCGAAGTATTGGACAGATTAATTAATATATTGATTGAAAGGTTGATTTGTATAATTTGAACATTTTCAGTAGCGTTTAAGTACGCCTTTTTGTCTCAGGGTAGGCCGATTCGCAATACTGTAATGCGCTAAGGTATTCCTATGTAGCTCCGTAATCGCACTAAACACGCTGCAAAATTTGCGCGAGTTTTTAGATACGCTGATTTTTATTTATTGTTGTGCAAAACGACCGTCTCCCCTTTTTCGTGATATCATGTGAGTTTGACCTCCCTTCTGTTTGTTGAAGATGTTTTGTTTTTTGAGCAAGTACCAGTTCATATGAAACAAAACAAAATGTGAGCAATTTCTCGAAAGCCCTTTATTTCTAAGTAATTATGCTGTCTCCTACCGCTCGCCCAGTTGGTGTAATTGACTGGTTCGCCATCTGTGTTACTCCAAGCATTTCCGTTCAGCTTATTGATACCAATAAAATAGGATGAACCAATTTTTTGTTGTTGTGCCGTCTCTGAAAAAGTAGAGTCAAGAGGTGGTAACAGAAGAATTATAGCTTGGTAACGCTAACTATTCACCAACCAGCTATCATTGCATTTTCGAGTCCATTTCCAAGAGAGACGAGATGTCCACCGAGATCTATGCAGGCTTCTTCAGCCATGTAAAATGGCAGTGAATCGGCGGAAAACTTGTAGCATCTGCAAATTAGACTTTTTGGTACTTTTCTTTTGGTAAACGTGAAGAAGCTTACCTGGAAAACTCCTCATGGTAAATCGTATTAGCGGGACATGTAAATGCTTCTATCAGTGGAAGGAGAGTCAACAACAGAAACTTCATCGGAAAAGGCTGGCATTCTTATCAGGTTGCCTTTGCTACTGCTCTTGCTCTGGCGGAGATAACAGAAGTAAATTTTGCTCAATCATAAGCAAAAAAGAATAATGTCCAGCCAGCGAAATAAGCACTATCTGCTTCATTTTCAGCTCTTGCAATTTCGAACTATTTTTTCTAATTTCCGAAAATTTCTATGAAGAAGATCAGAAATCGAATTGCTGAGTGCAAGCATGGCATGTATTGCAAAGAATGCAGGTATAGGTACATGTACCCTTTGATTCAAGTGGATCGGCGGCTGGAAGGCGGGGCTTTGTGACCTAGTTAAGGCTGGAGAACGATCGAGAGCATGCGGGCGAGAGAGACGCAGAGTGCGTCGCGGGCGCAAGTGGCATTGATACGACCACAAAGCCCCACCTTCCAGCCGCCAATATGGTTGAATCAAAGGTGTTAAATCTTCCTGTCTTTATGAGTGTTTATCTCGCGCATTACCTTTACTTGGGCTAAAGATAGACAGGAAGATGCTTTGCAGATTCACACACCTGTAGCAGCACTAGTTTCTAAAACAATTTTGACTTCTAAAACGCAAAAAAACGCCATTGTAATCTTGGCTACCCAATATTAGAGGTGCAAAGAGATAATTGGTTCTTCAAATCCCACTTTGACGTGCTATCTATAAGCTTCTAATAAGGGAACGATCCTATAAGTTGGCGAATTGGAATGAACCGCATATTAGGCGCCTCATGATGAAATGATTTCAAATCTACCTTCCACATCTGCGATGCGGTTCTTTAGAAAAGGTTATGAGGAGGCGTTCCCTTTTGAGAGAAAGCGATAAAGACCATCAGAAGCAGCAAACCTCTTCCAACACAGCGCACATCAATCTAGATTCACATTAGAAACGAGCAGAAAAACATGGATTGAGCAACAAAAGGAATTTTTTCCTGCACTCGTGCGACGAATATTGACTCCCTCAAAATTTCGTTAGTATAGATGATAAGTAACTAATCTTGTGCTCTCAAGTCAGGTGTAAACATGGACGAAGAAGATTTGAACAAAGATGATTGGGGGAGAGAAAAAATAAAAACTACAATTGTCAGCTCTGTTAGCATTTTTCAGTAGTCTTAAAGTCCTGATGTATGGTTTTCCGATTTTCTGCGTATTGACCGAAATATTTTCACAAATCTGTCAACTTGATGTCCTACCTTTACGCCTACAGGAATGAGCGCTTTGGTGATTGTCTTTTCAATGGAATTTATAGCCAATAAAATGTTGAGGCGCCGATGTCTCGGCTGAATTTTCAAAGAAAAAGGAGTGTGCAAAATGTAGACAATTTCTACACAATAGCTGAATTTTCGAAAGAGCGCCAACACTTGCTTCTGAATTCTGGCCAGAAAAACGAATGTGATGAGTTTTGGTTTTTAGTGCGTTTATTTGGAGTTCTGTAATGAAGAGATGAGGCAGGAAGCCCGTTTCAATCACCATCAGATAGAACATAAAAAGCAATTTTGCATCATCTCTTTATACACTGTGTTGAGCTAATTTTCCGTTTCCAGGACCCATGTTTTGAAAAAGCTTTACTAAACTTGCTTTGGTTTAGAATTTTTTATTTGTTCTATGAGAGTCTTTCTGCTACATTTTTAAGTAATTGAGTTTTGTTTCAGTTTAACATGTTTTGTGAATTTTAGGTGCGATACGAGAGCATTTGAGCGCAGAAGCTTTCACCTTTCATAAAGCGAAACAAACCAAAATGTTTATTATAGCTCTTTATCGCTTCAGCAAGCTCAAAAACATTTTTTTCCTCAAACTGTCGCCATTGAGCGAAAGCCTGGAAAGAATTCAAAAGTAGCGTAAGGTGAATATGCCCTCGTCCGCTTGTTTCACCACTAATTGAACTCTACAATTTTCTGGGCTGCTCACGGACTCTCGTTGTGCCGGTTCTAAGGTGCCTGCACAATCGACTGTTGGTGTGTGTGACTGTACAGTGATCAAGGGTAAAGTATGGCGCGTGCACAAACCTATTGCCTACCGCTGCGCGTTCGAATTGGTTGTACGGTACGGCAGCCAGCATTTCTGCGGGTAAAAGACAGCGCCCCGTCAATTCCGTGTATGAAATCTTGTTTGCTCAAAATCTGGGGCCCTCTTACAAGGGAAGGATACTTGGATGCCGTGGCTCTTTGAAATGCAATGTATACCATAAAATGCACCTCGAAATGCTGATTCTGAATCTGTGCTCGGAATCTGCGAAACGACTTTTTGAAGGAAGTTATGAACTTTTTTTCAAAAATTTAGCCTACTTTCGGATAGTAGAAATCACCAGATATGATCTACCCTATCGTTTGATGCTACTGAAGAAAATTTTAGACGTAGTACTGTTTATTTAGACTATCAGAATCACATTCAGCAGTTGAAAAGGAGAGAAAATTTTTTATTGATGATTTTGACCCTCTACAGTAACGCAATTATCTAATGAAAAAAAAATTATAACTTATCGTTTCGCAGATATGAAAGACAGTTTACGAACCAGCATTCAAAGGCGCATTTTTTGGTATACAAATCATTATGAATGGCCACGGCATCCAAGTATCTTTCCCCTGTTAGTAAACCCTAACATAAGTCCCCGGCTGAGATCGCTTTCAAACTGCGAAAATGGGGCTTCGAATGCGACGCCGTATTACGGTAAAACACCAACGTTTTCGCGTCTCGCTCATCCTGCAAGTCTCACCTCTCAGACACTCGCACCGGCCGGCGACCGGCCTACGACGGCCTTCCGGACGGCGGCCGTTCTATTATTTTGGGCGGAGTCAAATGCCGGCTGGCGACCGTTCCAGTGTGCATAACACGAGCAGTGCAAGGGATTGCGCACACAGTAGGAAAATAATTTCAAACATCGCGTGATTGAGCCTGCTAAATAGCAAGCTTGTCTTTACTTATTCTCTTTTACTGCTGTACTTCCTTTATTATTGTTGTGGTTTTTCGTTATGGTTGGATTATGTTTACGTAAGCCTAATAGGATAATAGCAACGCTTTGGAGTCACTTAGAAGTTTGGGGTCCGAATTTGTAAGTTGATGTAGCCCATTTTTATGGTTAACCTCTTTTTTTCAGATTTGGAGGAACTCCATAATGTTTGTAACCTCTTCTTTCTACTATCTTGCTCTTTTGAATTGCATGGCTAAGAAGCAGAACATGGGTGAGATCAGATGCCATTTGCTGTGAGGCGGAATCTATGTGTCGCATTCTTTTTATACAAGCTAAAGAAATACACATTGGATGTTCACAATTTTTCAGGAAACAGCTGCATTGCAGCTGTGTATGGCGTTTGCGTTCCTGTCTTTCTGATGGAACTACAGTGATTGGTTCAGCTGCTCAGTTGTATTCGTAAAAAAATCGAGTACTGCTCCTAATGGATGCGCCTTTACATATTCACATTTCTTGAGTTTCTGGACTATTTCTGATCTGCTGAGTATTCTAAAATTCATCTGGATACCGTTCATATGGCAGTTGCTATTACGCTGACATTTACGATTCGGAAAACTATCTGATATTCCACTACATTTCTGCTAATCTGGTGGTCACGGCTGCTGAACCCACTCCAGAAGACGTAAGTTCATTTTTTGAACAACATCTAAAAATATTGCAGTGTTTTCTAGTTGATGCAGCCATCTATTCTAAATGTTTGCTGTAATGCTTATGTTTTGGTATGGCTCTACTAACAAGCATTACAGCAACTCTGTGCATTGCATGAAGTTCTGGTATCAGTTAAAAAATTGGTAATGGTTTGTTTCATTTACAGGTCATCGAATGCAGCTTGTTATTGATTGCGTGTGCGTTTAGAAGTTCAAGAAATAGAACATTTTGTGACCCACCACGCATTCGGAACGCTTGTCCGACGGTGTGCGAACCTGCTGCTTTAAATTATCCTTACACATATATAAAATGTGGTTAGCTTTGTAGTCAAACGTATTTTTCGTGGATCTGTGTGACATTCTTTTTTTTTGTCAGCGTTTGTCGCACTGTATAGTGTCATGATAAATATGTTCATGTAGATTCGTACCACCCTGTACTGAGATTACAGTGCTGAAAGCTAGAATTTAGAGGAAGAAATACTGTGGACCAGTACCACTTCGTTGCGCCATTGATGCATACCGGCTGGCGGCCGTACGGGTACCAGCTGACGGCCGTTCGGGTACCGGCTCGCGACCGTTCCGGACGAAATGTCGGCGACGGACCAGCCGTCGAACGGTCGCCAGCCGGTGCGAGTGTCTGAGCTACGCCGCACAGCCACACGTGGCAAACATAAGACGCGGTCCGGCCGTGACTTAAACGTAGTTTAGCGCGATCGATACTCGGCTTTTTTTGTTATTTTGTTTTTTTTTAGAGAATTAATAGAAAGTCACGGAATATTGCAAAATTAGAGAAGAAAGCGTGGAAAGACAAAATTTCACTGAAGGGCAAGATGCAGCCAAGAAAGCGAGAAGCAGTGATGAAGGTCCTGGAGGTAAGCCTCAAGGATCGATTGATATACAGTTCTGCCCCAATCTAAATCAGGGAGTCCGCGTCGCTAGCGATTTGCATCACTCCGACGGCCTGCTTGTCTGCTCTCTCTTCAATCTCTTCGCTCCGTCCAGCAGTGCGCGTATGCGGCGCGAATTTTTAGCTGCGAGCGCGCAATCCACCTCAACGGTTCGCCCTGCTCTCGATTGGCGCAGACTGTCTTATTTGCTGCATTCAAATTATTTCGTTCAACCCAAATTTATTGTTGTTCCATGTTTTGTTCCCATTTTCAAGTTGATTACGCCAAACTGAATGAAGTGCCATGTATGACACATGTTTTGATCGCAGATCGTAAAGTCCAAATGACAAGCACTTTGTCGGGAATGTCTTGCCCGAAACCTATGCTGTGACGACCGGGATCCGGATGACTGTGATTTTACATCTTCTAACGCCGACATAACAATTCGATTTGAATTCGTAGAGGCTACATCACTGGGCTGGTGAGGTGAGCGTTGCATCACCCTCACAATCTGCGTTTAACTGGCTATCCGAAGTATAAGACCATCCATCGTTGTTTATGAACGACATCAAGAGATATAACAAACGTCCAGCATCCATCCAACGCCGCGTATGAGGTGCAGAAGCAACAGAAAGAGGACTGCAGTAATACTGTCAAATTATGTTCAGGATGAAAGATAGCCTAGGCCCCCCTTTCAATTCTGGAAAATTCAGTGCACAACTCTGCAAGATGCTTGTGATCAACACAAGAACGAAGCTTTGTATTCATACAGAGGTGGTACATCGCTAAAACAGGTAGAAGCACATGCGATAAAGAAATGAAAATCCTGATCACCTATAGATGGGCTCAGAGGGAGGATGGAGAGGGAGAGTTTCAAGAAAATGTTGCGATCATTGAGAACGAAAGGGGTTCGCTCGATTTTCATCGATCATAGCAATATCATGGTAGTGGAACCAGAGCCTATAACGCCGTGTATGGATAACGGATAGAGTGGCATCTAGATACCTGGTACCTTGCAAGATATCTTGACAAAATTGCGCATGGTTAGATTTTCTGATGGTTGCCCCTGTTATAACATGATCTGGATAGTGTAGGTGACAAAGCGAAAGGACTGTGAACTGCTGAAAGACTGGATAAAGTCATGAATGAAGTCATAAACCGCCTATAGCTCGCAGTAGAGTTGGGTACGGCATCACACAAAGGAGACAGGATGCAGCACGTGTTTTGTCTCTGTCATGTTTTTGATGTGCACAAATAGAACCAGGTAAGGTTCCCTCAGCCGGCAGATGACCAGAAAGCTACTTTCAGAATGCGGACATTCACACTGGGACACTGATGAGATGTCTGCATGATCTTCTGCCCCTACCTTCGAAGGAGAAATGCCTACGCTTAGCGCAGGCAGCCCAGCCCATAACAAATCGAGAGAAGCGGTGCTGCAGAAGATCCAAAAGGATCTCACACTCGCTAGTCCCTTCGGAGACCAGAGAGTGTGAGAGAAAGAACTCCTTAGACTGCATATACTGCCCAGAGGAGTTGTAACTGTGGGTAGCTACCCACGGAAATCCACGAGTATCGTCACACACGGGCGTAAAAGATTTTGCAGGCCACCTTCTGATCATGGTCTTAATGCAAAATTATCGTTCATGCATCGAAATCCCCTCTGCAATGCCGAGCTGACTAGGGGAAAGAGTGGTGGAGAGGAGAAGCTTTGCACATCGCAAGTAGAAAGACACACCAAGCCATGTTGTCCAGGAAACGCCTGGGCGCACATCTGGAGGACCGCAATTTACATAGACTTTCTTGAAAAATGCCTCTCAGAGATACAGCGCGAAGATGAAATAGATGTGACCCGCGCGGCTGGAACTGTGGCAGCCACAGTGTGATAGGATGATGCATGATTGGCTGTCGGGGTATAAAAATACTATTTTTATCAGCAACCACCACAAAAATTGAAAACTTCCCTTCCCCATCTGCTACTCGCAATATTTGAACAAAAAAAGTTAGAAACGAAAAACAAAATGCGGGAAAAACATAAAAAGAATTTGTAAAAAAATCAGGTATTAGCGAAACCCACACTATTTTTGAGAATGCAATTCTCTCTCATTATCACTGTGTCAAGCATATGCGTTGATATCATAGGCTACAGAAGATTTTGTGTGTGGTACCAGTTCTAAAAGGTAGAAAACTGAAATGAAAGTTAAACGAAGTAATTTTTAATCATGTATAACACTGTGAGCGGAGCATTTCACGAATTATTTAAAGTTATTTGAAACGTGGATTCGAGCAAGCAACTTAATCTCGACACTAATTAACCTAGCATGAGAAAGATAGACAGAGCTAGGGTTAAACATAAGCAGCGGCCGATTTGAGCCTGTAAGCATCTAAGTCTTTATTCGTTCATACAAACAGCGCTCGGCAGAAAAATTGAGTTTCAGCTATCGAATGGACAGAGGAATAACAACACCTTCACGTACTGTCCTAAAGGGCAAAGTCCAACATGAGAATGACCGCCAGAATGCTAACATCCTAACAGTTTTTCAATCAGAGACTAAAATGCGTGCAAAAAACGGCTGTTTTTATATTATTGAGAGAAGTAACACAGGGAACAAAACTTGGGTTAAGGTGAGTACCTAACAAGCAGATTTTGATCTAGATAATAAATTCATGTAAGAGAAATTTGGAAATCTCAAAGAGGAAGGGGGAGAATTGTGAAGATTCGTGACTTTCCTGGTTCCGCGAACCTCAGGCTGCTCTCTGGTTGTGCGGGAGCAGCCTAAAATCGAAAAGCACACTCGTCCACATAATTTTTTCATAAGTCTTCATTTTTTCTTTGAATCGCCACGGATGTAAGCACCAAATTTGGTGGCTCAATATTGCTTACTCGTTTAAATAAACCGATCTCTTATCGTTTGTGCGTAAAATTGTGTTTCGACACGTTGAAAAGTGAGCATACAAGTTTACGCAATCGTCTCTATAACGTGCTAATTTACCTGTAACTGGTAAAATTACGTTAGACTTCAAATTCGGGCTTGCCAAGAGTTAGTGCTTTCTAATATTTCGTCAGGTTTTCGTGTGGGTACTTCACGAGTTCCCCTTTGCTTTACTCAAGGTTCCGGAACTTTTTGAATGCTTTAGCGAACCCAAGCATGGTGCAAACTCTTCAGTGGGTTACATGCGAACCAAGCTTCTTTGCTGAACATTATGTGATTTTTCAAGCAGGGATGGCTACTACTAGCGACAATTATACATTAGAAACACTTTCCACGTTCTTTATAGCTCGTAGGAATTTTCTTGGATGAATTTTGATAATGCATTCCACATGTAGGACTAGCAAACTTGATACAAGTCACGACTTTACAGTTTCTGAAAAGTCGCAAACAAGCTTTAGCGGAAATTTTTGCGTTAAATTGTTAAGATCCTAAGCACTTGCCGATGTTTGCTCATGCTATCTTAGAATTTCGCTCACTTTTAGTACAGTACACTTTTACTTTTCTGACGCCTGAGTCGGAAAAGATAACGGTTTGACTTGGACCAAGAGAATCAGAAATATAAAACACAAATGGGGCCAAAAAGGACTTGAGCGTTTCCTGCCAATATGCACCTTGTCACTGAGTAATGAAAATTTCATTTGAAAGTAGGAGTTTGAAGAAAAGGGATAGATTTACTTGCCATGTATGTATTAGGTTGTCCGGAAATCAATGCCCGTTTTGAATTTCAATCGCCATAAGTCACACACTTCTCACTTATAAACAGGTTACAAAGTACCATTCGATAGAGCAAAGCAAGCTCTACAAGATGGCTCTTTTGCTTTTGCAACAGCTCTCATCCACCACGAGTTTCGAGCCAAAAACTAAAAAGATTCAACTGCCCGAAAAATTGAGAAAAATCGTAACTCAGTTCGTAAAAACCATACAAAAATTCTAACTTGCTCACGTAAACATAATCCACATAAGGCATCTATATACGCCATTGCAGTATTTTTTTCTCCGTTAGAAATAAAGAAAACTGAAATTTTCGTGCATTTGCTAAAATGGTGCGGTGCCGTTCCCACATTGGTAGTTGTATACTACAAACCTTTAGAGGTACAAACGTAAATTTCCAGCTCTCTACAAGCTTAAGTTCTCGAGAAATATCGAATACAGTTTTCCCTAGTCATTTGGTCCAAACTAAAATTCAAATTTCTCGAGAACTAAAGCTTGTAGAGAGCTGGAAATTTACGTTTGTACCTCTAAAGGTTTGTAGTATACAACTACCAATGTGGGAACGGCACGGCACTCAAAATTTGAATTTTTCGTGTAGGGTCATAAAAAATTGGAAACTTGCAACAAAAATCGGAGCAATCAGTGTTGTAGGTTCTTTCACAAGCTCTTTTTAACAGTGCAAAGTTTGCGCTGATTGAGCGTCTTAATGAAAAGTTATGATTTCCCTGAAAATGCCAAAATAAATCAAATTCGCCCTTTTGTACTGCTTGCTCGAAAATCATAACTTTCCATAGAGACGCTCAATCGGCGCAAACTTTGCACTGTTAGAAAGAGCTGGTGAAAGAACCTACAATACCGACTCCGATTTTTGTTGCAAGTTTCCAATTTTTTATGAACCTAGACGAAAAATTCAAATTTTGAGTGATTTTGGTTTCGAGCTTCTATCTCCTTCATTTGTACACATTAACGAACCGTTCAGGAACATTGGCAAATATCATGAGTTTCTCTCTTACACAAAATTTAGAATTATAAATTCGTTGAGAAATTCAACTAGTTATGAATTTTTGAATTTGGTGCGAAAGAACTTTCGGGACGACTTAATATATCAAAAGCATCCATAAAATGAAGTTTACAGTTATCTACTCCTTGCATCATGACAATTGATTCAAACTATGCAGATTCGTAAATACTCAGCTATGTCGTGCAATCTTCAATGATACTAATATCTTTCTTGAGAGGTAAATGACAGTTCTGAACAAGAACACTTCTCCAAAAAAAGCCGAATCCTCTTCCACATATATGATAGTCGAAACTTATGTGTGTGGTCATAATCAGGTGAGACTACCATATGCGGAAAATACGAATTAAGAATAGAATAAGGAATGCAAGTTTTCCACAAAAGACATTGATTGATCTATTCCTTCGAACGTGTGGTAGTCTCACACTGTATGAGTTGCCGAAAGCGTGTCAAGCGTGCTGGCGCTTCTAGGTTAGCGCTACCCGTGTGTGTCGAGAGATGAGAAATTAGTACTCAGATTAGAGAGGCACATTGCTGATGTCATGTTCGGCTTAGCGAACCTAGGGCACTTGTGAATACTGCTCTTGCCCAGTGGATTCGCCAACCAAATGGGTTCCAGAACCCAATGGGTTCGTTGATGAATACGACCACTGGTCATCAGGCTCTTCCCGCCGTGCTTTAACGTGGGTGGCACCTGATTGTGCAAAAACCCGTTAGGCAAAATTGACTAGGTCGCAACATCTGCTGACCTACCCGATCTGTTAGGCTGCGTTTATACTAATTCCGAAGTTCAGGAACAGTTTCAGCATAGCGATCAAATTCAGCGCTGTGCTGGAACTGTTGACTTCTGCATCAGTATGAGCGCAGCCTTAACTCCCAAACTACGTGAAATAGCACTTTTTTATCAGATGCTTGAAAGTGTTAATAAATCAGAAAATTCATTCACTATCGAACAAGGAATGTTAGATAATTATTTTGTTACAAGAGACTTTTGTATATATGATTTGATTTTATCTGATGTTAAGTTTTGCAAGAGACTTAGAGCCCCATCTCTCCATTTTGGGCTTTGAATCCCCTGCAAATCTCAAGATTCAATCAAAAATATCTCTTGCAGCAAAGCGGTTGTCAAGTCTTACGCGTTCACTAGTGAATTGATTTACTAACATTCTCGAGCATATATTTGAAAAAAGCGCTTTTTTCACGTAATTTATGATCAAACGAGACGGAACAGATCAGCATACTTTGCAAACTTAAACTATCCTGCTGCCTGAACTCTTGCACGATCAAGCGCTCAAGTTCAAGTTCGCGCATTGCGGGCGTGAGCGTCCGCTTTGACTGGATTACGACCTGTACGGAAACGCTTACCCGAACGGGCTTTTTGATACATACCGCTAAACTTAGAATGTGCTGTACTGGCTCGTGCTCCACTTTTCATTTCGTTGTGGCTATTGTGCCCGTATTCACTTGAGTCTTTCAAAAAAATCCGAAATGGTAAAATTATGCAAGAATCTTGATTTTGGTAAAAATATTCAGTAATAAGTGTTGGATGTGGCGCGGTAAATTTTCCCAAGAGTCCTTGCGTATTCGTTCGCCATTTAAACATAGCGAAATAGCCTTGGATGGGATGCGGTGGGTTAGTAATAGAAATCATTCGAAATAGCAAATCTGGGCATATTGTATGGGTTGGAAAAGAGTTGAAATACTACTTACTCTTATCATCAAAAACCGAAAACATGCAAACATTTGGAAATAATTGTTGCTCTCCTTTGGCTTGTAATTTTCAATCAGCTCCTCCATTGATGCCTGAAGAGAAAAAATTGAAAAACGAAAGAGATGCGAAGCTGGGGCAAAGCTACTCGATTGCTGACCGTGATAAATGGGGAGGTCCTTCGCTGTTCCAGACCCGAAATCAATTTAGTAGTAAAACTGAAAGCTTGCTCCCAGCTCCTTTGAGCTCGCGCCGGTCAGTTCGACCATTTGTTGCTGAAGGCGGCGACCTTGATTTGACTCTAAGGGTGCCTTCATTTCGCGCCGGCAGCCGCCGCTAGCAGCCCGTAGCAGCCGTCAGCAGCCGCCAGCAGCCCGCAGCAGCCGCCAGCAGCCCGTGGCAGCCCATAGCCGCCGCTGGCCGCCTTTGTTTAGGAGCAAAATCGTCAAAATCTTACTACTTTAAGTGCTCCTGCCTACGCTTTTCATCTTCTACGCTTATTTCTTCTTATTGTCGCTAATATGCAGTTCAACTCCCCACAATTCATTTGTATTCATTGTTCTGTTCCGCACATTGTATCCTATCGCGCTCACATTGTTTTGCAATCTGTCTTATTTATTTATTTATTTATTACATACGCTCTAGGCGTTCCTTAAAAAGACAAAAACATACAGTTGCTCATACTCTAATACCACGATAATTCATTATGTAACTTGGGTCTAAGCATTTGGACTAGATTATTGGAAGTGTGAAGCCTGTTTGTGACTGCTCTAAGACTGTAGTCAACAGAACTGAGTTAGTGTGTTTCATGGAGATGGTACTCATGCCCCCTTTTTGCCAGCAAAAATTTTGATTCAAATAAGCAAAAAATTATTAATTAAATTATTAATTTATTTGAAAAGATGTGAGCGATTATCAAAGCAAGAAAAACTCAACCCGCAAATGAATTCCGGCGAACTTGCGAAATAGTAGAATGCAAGTTACATATGCACCGATAGCCAAGAAAAATTGAAGCAAAAGCATACTTGAAAAACAAATTGCACACCTGCTGGAACCGGACGCACCCAAAGTCAGAGCGAATTACTCCGGAAAGAACCTTCTATCAACTATGGCTGCTACGGGCTGCTGGCGGCTGCCACGGGCTGCTGGCGGCTGCTGCGGGCTGCTGGCGGCTGCTGCGGGCTGCTGGCGGCTGCTGCGGGCTGCTGGCGGCTGCTGCGGGCTGCTGGCGGCTGCTGCGGGCTGCTGGCGGCTGCTGGCGGCTGCTACGGGCTGCTACGGGCTGCCAGCGGCGGCTGCCGGCGCGGTATGAAGGCACACTAAAGTGTACTCTATCACTTTATTTTGGTATCCTTGTTCCACTAATTAACAGAGTTGACAAGGTTGCACAGGCACATTCCCAAAATGGCATCAAGGCCGATCAATTCATCAAAGCAGAAGTTGTGAGCGTGGGAGGCCTCCGACCTCACGAACTCCTGACGGTAGTATGGATGCCAAGTCCCAACGAAAACTTGCTTTATAATTTGACTTGTCGCATTGTCCAGTGCGCTTCTGCTCCAAGATGAGCTCCCTGGCGAGTTTCCGACATGCTCAGGTGGTAGAGATAAAAATGAAAGAACGAGATCATCCAAATTCGGAATTTTTAAGCAAGAATTCTAGAAATTCAGAAACAGTGCGATAAAATCCAGTAAAGCCATTATCGCAATCTTTCTTATATTTGATTACTATCTGAGTCAAGTTTGTGCTGATCGAGGTCTTCTTTTAGAAGTTATGAATTTTTGAAAAAAAATGCCAAAAAATCCATTTCCTAAGAATTCTTTCATTTTTATCTCTACCACCTGAGTATGTCAGAAACTCGCCGGGAGCTGTTGGAAACCACATGCTTTACGCTTTCAGACAAAATTTGAATTGAGCAAAATCGTCGTGATAGAAAGAAGTTATGAACTTTCGGTCCAACCTAATATAAAATCGTTAGCTCAATTCAAAAATGGGCAGGAGCGGGAAAGTCCCGGTCCCGCGGCGCACGCCCTGTTTTTCATGGCTTCCACCGCTCGCTTTCCTTCCGCTGTCTAATATTCTTTTTTCTTTCTTTTTTCTTTCTTTCTTTTTTTCTTCCTTCCTTTCTTTCTTTCTTTCTCTCTTTCTCTCTCTCTCTTCTCACATCGCGCCGGCTCTCGTTCTCTTTGTGAAATTTATCGGTCACAAATGCCTAGCCGACTTTAATTGCGCTGTCGTGCCGTTTTGAAGCGATGTAATTCGATCGCATTCATAACTTGTCCCGCACCAAAATCTGTTTTTAGGTTGCATGCGAGTCCATGGCGCTGTTG
The DNA here is from genome assembly GCA_958299035.1 of Cylicocyclus nassatus. Classification (NCBI taxonomy): domain Eukaryota; kingdom Metazoa; phylum Nematoda; class Chromadorea; order Rhabditida; family Strongylidae; genus Cylicocyclus; species Cylicocyclus nassatus. The sequence continues at coordinate 37,342,722 of CATQJL010000305.1, forward strand.
TGGGCATCGGTAAGGAAAACAACAGCCTTTTCACGTCACCGTTGATGACAAGGTTTTCCATTTAAGGTGGAATTACCATTTGATCATGATTACCAGCCAAACGAAATTCACGTTTGCTTCCCAAATAATTCTTATAATGTTTATGCGAAATCGCCAACTTTCTGTGAGGCGCCATAAACCTAGTCATGAACATGGGAAATATGTAGCATTTTTTGAGTTTACGCAGGTTTTGCGAGGGAACATGACCTTTTTGAAAAGGTATCTCTCAGTCTTTTTTGCAGTTTTTCAATGTTCTGTCTACGTTATCCTCTACATTGTTATTGATTGGGTAGCAACTGATCCAAATAACGATGTCATGCGATTTTCGGTTATGGGCATCGGATTTCTGTTGATAAAGCGACAATAGTTATTGTTGTTGAGTTGTAGTAGATTTTCAATCTTCACCATGCTTCAACGTTTGTAAACACTCTTTTCACTCTGCAGCTAATTTTCAGCATTTTCTGTGGTCATACGGTATTCTCAACGCCGGCGGACGCAACATGACTATTGCATTGCATAACCGTTTGGGTACTACTGATATGAATGGTGTAGTTATGATCAAGGTCAAGCGTGTTGATGCGATCTTAGACCCTTTTACACGACCCCCCCCCCCTCAAGGTACCTATTCATACGACCCCCTCCTCACCTATCCCCCCCTTCCCACCTACCCCTCCCACTTCCTCTTGTGGTAACCTGCATAAATGGATGTCAATCTCAAAAGATGCCTGCCAATGGACCTCAATTAAAATTACAGATCAAAAATAGATAACTACTTACAAATTGGGAAATAATGCAAGTAATGCTTCGCCATTCAAAAAACAACTCACAAATAATTCTGCATAGATTGGGTAAGTAGTAAAATTCCACGAAGATTTGCTATGTTTAATGTGGTTGGGAAAATATGAGTGGAAAGAACATTATCTGACAAAGCAGAACATCGATTCCAATTTGAATGATAAATAAGCTTTACTTTAAAGTTTACAAATTATTGACGGTCACCGTTGGTAAAGATATGGGATTTTGTCGAGTGTGTGAAACTTCAGTGGGGCTTCGGACGCAGAACTTCTGAGCCAAGGGGTACGTGCAACATCTCTGGCACGCACACACACCTTCAATAGTGTTTGGCTTTCTGCAAGTTTTTTTTTGATTTTTCAAGCATACTTCTGGCCAGCAAATTCGGTCCCCGTACGCGACTTCATTTTTTGAAGGGAGAAAAAACGATATCTTTGAAGCGTAAAATGTGTTTTCGAGTAAAAGGCTTACTACCTACCTCTTGCACAGATTTTCGTGCGAAAAAAAACTCTTCTTGTGCCACCCAGAACGATGTCAAAAACGTGCATGAGCACGGTATTTGGAAAGTTCGTAACTAGAGTCAGGAAAAGACTGAGAGGCTGCAATGAACAGGCTCTGTAGCATAGTGCCCATTCCAAGAGAAAAGTTTCAGCCATTAAGGAGCAGTAAGCTCGAAAAAATCTAGATGCGACTCTCGCAAATCTAGATGCGATCCTAGAAAGCAAAAAGTGGGATTTTTGAGCTTGAAAATTTGTACCTCACCGAAGAAGTTATGAAACAGCCTGAAATTCTTAAGATAGAAAGTAGAGGAATGGCCTCGTATGATAGGAAGCTTGTGCAGCTAACAAGCTTCAATAGCTCCGGAGAAATTTAGATGAGGCGCAGATACGACCCCCCTTTCTCATTTTTTGCTACCATACATGAAATCATAAGAAAATTCACAGTCGACAAAATAACACCAAATTTTGCACTGATATAGCAGGGCATCTCCAAAGTCAGATAAACCATATGGGCACGTGTAAAACATTACAAAAAGATTTAGAAATTTATGATGGTCACAGCTGGTATAGATATTCACTTTTGTCGAGTGTGTGAGACTTCAGGAAGGCTTCAGAAGCAAGACTTCTAAAGACGAAGCAAGACGAATCTGAATACGGAGTACATTCGAATACGAATTCGGATAAACATTCGAATAAAACATTCGAATAAAATCTATTCGAAACCCCGTTTTTTGATTATTCGAGTTTTCGAATAATATTCGAAACCTCGTTTTTCGATTATTCGAGTTTTCGAATTTTATTCGAAACCCTGTTTTTTGATTATTCGAGTTTCGAATTTTATTCGAAACCCCGTTTTCTCGATTATTCGAGTTTCGAATATTATTCGAAAATGGAAGAACTCCGAATTCGAACTTCGAATACGAATATATTCGAATGTTTTATTCGAATGATCGAATTTCCATTCGATTCGGACCCAAGTATATTAGGTACCCTCTTTACGACCCCCCGTTGCGACAGTCGCATCACAAGCTTGACCCTGGTTGTGATGGCGCTCCGGCAGTCTTGGTACTGGTACTCCACGGTTCCACTGATACCTTGGCTTGCAAACCTACCTGCCTGATTGCATCTACTAAAGATCTGCAAGTAAGCGGTCAATCACATTTGATGGATATATTGTTGATTTGAAAATCAATTCATTGCATTCTAGATGCCGAAAAAATGAGTTCAAGTGTAATGCCAAGGCATTGCTGTTTGTCTGCCCTCCACCACTTGAATCAAAGAAGAAAGAGGAGCATGAAAAAGTGTCAGTTATTAGCTATGACTTCTCCGTAATCTTGCAACATAATGTGCAGATCGAAACGTTTGTTTCGTCGATCACGCATAAAATGAAGATAGCCAAGTGCGGAGGATAAAATGGAGGTTGATGATGAAGCTCTGAAGACTGAAAAGACACTTCAGTCTTTGTAGCATTCTTGTACAGGAAGGCAGTACCGCAAAACGAAGCACCTAATCATACTATACTATCGACAATAATCCTGTTAGAGTAATTCGACTACAAGCTATTTATGTTAAAAAACTGTTAAGAAGCTATTTATGTTAGAAAACTCAAGGTTTGGTTCCAGGTGTTCGTTATTATTTCATTTCTCAACCTTTCAGTCTAGGTGAACCAGGTAAACCGGTAAAAGCGATAGCATACGCAGGCATTATCATGCTTCTAAATAGAGATTCAAATGTGAAAGATGAAATAGTCGCCCAGGTGAAGCAAGGGAACAACGTTTTGATGAACTGCATTATCTTTTAAGATTAGGCTGTGGCTGATGGCACCGCACTTGATCCAGCAGCATTGGAGAAACAACGCATGCGACATTTAAGATAGATCTCAAGAACTACTGATAATTTGTCTTTTTCCCGTATAATTTCCTATAGTAAAAAGTGTATGTGAGTGCAAATGATTTGTTGTGTCCAGATGTAATCTGTACAATACTTTTTTGAAAGATTGTTGGAATGTTGTGTATCATGTCTTTTGTTGGAAAAAACAACAACAAACACTTTCTTGTGCTGTAGGTAAGTGTCGCGCAACATCAATGTTTCAGTAATATATCACTACATACTGTTAGCGACACGAACGTCACAGGTGGGTTATCTTATTCTGTCATCCCGTTTGTTTGCGATATTTCTCTTTGACCAACATGTAAGCACAAACCCTTGCCAATCTTTACTGTAGAATGATCTTTTAATACTACCGCCTCAGTGCACTGATCGAATGCAGTGCGCAGCCTACTTGTTTTCATACCGGCGCTTACAAACTCCCAAACGGAGTGCTATTTCTGCAGTCACACAAGTTGCTCCTTTTGGGTTTTTGGTTGGGCCTAGGGGTTTTCGTCTGTCAGAGAATTCAAAAGCTATTGCAGCCGATCGAAAACTTCTAGGCATTCGTAGTCTTTTGGTCACTGGGAGTTCTCCCACGGTGCTTTAGCATATCTTCTGTGATCAGTATTCCGCTGAAACGGGGTCTTCAATAGTATTAAAGCACTATACTTGGGCCACATTCATTTCGCTATTGGTCGAATCAGTGATTGCAGTCCTTGGAGCAGAAAGCTACCGTCACAAAGGCTTTTACCAGGTTTTGCAATGCATTAGCGGAATAATTTGGGTGCAAAATTTGCTGTCAGCTCATGGACTACTGCTTACAGTATAAGCCAACATACTGCTTATTATCTTGATGGTGTAGATCGATGGGCATAGCATTTTCTTCCTCATCAATGCAGTAAAACTGCTCTTTCTTGTAGCCTTGAGTCCCAAGTTTCTCTAAGGCTGGGTTCATACTGATCCGGCAGTTCGGGAACAGTTCTAGCACAGCGCTTAGTTCGAGCGCTGTGCTGCTGTTCCCGGACTTCCGGAACAGTATGAACGTAGCCTAATTTTAGCAAATAGAGCTGTATTTGTCGTAATCATCCGTTCTTATCTCTCTTTACTACCCGATTGCATCACTTGTAGGGAGGCGTACTAGCGTAATCAGTAGCGCTATCAATTCTCGCATTCACATCGACACACCTTTGGATAGAGCAAAGTAAGCGCTATAAAATGGCCTTTATGTTAATGTGTCAAGTTTGCCCTTTATCAAATTCAAAACCAGAATCCAAAAAGTTTTCGATGCCCGAAAAATTGAAGAATAGTCTTATCTCCGCCTGAGCAAATCCTACAAACTCCCAAGTTGCACATACTCCTCACATCAACCTTTAAGGACACAGTTACTGTATGGTTTTTTTCTCGGCTAGAAATCGAGAAAATGAAATGTTTGTGTTTCTGCCAAAGCGGTGCCGGGTTGTTCCAACACAGGCTGATCTATACTATGAACCTTTTTAGGTATCACCATAAATTTTCGGCCTTCTAGGATCCTTGGTTTTCGAGGTATCAAATTTAGTCAAATCCGGAGAAGCGACATTTTGAGTTTTTTCGTAATTTTGTATTCATTTCTCGATTTCTAATCGTGGAAAATTTCGCTATTGTACATATAACTACCTGATGTGGAAAGTATATGCACGAGAAAGTCGCGAGATCGCGGTAATTTCTTAGACGGAGGTACGATTATCATTCGATTTTTCGTCCATTGAAAACTTTTTAGATTTGGCTTCAAACTTGGTAGCCCAATTCACACGATTAGGAAAGTCTTCTTAAGAAAGCATGCTTTGCTTTATTCAACGGTGTGCCAATGTCTATATATCTTCAGTCTGAAGTTATATAGACATTGGCAGATAATCTGAAGATTCTGGAAAGATTATTCACAAATAATGCATGCCAAAGTAAAGGATTTTTAATTGATTCTTTTGCTATTTGCATCGGACTGCGTAGCAGTTCGCATCAAAGTTCAGGTTGTAAGATGCATTGCTATGCTTTGTATTGTGTGGTTTTTGCTTTGATAACGCCCTATCATGAACAACCACCAGGCTTATTCGTTCCTACTCCAGGAGCGGATAGCTGCCGAATAGCAATGCACTCATGGAGAATAACTGTCCGAATTAGTGTTCTTTGGTGTAATAGAAGAGGTTATGATTAGGACTTTATTGAGTTGATGGGTAAAAAACCAATCGTATCAGATGATACACCCTTTTATACGGATATGATCAGCAAATTATATGAAGCTAAGATTGTTAAGAGCACTTTACCAAACATGTTAATGCCATCCTTAAGTATTAGTTACTTTCCAATGCATTGAGGAACAGTTAATATGTGAATAATAATGGATGACACATCTGCGGTTCATTTCTAAAACAAAAAGCGGTCTACTTAAGTTTCCAACATGTATAGTTTTGAAGTGCATCTAAAGAGAATTGCTAAATAGTTTTGAGAGATTGGTTGATAGTTTGTGGAATCACAAACAATAACTATGTATTTGAAATCATCAATCAAAACTGATTTTTAGGTTAATGGAAACTTTAGAGATGTTGCAATGCAAGTCCCAAACATTAGTAAGTACAAAGCTTGTTTAGACAAAAGAAGACAGTTCATCTTCTATTTTCGTTAGAAGCCAACGTTCGCACCAGATCGAGCACCGAATATTACCACCTTAAATCTGAGACATGAGTATATAGAAGACAGACTGAAAAAAATATTGACAGCATTCGCATTGCGTTTAGCATAAACTTAGGGCCAGGTCCAAAATGTCTAGCCTGCCCCAGCAGCGAAGATCCTGCGCACCGGAGAAATTCGCCTTGGGGCATGGGGTATTCGAAGTTAAATCTGTTTTTTTCGTTTTAGAAGCAACGGGCTTCGCAGCAAGCTTAGTGGTTATCTGAAGCATCATTATAGTGGAGATTATGGAAAGTATCCAATCTCCGGAGTCAGATTCTCCTGATGAGCTTAAAACTTTTTTTGACAAACGGCGTGGATGTTGCTTTCGGCACCGAATTTATAGGAATGCTCTAAAACATCAAAAGAGATGTATCCTGTACGATGGTCAAACCTTTTTGTTGTCTTTGGAGTCTACATCACTTGATGATGACTTTTTGCGGTTTTTTAACAGACGAGACGGCCGGTTATCGAAGCTGTCGCTTTTGCAGGAGTCTGATGTGTATATGTATCAGCATTCTTCTCGATAAAATTCACAATACGATGATAAGGCCAAGTTTAGTTTACCTACTTATCATCCTAACTTAGTAGCTTACATCTTAGAATGAATCTGTCAAGCTTGCTGAAGTTGGCAGTTTTAGCTGCCAAGCTCTCTCTCTCTCTCTCTCTCTCTCTCTCTCTCTCTCTCTCCGTCCGGTAATTCAGACTCTCAATCGGATAGAACAAAGGTTCCGATTCAATCAGTAATTCTGATCCTGATTCTGCTGTGATTCCCACCTTTCCATCATTTTGAATGAGAATTAGTAATGGAAGTGAAATCTGTTTTCTTCGCATTAAAAGCAACAGCCTTCGCAGCAAGCTTAGTGGTTACCTGAATCATCATTATGCTGGAGCATTACTATGAAAAGTATCCAATATCCACAATCAGAGTCGGCGGATGAGCTTAAAACTTTTGACAATGGCGTGGATTGTGCTTTGGGAATTTGTAGGAATGCTCTAAAACATCAAAAGAGATGTGCACGGTAGTCAAACCTTTTAGTTGTTTGTGGAGTCTACATCACTTGGTAATGACTTTTTGCGGTTCTTTAGTAGATGAGATGGCCGGTCATCGAAGTTCTCGCTTTTGCAGGAGTTTCCCGTGTATAAGTATCTGTTATAAGTATGAGCATTCTTTTCGATGAAATTCACAATGAAGCTTTGTTTTATTGTCAGATTCTGAATTACTCGACGAAGAGAAAGAGGTTTATCTGACAGCTGAAACTGCCAATGGATGATAAGCAGGCCACAACAGGGGTAAACAAGGTCCCGGCCAAACTTCATTCAAAAGCGCCCGAACTTCCCTAACCTCTCTTCGCTCTCTCTCTCTCATCTTTCCTCGCACGAGGAAGTGAAGAGAGATTAGAGAAATTTGGGCGCTTTTGAGCGCTTTTGAGCGAAGTCTGGCCGGGGCCCAACCTCGGCCTCATCATCGTAGTCAAAAGTGGCCGAGATAGAAGAAACAACCATGTTCCCACTATCTTGGCCACTTTCACTATGGGTCCCGGGGAGAAAATTGCACTCTGATGTAATTGTTTTCCCGCCTTTCTGGCTACCTTCGTATGGACGCTTTATTGATTTCTGGCAGCCGTCGTTCTGTCAGTTTTACGTTGTCGTGTTTTGATCAATAATTCTGCTGATTCTGCGTGATTTTCTACTTTCCGTCACCTGAATGAGAATTATCATCCAAAGTAAAATCTGCTTCATTCACTTTAGAAGCAACGGCTTCGCAGCAAGCTTGGTGGTTACCTGAATCATTATCATGCTGGAGTATTACTATGAAAAGCATCGTATCCGGATTTAGAGTCGCCCGATGAGCTAGAGGCTTTTTCGACAAATGGCGTGGGTGTTGCTTTGGCATCAAAAAAGATGTATCCTGTACGATGGTCAAACCTTTCTGTTGTCTTTGGAGCCTACATCACTTGATGATGAGTTTTTGCGGTTTTTTAACAGATGAGACGGCCGGTTATCGGAGCTGTCGCTTTTGCAGGAGTCTTCTGTGTATATGTATCAGCATTCTTCTGGATGAAATTCACCATACGATGATAAGGCGGTGACGGTGACGGTGTTGCCAGTGTTGATAGTTTTGGGTGTCGATGGTGTTGACGAAATTGCCGCTGAAACCATGGTTCTGCACAATAGCCGTTACTTAAGGTGCCTCATATGGAAAAAGCAAAACCGGTGTCATGGTGCAATCAAAGGTAGTAAGCAGGCCATGATTACGTCGTATTGCATGAAGGTTTCAGCGTGACATACTTTCAGCCCCCCCCCCGGAAGCCTCAGGACCACCATAAAAAGGGTCTTCGTTCAAAATGCTTTGTGAACCCTTGGTGAAACATCAGGTCAGGATATAGAATCGTGAGCTGCATTTAAAAATGCGGCAGAAGAAGGAAACCGCATGGCGGTCTCGCGACGACGCTCCTGAAAGTAGTGCCTTATTCTCTCTTTCCCTCCCCCCCCCCCACCCTTCTCCTCTCCCTCCCTCTTCTCCTCCTCCTCCTCTTCTCTCTCTCTCTTCTCTCACTCACTCACTTACTCAAGTTTTTCAGTGCAGCTGAAGACAGCTGAAGAGGATGGCAGCAAGTGGACTGGTCTCAGCATAACTGCTGAATTGGATCTATCCTCGGCAGAATTTGACAAGATCGTTCTAGGAAAGATCTAAATCACAAAGGAAGCCATACAGCTAGGCAAAAAATTACCAGCCGTCTTGACCTTTGTGCTCACGAGGGAAAGTTCCCAAGTCAGCTCGACCAACCCGGATGAGTCATATGTCACCGTAACGGGCTTGAAACGCTGATTCCAAATCTGCTTTCCTTTTCTGCGGAACAACTCTACGAGAGAAGTTATGAGTGTTTAAATGCCTAAATTTGTCATAAAGTGGCTTAAAATCAGTTTAAAGCTGTAAAACAACACCTAACAGAATTTCATTATCTGTGCTCCGTCCTTGTCAATACACTTGATACAAAACTGATAAATCATTTTCATGTGTTATTGTACAGGTTTCGCCAATTTCAAGCCACTTAAAACATGACAAATTTAAACTTTTAAACGCTCATAACTTCTCTCGTAAAGATGTTCCGCAGAAAAGGAAAGCATATTTGGAATCAGCGTTTCAAGCTCGTTGCAGTGACTCATCCGGATTGGCCGAGCTGACTTGGGTACTCTCCCTCGTCAGTTTATTTTTCCAAGCAAATTTCTGTCACATTGTGTAATTCGAGTTTGACACTATTTTAGATATTGATAGTGTTCTTTCGTCTCCGGTTACCGTATACTACCTCACAAACCCAATTTGCGAGTACGCGGGCCTTAATGATAACCAGCTTTCTACGCTTTATGCGATATCCGAAAAGTAAAAAAAAGGGAAAGGGGAAAATGTAAAAAAAAACAAGGTGCCGTTTAGAAATATAATTGTGCTCTAATTTAGCAGCACATCCGTTCACATTCCAGAAAAAACCAATGATGCCAAGGAACTGAAAATAATAAACTTTGACTAGAAGAAAAGGCTGCAACCGCTGACCCCCTTCACCCTGGAGGGGTCATTCTCACTTTATCGCACCTAGGTCCTTAGCGCGCCTTTTGGATAGGACGAAAAGGTCTGCCTGACTACACGCCATGGAGACTGCCTCATGCTCTGTACTTACAACGCCAGGACAATCGCCACAAACGCCGACCTCCACACTCTTCTCGACGCTGTAGAGCACACAGGAAGAAGGATGCGCAACAGATGAGTGATGGGACACTCACCATTCGTGGTGAGAAGGTCCCATTACGAAAAGTTGGAGGCGTTGGCTTTATCGTCCACCGATATCGTTTATCTTGTCGCTTCGCATGAGATCCTATCACCTCGATTAGCCATCCTACGGCTACGACCCACCTCAGAAGGTCACCAGCATGATCAACTGCTATTCTCCAACAGCTGAGGAATCAGAACTAGATGCTTTTTGCGAAGACGTGGAGGAGGTTGTCTGCATGAAAAGTCCTTTCAAGTTTGTTGTGGCGATACAACACGAAAATCGTGATGCCACTAGAAAAGGAACATAGGATCGGAAGTTTGGATATTGGGCAACCGTTTCCGTGCGCTTCTTTCCTCCGCACGACTCTCATGGGAATTGTATCTTCATAAAGAAAGACCATCGCCTGTGGACATGGGAATCGTTCAACGGAACGACTCATGCGGAGATATCGACCATATTCTCACCAACCGAAGGTGGAGCTTGCTCGATGTCTCAGTAGTTCCTTCATTCTGCAGTGTCTCCGAGCACCGCTTCCTACGAGCGAAGAACGATTTACTCAAAGAAAAAAGTATATCACAGTGCCGCTATATGGTAGGAAGTTGTTTATGACGGTAACAGGCTGGAAAAGCTTATGCCGCAATGTGATTAGCTTATCGAGGAGGACACAACGTACGACTACGACTGGCTTTTGAAAGGATTGCAAGCCTGCGGAGAGCGCGTTTTCGAGAAGAACTTGCAATGCATTCCGAAGATACCAAAGAGTTACTTGAAAGAAGAAAATCCCTGAGGCAATACCCGAGTGTAACCCATCTCGAGCTACTGATAGCCAACGCCATTTGCAGAACAGCTTTACAGGAGGATCTCAGGAAGTATAGGCAAGCCAAGATAGTGAAAGCTGCCGAGGAAGATGAATTTCCAAAAGTGTCGAAGGCACATACCACGTGCAGCTGGCTGCACTATTAGACGGACGCGACCAGGGTCAGGCGTGGGGTATGGTATACCACACCTGGGGATTAAGGAATCAGGGAGGGGGAGGGGTCGTTATCAAGGCGTCCGCTGTTCGCATAACATGATATTCGTTAACATCATCAAATAGGCCCGTTAAGCAAAATACTAGCACATTGATGTTTAACCCATTATCGTATACGCACAGTAAGCATAATTAAAGATCTATATAGCATGAGAGCATCGTTTTGTAATTAGCAAGTAAAATAACCCCTGTGGTCCAAGTTCAGCGAATTCTGGTTTCCAAATACAGGGCCACCTAAGTGAGATGGTCGTTTTCAAACATGTTACTTTGTTTCAAAGGTAAGCTAACTACTTCATTTTGCGCTTTATGCAAAGAACTACTATTACTTTGCTCACATTAGGAATCGTAGTTCAAAAGACCTCCAAATTAAGGAATTAAGAGCAAGCCAAAATCTCGTCTGTTCCATTTTTCGTTTTCAATATCTCAGGCTAGAGAAGACCAGTCAGGCTCAAATCACTTTAATGTAGATTGCGAAATTTAGGCTATCGAATATATATATTTTTGTCGCCTTCCCTTGCGAACGTAGTAGGGCAGACTTAGCATGTTGCCGTATCCCAATATTTTAGCAGTATTTTACCATATTCTACATTTGCATAGGTAAGGAACGATTATATCTTGCTCTTGAAGAAACGTTTTCATATGAAATTTCTGCTATGTAAAGGAGAAGGTTAAGCAGTAATAACGATATAAAAAACGCGGCTATTTGATTTGTTTGAAAGTAAGTTAGTGGGGTATGGCACCACCCCTAAAAAGCTGTTGCAGCCACAGCCTTTTAGGGTGGTGCCACACCCCATTAACTATATCATAAAAACATTTTTAGCGACCGTTATTTATATGGATCGATAGCGTAGACCTCGTAGATTTTATGGGAGTGATTTGAGCCTGATTCGTCTTCTTAGCTCTGAGTAATATTTGGTAAAAGCACAGCCATTGAAAGCGAATGATAGGAAAAACAAGATTTTGGTTGGCTTCTAATTCTGAAGTTAGGAGGCTTTTGAAGCAAGGTTTCTAAAGTGGCCAAAGAATGAGTAGTGCTCTATCTTGAGTGCAAAGACACGAGCTACTTCACCTTTCAAACAAAGTTAATCATGCTAGAAAATGGCGATTTCTCTTAGGTGACCCAGTATCTTGAAAATTCAGAATTCGCTCAAACATTGTCTACAGGAAGTAATTGACATGCTAATAAGGGGGGGGGTCGTAATCAGCGATCGTGTGCCACACCTCTCGCTTGACCCTGGAAGCGACCTCCTCGACCCCTTCCCGATATAAGATGAAATCTATCTCGAGGAACTTCTATACCAAGCTATTCCTCTCATCAACACCCGTGCCGATCCCCGTTGTTCCCTCTGGAGAAGTACCAGAACGAAATCTAACTGCTGAAGTGCGCACAGCAATTGAGACCGTGAAGACATCCACGGCTCTAGGACCAGACCATCTTTTCGTCTAATTTCTGCGGGTCAGAGGACAAAGCCTATACGAGATTCTCGCGTCGCACCTGACATCTCACCTTCAGAAGGAAAGGATTTCCGACGAGTGGAAAACGTCAAGAACCGTCCTACTCTTTAAGAAGGGTGAACGGGAAGATCTTCGGAACTACCGTCCAATATGCCTGCTGAGTGTGCTGTAAAAGCCTTTCACAAAGTTTATCCTCGCTCTCATAACTAGGACACTGGATGAAGCCTGCCCCGAAGAGCAAGCTGGATTTCGCAAAGGAGTCAGCTGCATGGACCAGACAACTTCGGGGCTCATAGAAGTTTGCCGGGAGTACCGACTGCCCCTTGTCCTAACCTTCAACGAATACGAAAAGCCTTCGACAGCGTCGAAACAACGCCATCCTGTGGGCTATCGATCAGGAAGTGGACCCAGCTTACGTGAGGACGTTAGCCGACTGCTACAAGGACTGTACAACGACGATGTAGCTGCTCTATCGCCTCTTGACCATCCCATTTAAAAAGGGGTCTGACAATGCGACACAATTCGCCGAAGCTGTTCACCGCGGCCTTGCAGTGGGTGATGAAGTCACTGGACTGGGACGAGAGAGGCATACGAGTTGATGGGAGATTCCTATCTAAGCTTCGTTTTGCGGACGACATCGTCCTTTTTTCGAGCGGTATCACTGAAGCAGAGACGATGCTCAAGGAACTAAACGAAGTAGGGAAGAAGATAGGGCTGCGAATAAATCGAAGAGGACTCAGTTAATGAGGAATGCCCCTTGTGGTGCAGAAATGGAACTGTAAAGCACCTCTATCATGGAGACGTCTTCTTACGAGTATCTCGCAAGTGCGATGAACATGGAGAACGACTTGAGGGAAAAACAACCAGACAAACTTAAACGAGAAGAAGAGCAGGCGCCACAGCCTTCACCAAGCACTTTTTAATTTTTCCTAGGCAAGCTGTATATTTCCTGAAAGCGGAAGACAAGGCGGTTCCAACAATGACCAAGTCGTTGTACCAGCTGTTCGTCAACGTGACATTCTGAAATCACATATTACACTTTTCAACATGCACTTTTATTGACGGATCCCATGCAAAGCAATATATACGTTCTGAAAGTGGAAGACGAGGCCGTTCTGAAAATATATTTCTTGCTGAGCTACTGTTCATCTACAGAAATTATAATTTTTTTCCTGGAAGTCCGTGAATGCCTATAAATCCTCCTCCTTCCGAAACAGAAAGAATTTTCGTACAAAAACCTTCTATACTATCTCTCAAGAACAAAACGGGGTGATTTTAATCTTACTTCATTTCGTCACCCTTGGTTTTTTTTCGTTTAAAAATATTGATATTCTCTTCTAAATTAATTCTGGTTTTTCAAATATGCAATTTGTATAGCTCTTTATGATCAGGAAACGAGACGCTTTGAGACTTCTTATCTCCTCTCTAATTTCACTGTAGCTTCCGAATCAAACATAAAATCACTTGAATTACAGCTCAAAATTTTCGTACTTCCAATCCTTGGCTTAGATGTCAAAATCTGAGAGATGATTCCGAGAAAGTTCCAATGTCGCTCCATCGTATCCTTTGTTCATATGAACTTACGAGCACATTTGTGAAGAAAAGTCGTCATTATTGCACTAATTCTACTCATATCATTGAGAGATCTTTAAGCAAACAATGCTTTGAATTTTTCTCGTGCTTCATCACTCATAATACTTCCTGATACTTGCTATTTGTACACTTTTCCAAACTACGTTTCATCTTTATTCCTTTTCATTGATGTATAAACTTCCCATGTTCTCACGATAGTCGGTAGTCGTCAAATTGCTTCTAATGAAATAGCAACTCTGAGACAAGAATATAAACTACAGCTCAGCACGTATTCTCGTACTGCTCGCCAAATACTGAGCTGCAAAAATCTCACTGAACGCTCAGAAATCCTGCTTACATCCACTTTGGACCAGTTCATATATCCGGTCCTTGGACTCTATGGTGATTGTAGAGCCGGCAAGTAGTTTGAAAACTGCGGCGGTTCCACCAGGCTTCTTTGGTGAAGGAGTCATTTTGCTAGCGGCTCAGGTAGGGGTGAGCAAATTCTCACATTATCACACCTATGATTCAGAGCCAGCTTAAGAGGCTAAGCTAAATAAATATTTCGGAAGTATTGATCGCAAATGTAAATATTGCACTGATACAGCATCTCATGTAAATGCATATGGGCAACTTTGGGCGCAGCTCTACCGAAAGAAATGGTTCAAAAATACTCATTTTGTTGTGTTTTTCGAAACGTGTTTTCACTAATCAGTTTTGTGTTTCCATTGACCAGATCACATCACATTTCTTGTGAACACTCTCTTTAAAATAGTCTAAATCAGTAATTCAATGGCACAACATCTTGAGGTCTAGTTAAAAACGCTGTTTTTTTTTTCGACCATATATCATCTGTTTTTCATCTGATACTACAAGCATTCGGTGAAATTGACAGTAGTAAATGTTCTACCAAGCCAAAAGCTTTATCTCTATCAACTTGTCAATGTGATGCTGGTTTCTTGCATACATAGGCTCTCATGACCAATGTGCATTCGGTCACAGCCCAGTGTTGATAATTGTTATCCTTTGCCGGATTTCTTCCAAGGTAATCACTGTGCGTCTAGGAAAAAAAGCTCTCTTCGAGCTACAAGAAGGATGATTTGCGTTTACCTGAACACAGTGCATTTTACCCCTCTTGTCATCCGGTTGACTGGGAGCCCAAAACTTGTAGTCGAGTTTTGTACCATCAGTCCATGTGAACTCGGAAGATGTGGGGTAGTTGTTCTGCTTCAAACCAATCCATGTAAGATCATCATCCTTTTTGTATTCGGCTCCAGCTTTTGAGATGTCTAGAAAAGCAGTTTCTTGGACGTCTTACAGCTCAAAATCATAACGCATAGCATAGTTTTGATATTAGATAAGGCGTAACTTATGCCTTTTTTTGATTTTTGACTTGGTTTTCAAAACTCACCTGCAACAAAAACATTCTCCTCATCGCTGTGAATAGAAGCGAGATGTCCTCCAGTTGACATGCACACCATTTCGGCGTTATCAAATGTTGCCCACAGGAAATACTGAATTGAAAAATACTTTGAATCTTTGAATCAAAGCGTTCCACATACTCTGTAGCAAGAGTCTGTCTTATTAAAATAGGCCCACCCAGATGCGCAATGTCCAATGACACCTAAAAGCTCACAAGTGGTTGAAATACTACTTAAATCTACAAGGCAACGTACGCGGTGGTTTTGGACACGCGCCAGGTGTTGGGCATGGTGAACACGTGGGCGGTGGTCCGTAGGCGGTAAATGCACAGATGTATGGATAGGCTGTGTTGCATGAGACTCCCTGCCATGTTCCATCGGCGCTGTTCAGAAGAGCGCAGGTAGAAGAGTTGGGAGGTTGGCCTGGTCAGTTATTTGTTTCAAAGCAATTTATCCGTAGTTTGGCTTACCAGTAGCCCAGTTGGTATAGGTAGAGTTGGAGCCGTCTGACCAAGCCCACGTTGCCGTGGACAGTTTGTTTAGACCCACAAACGAACGTGAGAGTTTCTCGCCAAAGGCCGTTTCTAAACCGAAAAAGTTCTTGAACTACGGTGTACTCTAACCTTTCCTATTATACCCGTAAGCATTGCATTTTCATATCCACTTGAGATCGAAACAACATGTCCACCAGACGAAATACACGATTCCTCGGCAAGGTAAAAAGGCTGTGGATCGTTCACGAATTTATAGCATCTGTAAGACAGTTAAAATCTTGCAGAAAATCTCCATAAGTCTAAATTCTCTACCTGTTGAATTCTTGATGATAAATCGTGCCCAAAGGACAGTCAGCCGCAATTGACGCAATGAGAGCCGCTAGGAAGAACAGCATGGCGTCAACGCGTGCCCTTATCTTCCAAACTGCTTGAGATGAGCATCGCATTGTTATCACATCATACAACAAGTTTCAAAAGTACTACTGAGAGTGAGTTTTGGGCGATCCGCATGATGAAATTACCCCTCCTCAAATAAAAATATGTTAGAGGTAAAACTTTCCGGTAATTGCTGGAGATGAGCTCTTACTTTTGGAGCCACGTTCATCCTTCGTTGCTTTCAATCATTTTTTTTTACTATGAATGGGCAACTGTCAGCACTAATGTAGCCGCAGACCAAATAAGGTTTTTAGTATTTTGCTGCACCTTGAGTACTTCCGCAGCCAATCGTCAAATTTTCGAACAACGGCATTCCCTTTTTGGGTTTGTACTGCACGGTAGTCGCCCAAAATTCATTCAGCTTTCTTGTTGGTTCAAATTGAAGCAAAATTCCGTGTCTTCGTCTAGCAAAAAGCGTGAAATTCGGATCTTGATAACACCAAAAATTCAATGCGGTCCTAAGGCGGTAAAAAACAAGAACCTCAGTTGATTGATTCGAGAACGAATTTCAAGGGAAAACATCGCCACCTTAATTATCTCTTACATTTGACCTCTCCATATCTCCACTTCGATCCCTGCTTTCTGGACGGAAGTTTATTTCTTGTTTCCTTTGAGTGCCTACCACTTGAGATAATCGTTGAGATAACGTAACTACTGCGCTGCTAATGAGCTTCCGCAGCGAAATGATAACGTAGTTCCGCAAGAGATAAGCGCGACGATTTTCGAAGAAACGTAATTGCTTCATTGCCATAATTTCATCTCAGACAATGAAATGAAACTGTTCCACCTTGAAGAAAGCCGTGAGCTGGCTTTTAATCCATGAAAGGAAGAAATTTTGTCTTCGCGCTGCCTCAGTCTTCTTATATATTGGAAGCGAGCTACTTGAGCACACTGATATGTTTGCTTCCGCAAGACAAGTAATGAGACTAAAAAACTCCATCACGAAAGGCAATCTTACCGAAAAAGTTTGTTTTGCCTAAAATTTTTCTTCATTCCCTACTTCACGTCTAAACGCTTGATTGCAAAAATGAGAGGAAAAAGAAAGTCGATGGCGCCATCTCATAGCAACCTAAAAAATAACAAGCAAGATAATTTTGACCACGATGAAACAAGAATATGTGGTTTTGCCAGATGGTGGCACACGGCTGCTGCCTTTGCTCACGCAATATTTCAACACGATTTGATCGGATTTCTTTTCACTCTATCAAACTCTATTTTCCCATGGAATATTAGTATACCAGTAAATGAAGTCATTTTGAAAGGCATAGGAGTATTTTCGTTCAATTCATGGCCTTAGATTGTTTGACGTGTGCCTTGGTCGCAGCAGCCTCACGATTTGGGGGTTCTACACTCAGTGAAAACCATGAATATGAACATGATCATTTTGCCGAAACGTCAATCAGTGAAGGTTGACAGTCTCGGGTCCAAACTGAACTACGATATAAATTAAGACCATGACAAAATTCAAAAAGAATCATATTTTTGTGGCCTCAGGTTCTGGTTAATTACCCTGTAAGAAAATGGTATGTACGCCTTTAGAGGTTGAAAGTACCTGACGATTTGTAGAACGTAATCGCCATCTCGCATGGGCGTTTTTTAATCTAATTTGATGGTGCACCTATTTGAAAGAAAATCTGCTTCAAGTTTTGGTCTAAGTAAATCTTCCTTTAATTCAAAGTCACTTGACTTCTTCGGTATAAATGGTAACTATTTGCTCTTGAAAACCCAATATATTTTACAAGGAACTATTGGTGACTATCTGCTCTGCAAAACCAATATTCTTTGCAAGGAACCATTATTGAAACACTAAGGTGTTTTCCACTAATAGGATAACATAGAGTCATTTTCCGCTAGAATTTTACATAGTTTTAAGATAAATAATGTCTTCACTGTAAATTTTTGTCGACGTTTTTGCTATACAAGAAGGTATGAGGATATCCAGATGTACTGGTCCCCTTCACAGTAGTCATCAAATGTTACATATTTTCTGCTTGAGTCTTTCCTTTGAGCCGAATTTTATTGTAAAAATTCCAAACCTCACATAGTGTGACCTCCTTATGATATATCAATAGAAACATGATAGAGCATTCTTTTACCCATACAAACAGAAGAATTCTTGCAAGATTTTATTTTAAGGAATCATCTTCAACCATAAATCAGTGGAAGGCAGCTTTCTTGCAGACGTAAGCTCGCATATTTGTAGTGCAAGCAATATCATTCCAGCGTTGGTAGGCATTGTCCTTAGCAGGATCCTTGCCTATGTAATCACTATGGGTCTGTAAAGAACTCACTTTTCAGAGACAACCTCAAAAGTACTCGCTGGAAAGCTCACTTGACCACAGTGCTCCAGTCCTTTATAGTTATCCGGCTGCCCAGCAGCCCATGCGGTGTAGTTTACCGGAGTACCGTCTGTCCACGTCCACTTTGTATCTTGGGGATAATTAGCTTGTCTTAGGCCAATCCATGTAAGTTCATTGTCGTTTTTGTACTCTGTGCCGGATTTAGAGAGATCTACAAGCTCCTGCATTAACATCTAAAGAATTTAAAAAAGTCTGAGTTACCAGCAACAAAGACGTTTTCCTCAGCACTGTGGATGGATGCTAGGTGACCATCGTTAGCGACGCATACGGTTTCAGCTTCATCAAATGTAGCGTAAAGGAAGTACTATAATATAATTTACCAGCTATTACGTACAACGTTACCAATTTACAGTCATGCTCATTTTTGCAGTCACTTTGTGTAATTACACAAGTTCCAATGAATTGGTGGAGCAAGCCGGTGGTCAAGCCATTATCATTAATAATTGTGAAAAAAGTAACAGCAAAGTGACACAAAAAATACTACTGTAAAAAGGGGACCACACTTGAAGACCATTATATGCCGGTCCAATTTCGAAAAGTAGTGCAGTCACTCAAAGAAACTGCTGAAAAGAGTTTATGAATCAATTACCCTGTAGCAAGAGTCGGTCTTCTGGAAATAATACCAACTATCTTGACAGTGCCCGGGTTGCACTGAAATAGTAAATTAAAAAGCTTGAGGCCCATTTACCCATGCCTTGCTTACCTGGAGGTGGTGGACATGAGGGATTTGCTGGGCAAGCTGGGCAAGTTGGAGCGGGAATGTCGGAAGTAAATGCGCAGACGTACGGATGCGTGGAGGCACAGTTCACAGAAATCCAAGTTCCATTGAGTGCTTCTACCGCACATTGAGAAGTCAAGTCTGGTTGACCTGGGTAAGGCTTCATTACTATAGAAATCAAGCATTTGCATTTTTGTTTTCGAAAATGGTATTGCTGGGGCTACTAATATTGGTTTCATCAACTTGAAAAATTCCAAAACATAACAAAGTGCAAAAAAGCTTGCATTTTTAGTATACTTTGCTGAAATCTGGATCCGCTACCACATCATTGAATCAATCGAGAATTATGCCCTTATGAAAAATATCGACTTGAATCTTTGAGTAATAAGCCAAGCCTGCTTTATACAGTTTGAGACCATGGAAAATTAGGAAAATGTAAACTGATTGAGAACTCGTGAAAACGAACAACTTACCTGTTCCCCAGTTTGTAAACGTAGCATTATAGCCATCAATCCAGGTCCAGTCCTTGCTCACCATTCGATTGTAGCCGATGTAAAATAAGTTGGGTAGATTTTGAGATGTAGCCGTTTCTGAATGAGAACTTTCACTTATTCTCTGCGCCCTTCCCTTGAGTCTGTCGCACCTGCTAACATTGCATTTTCAAAGCCATTTTTGACAGAAACTAAATGTCCTCCTAGAGCTATACACGATTCTTCGGCCATGTAAAATGGTTGTCGATCCATGACAAACTTGTAGCATCTGGAATAGTCTTTTGAATTAAACTTTATTTCAAAATATCAGCTAACTAATTGACCTTCCAAATTCCGGGTGAGATATGGTCCCCACTGGGCAATTTGCACCTACCACGGGTAAAATAAGGACGAAGAGCAGCACGAGCATTGCGTACAACAGCCGAGAGCTCTTATCAGTTCAACGAAAAGTTGTGCTTCCTGCTTGTCCAACGGTGTTTCAGTGGGATTTGTATATTATGGAACTAGGTGTTAGGTGAAACCTTTGGACCACCGCAAAAGTTTGTCTGCAAGTTGGCACCACGAGCACTTCCGATTGAGACCATTTGTTGAACACGGAGCTGTAGACTGGACCAGAGTCGTTTCATCAAAACCTCTGCTTAGCTATCTTTTAGTACCATCCAAACTCCTACAGGAAACAAAGAACCCAATTTTCGTCGAAAAAATACAATAATGTATAAAAATGATATTGTTATGGTGTCACATGTGCTATAGACTATGCTCTTTAGAATTTGCAACGCTGACAAAATCATTTGGTAAATGAGGCTACAGTACTCACGACTACAGATTTTACAAACTTCCAGTTGTAGATCTGATACTTTCTACTGAGCGGTATGTGTGAAAAATATCATGCAAAAAGTATGTTTGTTTGTTCACTGGCACCGATATCTGCCATCTTTTTGGCTATTAGATGGACTCACTTTGATATCAGAAAGGCATATTACAGATTTTGGCACAAATAGCACTCCGATGATCGCAGTTCGTATGATTCCCCTGAAACTCCATTTTGAATTCCGAATTCAGGCTCATTATTTCCACCATGCAACATAGATAAAATAGCCTTGAGTTAAGGCACTTGGCGACACACATCATTGTATTCATTCTAATTATTCTTTAGCAATTCTGCTGCTTTTTCTCCAATTCTCCTTTCTCAAGTTTTTTCACATTTTTTTGTTCACATGCGTATGAATAAGAATCAAATTCTTTCTCAAGGCACCTCAGAATGTATGTTTGCTTAAGCAGGTGATTTGCCAAATCGGCAACCGTCTTTGTTCATTGATGAAATCACCTTTCCAGGGCTCCACAAGATCACTTTCCGAAAATGCAGGAATCGAAGTCCTCCTTGATTCTTGCAAAATATTACGCAGTCTCCTTTGACCCTAAACTCTTAACGTAAAAAAAACCTTATTAACAACGAAACCTCGACTAAAGAAACATATCCTAAATTGCGTTTTTTTCGGCCACAAAAACTGTATCGCCGTTGCTTTTCGTCCCAAATCTATATCCAGCTTGCTCGTAAGCCATTTGTGCCGAGCCTTGCACCATCTTAGCGAATTATAGCTTCAGCGATATAGCAAAGGTGAAAATAAGATCTAAACTGCAAAATAATATTATACTTGGGGTTTAGCTCTTATGTGATAATAACGTTCAGTCAACAAAAATTCATTTGTTTTCCCCGGTGCTAGTTTAACTAAATATTGTCACAGATTCATTTTACTCGAACTGCGATGAACGTTCTGGTCAGCTAGCTTGAAGTGAGGATTACATACAATGCTATACAATTATATCAAAATTTTATCGAACGATCACAATTTGCAATCATGAAGTGAATGCTCAATTTAGAGCCGGCTGCTTGCATACATAGGCTCGCATCGTTTCTGCGCACTGCACGTCATTCCATCTCCTAAAATCTGCATCTCCGGCGGGATTTCTGTTCAGCGAGTCGGTGTACATCTGCAAGAAAACGCTATTGATTGTGGATGTTGTTCAAACAAAGATCTTTACCTGTGCGCAGTTTTGGAGTCCAGTAATATCCTCTGGCTTTCCTTTTGCCCAATTGAGGTAATCAAGAGCTGATCCATCGCTCCAAGCCCATGTTGCATTTGGCGGATAATTTGGCTTCCTCAAACCAATCCAGGTCAGCTGCTTCTCGTTTTTGTACTCAATGCCCATATGCGTCAAACCTACGAATTTTTTGGTACTACCTTATCAGCTAATTCATTTTCCTACTTGAAATGAAAGTATTTTCTTCTTCACTATGAATAGAGACCAAGTGTCCACCAGTAGATGTGCAGACCGTTTCTGCTTGGTCGAACGCAGCATTCAAGAAATGCTTTAATAAGAACTTATGCTGAAAATACTACCTATTTGAAGAACAGTTCTCACTTTGTAACAGCTATTTGTTTTTGAGTAGTACGTCCATTCCGAGGGGCAATGCGAAGGAACAGCTGAAATGTCTCTCATGAACTGGGCTTTTCACACATAGAAAAAAAAGAAAAGTTAAAAATCACTTTCATCAGAATTAGTTGCGGATCGAGGAACGGGTAGCAAAATTTTGAAACTTACATATTTACACAATTGTTTAATTGTAAAGCCATAAATATATTAGGTTGTCCCGAAAGTTTTGTCGGTTTTTTTCATCGCTCACCAAACCCCACAGAACACCAATCCATGGACGGCCCAGGTGTCATTCTATTCATTTTTGTATCCTCTTTCTTACAGCTAAATTTGTTCCCTGATCTACCCCGTCTTTACGATGTTATTGCCAGGACTTTTTGAGCACCTCAGCAGTAGTGCCAAAACTTTCCTGAATTTTCAAAAACTTTATCTTGATATTTTCGATGAGCGCTGGTGACTCTTATGTAGGGCAAACCTTTGGCTACGTTGTACCTATTTTAGATTACGTGGGCCACGTTTATAATGTCCGTAATAATTATTTATTTGAGAAAAACCGCGGCTCTTGAACTCGTTTTATCAAGTAAAATTACCGAAAATTCCAAAAAGCTGATTTTTGAAGCAAATCAAACTTGGTTATGTTGCATAAATAATGTTAAATAACAAACAAGTTTGAATTCGCAAAAACTCAAAAGCTTTCATGCTTTTGCTGCAATTACGCGTTTCATGACTTTGCTTAAAACCAAGGACTCCTGAGAAATAATTTTTTGAAGTTAAAATCAGCAGACTAGGAGAATCTAAAAATATGAACTTGTAGCCCGAGAGTTGCTCTATTTAACCCATACTTAGTCTTTTTCGAAGCTTTGTAATGAAATTTTTGAAAATTAGCTCAACTTTGAGCAGATAAAATTGACAGGTGAAGATTTTTGGCAATTATCGAAAAAAGCTTACAAGATTATGGTATGTAGGTGTACCCATAAGAAAGAGAAGGAAAAGCTGCATCGAATGCACGTTGAAACTCACTCAAATCTTCATTGTGCGTGGTTTTACAGTGGTTTGAAAAAACCGACAAAACTTTCGGGACAACCTAATATATATATTTACCCATTTGTTCAATTATAAGGCGATAAATGTTATGTAAAGCATCACAAATTTTTTTCATTTTTTGGCTATCCAAGGCAAAAATTACAAGAGGCTGAGCTTTTGTGTCACCCTCTCCCCAACTTTCCACTGAAACTCTCGTCCGAACTGCCTTTTGGAAACTAGGTAAGAAACACCCCAAAACGGTCCTTTCACCCGATGCAAAGCTCAAATTCGGGTTCTAAGTGTTGAAAAGTCTTAAAACATGCAGATGGGTGGAAATGCAAAATTTGCCGGGGCACTTTAACTGGGTCTAATGGGAAGTAAAGTGTCTGTATGATCTACAATCGCCGGTACATATTGTACGAACGTCTAGCTTAGTTAGCTACTGTCAAATATAATGCTTGTTACTAGATTAAATAGTAATTTTGCAAACATCTTACGAGGTGCCGTAGGACACGGTTGTGGAGTCGGAGGAGTTGGGCAAGTGGATACAGGTGGATCGGTAGAAGCTTGTGCACAGACGTAAGAGTATGCAGTTGAGCAGGATACCGTAATCCAGCTTCCATCTGTCGAATTTTCAGCTGCGCATTGTGCATTGACTTTAGGCTCTCCTAAAGGCACACGAAGCTTAAAGAAGTTCATCGTGAACTAACTCAAGCCATGTTGCTTACCCGGAGCCCATCTAGTGTAGTTTACAGAGTTTCCATCTGTCCACGACCATTGGTCCTTCATGAGACGATTCAGCCCCGTATAAAATGGTCCCTTGATGCCTTGCTGCATAGCATACTCTGAACCGAGAGACTTAAATTTGGTAAAGCAGTCTAGAAGGAAACCCACTCACGAGATAACCAGGTATTTTCAGATGAGCTGTAGATGGAGATTAGATGACTACTGGTCTCTTGGCAGCTTTCTTCGGCCATGTAGAAGGCTTGCTTGGCGGTAACAAATTTGTAGCATCTATCAAAGAAAAATTTCTGTTTAAAGGACTTGATCATACTTGTTCTATATTTGTCGCATTTCTAGTGTTCGTAAATGTCTCGACTTTGATGAATAGTCTAGCATCTAAGGCATTGAATTCAGCAAAATAACGAATTATTGGGATTGGGTATGTTCCTGTTTTTTGCATTTCTGCATAAAGATTCCACTTCAGGAAACTAAAGATGATGTTAATAAATTTGCTTTGAGATTTGCAAACGCTACCATGCAACTTCGATGCTTACAATCACTAGTCACATTAATACAACCATATTTAGATGGCATTTTCTATCATCACTACTTTTTTCAAGCTGAAAATATCTACCTAATTCACTTACCTGTTGTTTTGTTGCTGGTATATATAACCAAAAGGACATGTTGCCAAAGTCAGAGGCAAGACGTAGAAAAGCAGCTGCCACCGCATACTTTCTGCGCTTTTCTTATCAAAACGTAACATGGATGATTACATAATCCACTTATAATTTAGCGCTCGGATTTTCGAGAAGCATTGAAGTGAAGCTTTGATAATATTAGGTGGGTCCGAAAGTTATGTTGTTTCATTTTCAAAAATTTGTATCTTCGCAAAGTTTGAACGGATTTGCTTGCTTTTAGTTTCGCTAGAAAGAATAAGTCTTTCGCTTTTGAAAGCTATTTAGCGGAGCTTCTGTTTCACATGGGTGCGGAGATAAAAATGGAAAACTAAGACCATGTAAGCTTTGATTATTTTGAGTTAGGTCACCAAAAATCGGGAATACTGCAGAAAAATCAGAAATCGTCTACATATGTTTTTTGGCCTACCCTTCGCAACTTTGAAAAATTTGTGCTGTTTGGACTTCTCTGTGAGAAGTTATGAATATCGAATTTACTATGGAAAACGCCAAAATTAATTAATTTGTCAGTTTTCGCGAAAATCATAAGTTCTCTACCATAGACGTCCAAACAGCACTCTTTACAGTTGCGAAGGGTAGGCCAAAAAACATATGTACTAAAGATTTCAGGTTTTTTGCAGCGTTCCAGATTTTTGGTGACCTAACTTAAACTGGTCAAAGCTTATATGGTCTTAGTTTTCCATTTTTATCTCTGCATTCAGTGTGAAACCGAGGCTATCCAAAACAGCGCTTGAAAGTGAAAGACTTTTTCTTAACAAAATTAAAAGCAAGCAAATCCAAAATTTTTGAAAATGAAACAACAGAACTTCCGGACCCACCTAATACATGTGCACACATTCTGTACACTCAATGAGGTCAGAATCAAGTTCGACATCCTGATGAAGAGAAGCGGCAATAGGCAGAATTTTTTAGAAATTGTGGGATTTTTGAAAAATCAAACTACTTGAAAATTCTGTACTGAAGAGCATAGCAGTTTTGTGACAAGTTTTGCTTTTATGATGAGAAGAAAAGACTTAACTTCAAAGCTACACAATAAAATCACTTTTTATAGTTATGATATTTTCATAAACCATTTCTAGGATTTATTAGTCGACCAAATGCTAAGCATTGCAAAAAATGATCACCTCATACATCAATTCAATGAACTTTCATAGATTGAAAGGGCTTGACTTTCTATTCCTCATTATATAATGTCTAAAGAATTGTTCATTCATGCAATCCGTACAGATGTTATTTTCCTGAAGAAAAAACAAAGATCCTTTTATCTTAGGGGCGGAAGACAAAATGCATTTTTGAACACAGAAGCGTTCGTGCAAGTGGGTATCTGTATTCCATTCGAAACTTAAGTCAATTTTCCGTGGAAAGAGTATGACAAAAATTTACCCGATTGTGACCTATCACATTCTTCCTTGTCGCTATGCTTCGAAAAAAATCAGATATTTCATTTACTAGTTTCTCTGTTGGTTTATTCCATTTGCCTATTCAGTTCAAAGATGTGCCTCATAATAGCGAACAACGCGTTAAGCTTGAGGGCACAAACATTTGTTAGTTACAGGACTTTGCTAGATTGAGGTCGAAAATGTAGCTATGGCTCACGCAAGATTTTATGAGGCCCCAAACAGTTAATTAACCTCCGTACCTTTCGAAGTAGCTTCAGGTGATTGGAAGCTAACATCTGATAGCAGAAAAGCCTTCAAATACAAAGAAAATTGAAAGGCTTGATGTGTAAGCAATGGTCGCAATCAGGGCTCGGCACGAGGTGGCTAGATGAAAATGCAAAAAACGAAGTCCCCCTTGACTTTTGGGTATTTTTACGAAGTTCCCTTTGACCCCCCACCATATTCCCTAAAAATCCTCCAAAAAAAGAAACGTCGACTAAAAAAAAACGTCGCCAAATCGCCAATTTTGCGTGTGTCTTCGGTCACAAAAACGAAACCCCCTTTGCTTTTCGTCCCAAAAACGATATCCAGCTTGCTTGTAAGCCACCTCGTGCCGAGCCCTGGTCGCAATTCAAGCGATCCCTTCACAACCATGCAGAGCCCTATTTTAGGCTTTGATCATACATTGCCAGTAATACCCGCATTAACGGTGTTACCAGTGTTACCCGCTACTCGTGTCCTGTGTTACTCGTGCTATTCTTGCTACTAGAATAAGACTGCATTGGTGATTATTTCACTATTCGACAGCAATATTAGGTCATTCAGAAAGTTTTTTTTTCGCTTTTTGCGCCTTAGATATTAGTGCCATGTTCTAAGAGAGGGCTAAGAGGCTGACAGGGGTTGCCATATATGGATCTGTAGAGAAAGTCTTCCAGTTTCTAAAAATCCCACCGAAGTTGCAGAAAACGCTTCGTAGGGAAGTTTACGCGGCTATAAATTCGACGTATGAGAACGCGATTTTCGAATAATTGCATTCTCTAAGCTCAAAGGTGAAGGCAGTTAAGGAAGCCATCATTGTGCGCAATGCATTTGTGCCACTTGCCATGTCTTTCTAAGGTTGGTTAAAGTCTGCTTCAAAAAGTTCAGATTTAGAGAAGTGAATGCTAATGATTTGTAATGCTCTGGAAGGTGTTACTGCCTTCTCAGCGAGCATCTCAGAGGGTTCTCTGAAGCAAATTCAAATATAGTTCCATAAAATTATCAGCAGGCCCTGAAGTGTCATATAGCCCCATTAGAATCTACCTTTGCTAAAATTGAAATATCTAAAACCGTCAGTGACGTACACCTAACAAACTGACACACTCTCCGAATGGGGGCGCGTTGACTCTGCTTTTGTTGTTCATAATTTGATAGAAATCCTTTTTTGGACTAGGTTAATAATTACAGCAAAAGATTGGCCAAGTACGGCTACAAGAAGCGACAATGTGCTACATCATTTGAAACAAACGTTGAAAGCATGGCCATGAACAATCAATCATTAGAAAGTTGATTGTACACAAAATTAAAGTAGTCCTGCTGGTCTTGCACGCTATAAATTTGCTGAGATGTGGATGTACTCATGAGGGAAGGATACCTGGTCGACGTGGGGTTTTCGTATGAAATGTACAGCAGCTTAAAGTGCATGAAGCGCTGATTCCAAATCTGCTTTCCTCGTCTGCAAAGCGCTTCTGGGAGGGGAGTTCTGGGAATTTTTTGTGGTAAGAATTCAATGATTTGGCTACGGTTAAAACAGGTTTTGAGATCTTTTCGGCGCTCAAAAGGAGTAATGACTGACATGAGTTAATAAGATTGAAGGTAATTATTGCACAGAACGCTCTGGTAATGATTGTGGCATTGTTCGAGCTGACGTGCGCAGTTCTGAATGATTTTATTGTAGCCGCGCGTTCAAATTTTTGCTTCAAGAAATTCTCATAACCTTTTTTCCAGAAGCGCTTTGCAGATAAGGAAAGCAGATTCGAAATCAGCGTATTAATCTCTATAAGACAGTATACAATTCGTATTGAAATGCCACTTCGACCAAATATCCTTCCCTTGTCAGAGCAGAGTATTATGCTATCTCTCGAAGACCGTTTGTCAAAATTTTAAAACTGGCACGTATAACCTATGAGAGGTGCCATCGGGCCCGTGACGGCGCCAAACCACATGTAAGGAAAGTTGGCTCTCACAAAAAGGGCCGATTTCGCGCCGAGGTTCCTGTTTTATTTTCACACTCTTAGACCTTCCCCTATCAATCAACAATTTTCTAATTTCTCGATGCCTATTAAGAAATAATAGGACCCAATAAAATTTAGCTAGTCAAAAATGTCTTTTTAGGCTTTACTGATTTCTCTGAGAGTATTTCGCAAGAAAAAGCACAAGAGCACTACGTGAATGTTAACAGAAATTTGATGAACATAATGAAATTTTTTTGGTGAAAAAAAGTTGGTTCCGGAAAAAGTTGCTCTCTTTCAAACTTGAGGGTGCAAAAACGAAAAAACTTTCAGTATGGCCTAATAAAAATCGTGACGCTGGTAACGCTAATAACACGAGTGACACGAATAACGCTCATCGGTAACATTAGTAACATGAGTAACCCTAGTAACACTAGTAACACGAGTAACACGGGTAACACTGGTGACACTGTAATGTATAATCAAAGCCATATGACAGGCTGACCGAGGTACAATAACAAGAAAGCTTTTCTGCTAATCTATAAACACGTCTCTATCGTACCAGCATCAAAATATCATAACTTATAATAACGGGCTAAGGGTTGTTTACGTTTGTCTGTCTGTCTGTCTGTGTGAATCTGTCTGTCACGAAATTCGTAGAGCGTGTTCCAGCCAACGTCCTGAGCCCAAATTTTGCATAGCGCACGCTGTCAGCATGAAAGTTCACTATACAAAAGCATGAGCGGATCCGTTGAGTGGATCCATTGGAAATTGCGCGTCAAACGGATCCACTTAACTTCTGGCCAGCAAATTTGGGACCGTAGTACTAGTTTTTGTAGATTTAAGGATATATTTGACAAGCTAATGTGCAAGCCAAGGGCGTTAGCCTAAAAAAGTAACGAAAAGTCTACTACTCTACGAAAATAGAACCAAAAAGCATTCGCTGTGTAAACGGTCAATTTTTCAAGATTTTACCTGATCATTTGATAATATTTTTGCACAGAAATGTAGCCCGCTATGTTTATTGTCCTTACGGCGACTACCAAGCCATAAAAATTCCAAAAACCTTTTCGAATTTGCGACTAAAACTTGGAACTTTTAAAGATTCTTAGCGAATCTATCATAACTGCTCTCTCTCAGCTTCTTCCAGCCGCACCTCTCCGTCCTTTGCTTTAAGATCCTCAAATTTTGTATAGCGTTTTGCTATCTGAGCTCTTTGAGGATTTGCCCCCCCCCTCCCAACTCTTCCCGGGGCCATGTTTTCCACAGTGAGTGCTCCCCCCCAATCTGCCTTAGAACCTCCATCCCCCCCCCCCCCCCAAAAATTCTGAGACTACTCATCTCTTTCCGAAATCAAGATAGCAAGAAAATTTAAGTTGACTCCTTGAGAATATTTAGCCAACATTCTAAATCTAAAATTTTCCAAACTCAAACGCTACCTCTTTTTCTTGACAAAATAATTTTCCTTGGAAGCGTCATTCCTCTTTCAGTTCAAGAAGATTTACTGTTAAATCTTTCGTTTGCATTTCATAAAGACTTTTCAAGTCCGGCATCCTTGCAATTCATCTGTAGTTGCTCCAAATTCGACTCAATTTTTAGGTCATCTTATCATTCTATAATAAAGAATGGCAAGGTTTTGCACTTACATGTTGACAAGTTGCAGACTGAGGCGAGTGATTGCGGAGGGTGCGGAGGGTGCAGATTGTCTACAAGGCTAGCGTGTTTTCGTAGGGGTACAGGGGGTGATAAATATCGACTCTTTTCGAGGAAGGCGTCCAAAAGGGGTGCGGTTCTTAAGTGCAAAAAGGCTATAGTTGGGAAGGGGCCGACACTCTCGTAAGGTTGCTAACAGTACCCCCCCCCCCCTCTCTTTCGCAACTTTCAACTCTCTGTTGTATGATTGATTGACTTCGT
The DNA here is from genome assembly GCA_958299035.1 of Cylicocyclus nassatus. Taxonomy (NCBI): domain Eukaryota; kingdom Metazoa; phylum Nematoda; class Chromadorea; order Rhabditida; family Strongylidae; genus Cylicocyclus; species Cylicocyclus nassatus. The sequence goes on from CATQJL010000305.1 coordinate 37,372,751, forward strand.
GTGCTAGTTATCGGTTGGTTCTTTGCCTTTACTTCGTGCCAGACTCTCTTTTATAGGGTTACTGGGTGGTTCTTACTTCGTCATGACTTCGTGTCAGTCTCTGTTCTGTATCGTAGTTATCATCATTGAGAATGATCACGACCATCTTATACATTCTGTAGTGATTCGTCAACGTTTTCCTTCCTGTTCATTGAAAATCAGTGATACTGATGCACACCTTTGTTGTTTGTTTTTGTAGGTCTATAAGCGTTTCGTAGAGAGCAGTTCTTGCATGTCAGTCTGTGAGCTATCCATGGATCAGTTGTATCTCTCAATTATCTGTCTGTATAGGGTTCGTGGCATAGTTTTTGTGGAGTATAGGGCACTTCTTACAATAATCGTTTGTAGGGCGCTTCTTTTTCGGACATGGGCTTGTAGTTAGCCTCAAAGTATCTCTGCAAGCAACCCAACGGGCTTTTCACCCGTAGACAGCGATTATTAGGCGCAGTTCCTCCTCAGATATTGGTCTACTTGGGGCGTAAAATATCATCATAAAATATCATTCGTATTTTTTTCAAAGGTTTTGTAGGGTGGTTTTCCTCTAATATAGTTCTCTAAGTGCCTCATATCATCATAAATTATCATTCGTATGAAGTTCACTATTGGTCTGCGTGCATCCCATAGGGCACCCTTTTTGAAGAGACGGTCTGTAGGCGGCCCATTGGCAAATCTTTTCTTATAATATCGGTCTATAAGCTCCCTATGGGGCAGTTTCTCTGACGATTATCGGTCTGCCCACAGGCAGCTTTTTCTTGGTACGCCGGTCTGTAAGAAGATCATACTGCGGTTCCTTCCTTGAAATTGTTTGTAGACCCTATGGGGAAGATCTCTAGATTTTGATCTGTAGGGGCTTATAGGGTAATCCTCTTCAAAATATTGGTGTGGTAAGCGGTCCATAGGCAGTTTTTTCTGTATTTCGCTAATATCGATGGTAACTCATAGGACTGTTTTTCTCAAAATTTTGTTCTGTAGTTGATCTAAGACAGTAGGATCCTAGGTTTGCTATCGCGCTGTAGGCGGTTATGCAGCTCCTTCTCTTATGAGAAAGGTTGCAAACGGCACATAGGATATATTAGAAAACAATGTTTTTTTTGTCAGATTTCGAGACAGGGCATTTTCTTGAGTTCTTTTATCGTCGATTTGAGATTCGGGCTCTTTAGGCTGCGTTCATACTGATCCTGAAGTCCGGGAACGGTTACAGCACAAGGCTCAATTCGAGCGCGGTGCTGGAATTGTTCCCGAACTTCCTGTTCAGTGTGAACGCAGCCTTAGGCCTTGGGCAGAGTTCACGCGATTTCATCGTCGCGATTTATCCCAACAAGACAAGTGTTACGAGTTAATTGCATGCCTGTCTTCTTGTATTTCGGTTATGATAGTTAGTCACGATTAGTCGTGTTGGAAAACTACCACAGCCGAAATGCAAGAAGATCGGCATGCAACGATATTGCTAAAGTTGTCTTGTCGCAATGAAATCGCGTGAACTCTATTCGAGGCCTTAGATGACTCTCAATGCAATTGTTGGAGATCTGCCCAAAAATGATTTTTAGAAAGAAATTAAATACTTTTATCAATCATTCTGTATTGCCTAGAGCGGTGTGATGCAGTAGAACAGTCCGAATTATACCTCTCTTCGGTGCTAAAGTGACAGCGGCAGACTAAGGAGGGGGATTATGTCCGCATGAGACGTTAAAGGCAGTGTCCGGGCAGAAACTCGACTTTTAAAAAATCAACTTATCTGGGGTTATCCGCAACGCTGAATCCGAAAATCCATATCAGAAAGCACGAAAATGGCGAGAACATGCATTTTCCAAGCCCTTACATTTCGAAATTTGAGGATCCCCGCCAGGCTAAGACGCAGAGTTGCAAAGAGCGCACGGTTTTTAACTGTGGCGGCATACGTACTCTGCCGTCTGGCAGGAATTCAAACAGCTCGGAGGACCCCGCCCCGAGGCGTAAGTTTCCCCACTTTGCAATTGTTTTTCTTGCTTTAGGTCGAACGTTTTATGCTCGCAGTTGCGCGATGTTGTGTCTCAGGGGGGCCAGTCTCACATGGCAGAGAAATCTCAAAACCCCCATCTTGCCCGGACACTGCCTTTAAGAGAGAGGGAGAGCGCCGTGAAGAGGAAGGATTCGATTCCGAAAACTTGGCTAAGAAAATTAGAGAGAACAATGAGAAAACGAATCCCTATAACTTTGCTTGAGAAAAGCAGGAGGAAAATGAGAGACAGTTGCGAAGTCCGCTCTCCATGACTTTTGTTAGTAAGGTAAATGATATACAACATAATTTTCAGATAGAAAATTCCCATGATTTTACTCGAAGAATCACTGGAGAGATATATAAGGTGTGTTTGGATCAGCATCTCAAAAGGCAGCCTTAAACTGTAATTCTAAATCATAGTCGGAACGCCTATCAAACAAGTAAGATTAACGTTCAAAAGATCCGGCATAAAATTAGTCGATAGTCTCAAAAACTGAAATTCAAGCTGATTACCGACCAATCCTTGTAGGGTCCAGCATCTTCAACACGTTCTCGATACTGTATTCCAACAACGAGCTATCAAAATTGAAACGACTTTCATATCACATTAACGCAACATTTCCATACAGTTCCCGGACTTAGGCCTTATTCGAGTGAGTATCGTAAGCAAAGACTTTGACCTCTATATCCACAGATAGGGCATGAGGACCCGTTTTTTGACTATCTAACGATGAACCGCTGCATTTCGTTTTGGATGCGAGTTTAATTCTGTTTTGAAAATACAGAATCTTCTTGCTCTTTGAACTGATTTCGTTCTAGAGTTGAGCGACTTAACTGACGACTTCGGTTTCGGACAGTCATAAATGAATGAAGTTCTAAAACTCGAGCGGTTTTGCTTGTAGTTAACGTGTTTTTTTGGCAGAGTCAGTATAATGGGTGTGAGATTATCCTAAACTAGCTGGCTTACCGGCTCCGCCGTATGTTCCGAATAGAAAATTCCATTTCTTAACCGATCCGGACCAAACTTGGCACACATACACTTCGGGCCCCGGCGGGTGTCACAGTCCACTTTTCGTTATCGATCGATGTCGATTTTATCGATTTTTTGCAAAATTGGAGCTACGGGGCTGGGACACTCCGCAGTGCTCCCCCCTTTATTTATTTCCTGCGGACATACGCAGTTAAGTTTTTGGTTCCTCCTGTGCGTCCTCCGCGGAGTGAGGGCAGATACATTACTCTATGCCATCAGTAACATTTTCGTAAAAGTCAGTAAAACAGTTTGCATTGTTTACATTCTGCGCGCATTGTCGCCTTCGAGGTGCCCTCCTTCCTATTTTGTTAAACTGCTGTTATTTTTTTCTGAGATATTGATTTGAGGGTTTGTAGTTAGTTCTATTTGATATATTGGTCTGTAAGCGGCCCATAGGGCAGTTCTTTCCCAGAATAATGGTCTGCAAGAGTCCCATGGGGCGTCGCAAAATGTCGGTTTGCAAGCCTTCCCCTCCCATAGGGCGGCTCCTTTCAGTGCTTATCGCTTTGCAGGCGACCCATAGGGCAGTTTTTTTTTCTTGAAATATTGGTCTGAAGAACTTCATGGGGCAGTTCTTTATCAAAGGTATCGGTTTTTAGGTGACCCGTAGAGCAGTTCTATCACAAAAAATTGGTTTGTATGGATTCTAAGGGCGGTTTTTCTTCAAACTATCATTGTGTAGGTCTTTAAGTAGCTGGTAGCTTCATTTTTCATTTCGGTCTTTGGCTGTCCACAGAGCAGATCGCACGTGAGCGCCTCGTAGGGCAGTACAATTTGTAGCGTTGTAGGGTAATTCAGAATATTGGGCTGATCCCCATAGGGCAATGCTTTTTCATAATTATCGGTCTGGCGGAGGAAGGGAGGGGTGGGGGGGGGGGTCGTAAGATGTAGGGCGGCCTCAGCGCGGTTCTTTCTTAGGGCCGCATGCACTAACATCCCCGCGGGGAGGGGATCGCAGCTTAAAAGAAAGCTTTATATTTCGAAACTCCAGATACCTAGGTTTCACGTTGTGTACCTATCCGTAAGTATTCCTACTACCCTTCACTATGAAGATGTTGAAGGGGAGCGAGAAGCTGCACAAACCGCATTTTCCAGCTTTAGTATGATCCCTGATGATCCCCGGCGCTTTTCTTTAAAGTCATTTTTCTTCCTCCAAAGTCAATGAAAAGTTTCCAAAGTTGTGGAGATTATCTAACCCAACACTGCTTAGCATGCTGCTGATAAGAACAAGTGATGTATAGGAGTCATGGAATTTTCGATGATCCACAGCTCGAAATTTGAGGTTTACCGAAAAATTTGACTTTTCAAAAACTCATTTGTTCTCATCAGCAACATGCTTAGCACTGTTGTGTTAGATGTTCAGTACAACTTTGAAAGGTTTTCGTTAACTTCGGAGAAAGAAAAATGACTTTAAAGAAAAGCGCCGGGGATCATAAGGGATCATACAAAAGCTGGAAAATGCGGTTCGTACAGCTTCTCGCTCCTGTTCAACATGTTCATAGTGAAGGGTAGTGGGAATACTTACGGATAGGTACACAATGTGAAATCCAGGTTTCTGGAGTCTCGAAATATAAAGCTTTCTTTTGAGCTGCGATCCCCTTCCCAGCGGGGAGGTTAGTGCATGCGGCCCTTAGGTATGGGTTTGTTGGAGGGGGGAGAGGGGAGAGGCTTTTAGGGCAGTACTTTCTAGAACCTGTCTATAAGCTTCCTACAGGGCAGTTTCTTTTTTGTAAAGGTCGGTCTGTAGGGACTTGTAACTTCTCAACACATCGGTCTATTAATGGTCCATAGGTCCTTTTCTTCTCATAATTACCTGCCTGCAGCGCGCATGGTACCCTATTTTCAGGTGTATAAGCCGCGGGGTGGTCCTAGCTTACATCGACCAGCCCGAACACATCAATGGATTTCGCATCCAGAAAACCCTACACCGTGCTGCGTATTGCCCGAAAGAATCGTGCGGCATAAGGATCGCTTTTTCAAACACAATGAAGCGGCTGAGCAGCTTGGGCGAAAATTCGAAAAAGTGCGGCACACCTGAAAATAGGGTAGTTAGTCTCTAATATATTGGTTTGTGGGGATGAAAGATATGTTAAGCAGCTCATAGCTTTTCTTGTTCTCAAAATATTAGCTTGTAGTATACATAGGGATGTTGCTTCCTATAATATTAGTCTCCGAATGGCTCTTAGGGCATTTTTTGTAAGTTGGTTTGATTTGAAGGGCAATTTCTTCTTGAAAAGTCGGTCTATGTACGGCCCACAGGGCAACCTTTCCTCGAAGTGAAGGTCCGTAAGCGGCTCATAGATTCCTTTTTCATGGGCAGTTTGAAAATATTCTTTTTCTGAAAAATATCTGTTCGTAAGCAGCAGCAGGGCAGTTACTCAAAAATGAGGATGTGTATGCGGCCCATAGGGCACTTCATTTTCCTTCTAATGACTGATTACCGTCTGCGGGCGGCCCCTAGGGCAGGCTTTTCCGTCTGAGCGGCCCATACGGCTTCCTTGCAACATTGGTTTGCGGGGGGGGGGAAGGGTGTATGACAGATTTATCCCAGACTTATAATATTATTTGTGGTTCGTGTATGACAGATTTATCCCAGACTTATAATATTATTTGTGGTTCGAAGGGCAGTATTTTCTCAGATTACCACTCTATAGGAGGACAGCTCTGACGTATATCGCTCTGTAGGCATTACGGGAGCGGTGTTCATTCACAAAAAGTGGTCTGTAGGCGACACGTAGGGCATGAGAAAAGATGCTTTTTCTCGCTGCCGTAATTTGTCGGGAACTAAGGTATATTTTTGAGTGTTTAGCTAACAATAAGTTATTGTAGACTACATCGTTGTTTCGAACGACTGCTTGGTGACTTCCAATGGAGAATGGTGAAAAAAATTTGGCTCAAAGAAATTTTTTAAAAGGTCAAACGATATCGTCTAATCAGCAAAGAGGATTTTTGGAAGAGAGTCAAAGGTCATTGTTAATCAATCTCATGTTTTTCGGAACTAACTTCAGAAAAGGTATAGAACGTAGAGGTAATTGTGGTGACAAGATATAGAACGCAGAGGTAATTGTGGTGACAATTATTCGGCTAAAATGTATTGCCCGAACCCATTTGCAAGCGGCCCTCAGGGTCGCTAGTCGTTAGCAAGCTACTGATTCAAATTCTTGAAGGTGCCTGCTCAAAGGTGTTTATGCTTTTAGCTGCTTACCTAAGCAAATCTACGCTACTTATACAATTCTGAGGTTGTGCAAAATTAACATCTGAAGAACATATGACGCATAAACAGCTAGGATTTCGGATAGACTGTTTACAGCTTCCAAAGTGCATTAGAAAAAGGAGAAATCTCATACACTAACTGTGGGAAAAATACCCACAAAAACATTTCAAAATATGCAAAATGTATGAAAAGCTTTTTAAGTTTTTCAGTCATTTGAGGCCCACAGTAAATATGAGGGCTAAAACGCGCTCTTTGGCACGGTCTAGTAGTAGACGTCTGCAAAATGAATGACGTTTGTGATTACCTCTTGAATGGCATGCCACAAATTTCAGAGATGCTAAACATCCGATTTGAGAGCTCATATCATTCACTGATTCCTGCACAGAATCAGCAATGTTTTCTAGGGAAAGACAACGTGACGCCCGGTCCAACAAAATGTTGCGCGATCTAAACTGTGCTTGAATTACCGCTAAAAGAAACACAGAGTAAAGTTGCTATCGAGTGAGCAGATCAGCTTCGACGATTGTGAGAAGTAAAACAGTTGAAATACTAAAGACTGCAACTATTTTGCTAAAATTCCTGACAATTTTCTTAATAACATGGCCTTTCAACCGAAGCGCTTATTCGAAAAAAAATCACAGACAGAGATTGTCCAAAGTAAATAGAAATCTTTGCGAGAAATTTCCAAAAAGAGATTTAGTGCAGTTTGTTTGAGAAAAAAACATTTGTGAAGCATTTCATGAAGAAATTTGGAAAACTTGGACTTTCTTGCTGAGGTAAGTTAGCAGAAAAATTATATTGCAGAATAGCTCTATCGAATAAAGATTTGGCGCAACTGTCTTAGAATGAGGAAACAAATTTGGCGCTCGAGGAATGAGATATTGGTGACTGCGACTTTTTTTCTGAAAAATCTGACTTTTTTGAAAAACTTACGGTGCACTCCAAATTAAACACTCCATAGTATGGATACAGAAGCTTGAAATGTGAAGTAAGACAAAATAAATCTGCTAATAACGATTTCGGCGGCACTTGTTGGGAATGAAAAACCGAAATTGAGTTGCTCACATAGAAACAATTCGAACTATACGAAAGTTAGCTTGTCTAGTGACTTCTTGGGTTATTCCACTTGATCAACATTGTGATTGCACTTTTTGGGTTATGCCACTTGATCAACATCGTCTGAGACAGGCATCACTGCCGCTTTGAGTCATCAGCTCGGTACGCTCGCACCGGCACAAAACGATGGTCGGTTGTTTACACCCCTGGCGCGAGCGATGAAGTCAGATGGGGGTGCTTGCGCTTTATATATAGTACCAGACCAAAGTGCCGCTTCGCGGCACTTTGGTCTGGTAAGTGGGTGTGGGCAATGTCTAAGAGGTACTGTCTTGATTGGATGTTTCATTTTCATCACATTTTATTGAAAAGGAATTCTGCTATAGTTTAGAAGAGAACGCTTTATGACAAAATGAACCATGGTTTAAGTGAATCAGGGGTTTGTAATTTATCTGACTGCAACATTAATAATTTTCAAGATTCGGGAAGAGCTTGTAATCTGCTTCACATAATTGAATTTTATGTGTTTTAGTACAAAACAGTACTCTTTGCTGATGTCTACAACAGTGAGATAGCGTGAGCGAAGACACGGAGAAAAGTTTCGATTTTAATGTGGTTTTCTGATATATATGCGCTATAATGGAGTACCAGGCATTAGGCAAAAAGCATTCAGTACGAAGATTCATGTACAAATGGAAACAAATCTCTCAGTAAAGTTCAGCAGTGGGATCTTCAATGATTGAGCTCTTGAAAGGGAAAGACAGCAATACGAGTCAAATTATCTCCAGTCACATTGTAGATTAGAAGAACAAAATTACTAATTTTGAGCCATTGGCATAAGGTATGATTCCTAAAAGGCGAGTGTTGGGATGTTACGACGATGTGTGATGTAAAAAAGAAGATGAGAACGCATTACCTCTGTTTAATTAGTCATAGGAATTTAGAGCACCGCTTTCATCACAATGTTTCTTACTCTCGTACCGCTTTTGAGCACTTTTAGGCCCCGGGCAGACTTCACGCGATTTGATCGTCGCGACTGAGTCGCGACGAGACAACTATTACAACATCATTCCATGCCGATCAACTTGCATTCGGTTGTGATACTTTTCCAGCCCGAAAATTTTGAATGTGAAATGAAAATGAATGGAAATCTTGGCGATTAGATCGCGACGATTAAGTCGCGTGAAGTCTGACCGGAGCTTTACACCTTCTTTTGTTCGCGCTCGTGAGAGACTAACATAGAGCTGCCCATGAGAAAAGACTTCAGTTCCGATATGAATTCCTACATTCGATTCTGGCCTTGAGCCTTGTTGATGGTCATAGCAAAAGCAAGTCGAAGGGGAAATTGCCGTTGCCGAACTTGAACAGGAACGCCTTTATCAGTAAAAGTGAAATTGGCAGAGATTGTGAAAATTACAGATTGATTTGATTTTGGAAAGGTTGAGGAAAATCACAAAACTGGATTGTTTTGTAGCAGAAAATTGCAGCTCAATATTTTGTATTTTAGAAAGCGAATGGTAGTGATGAGTTGATACGAAGTCGATCTCTTGGGAAACAAACCCAAAGAGATGAGATTGTGATCGCTTGAGAAGCACTTTAGACTAAACTGCAACTTTGTATAGAAGAATTATACAGAGTGTCCCAAAAAGATGTATCGAACGTTTCTTCAATAACTTCCTTTGAAAATCTTCCGCGGATTTTTGGGTGTCATATGGTAGAGCTGGGTTTAACTTAGATTTACAGTATGGAGCGAATCACCGATTTCTCTTATTTACTGTAGGATTACGGTAAGAATTTTCGACTAAGTTTAAGCTTCTGCCAAGCGAGAACTGCTTCTAAAAAATTCCAAAAAACCGAAGGACATTAAACTGAGGTTCTTCTTAGAAAATGCTAAATGAGGGGGGCTGATAGCTGACCTGTTCCGATGACTCGAGTAGAGGTGCTGCTGCAATCGAAAATAGAGACGTCGTATTATGATGACAGAATCAATCGATGTTACCGCTTACAGCTTTTAACTTTTTCGAGATTGCACTTTGGAGGTTAGGGTTTTCATCAACATCGTCTAGAGCGGACATCACTGGCATAATGATGAGTCATCAACCCTGTAAACCTGCAGCGGCATGTTACCCCTTACAGCTTTTAACTTTTTGCAGACTGCACTTTGGAGGTTAGGTCATCAACATCGTCTAGAGCGGACATCACTGGCATAATGATGAGTCATCAACCCTGTAAACCTGCAGCGGCATGTTACCCCTTACAGCTTTTAACTTTTTGCAGACTGCACTTTGGAGGTTAGGTCATCAACATCGTCTAGGTCGGACATCACTGGCGTAGTGATGAGTCATGAACCCTGCAGCGGCACGCAACGACAAACTTGTTGACATCTCACGAGGGGGGGGGAATGCTTCAGAGAGACACCGTGCGCTTTATTATATAGAGAGATGATAGCCTACATAGCGCGGTGAGTTTCAATGTCATTATTAGGCGGGAATGAGTAAGGCATACAGAAAATATGGCCAGTGCGAGCCTCTGCGAAGCAGAGGTGACGCACTGGTCAAAATATAACATCTGTCTCAAACCATTGTTTAGTGTGAGTAAGCAAATGTTTCTAATGCTATTCCTAAGAGCCAGAAATAAGTGACTTAGGAGCACCTTCACAATAATTCTGCTTAGAGGCAGCGTTCCACCAGACTGGGGGTACCTGGCTCTCGTAATGATGTAATAGTAGACCCCCTACCTGAGCGATGACTGGAGTTCGGAGCGAAAAAGGGGATTTACCAAGCCTAAATTTGCTCCGAAAGTGGGCCGAATCTTACGGTGGGCCCGACGCCGCCCACACGGCAATATCGATTTGCAGGGCCAGGGTGCGTATAGCGCACACATCATGAGCGCAGGGACCCGCAACGACTCTGCGTCTCTATCTTGCATGCACCTCGCACTCGCCCGATCCTACCGTAAGATTCGGCCCACTTTCGGAGCAAATTTCAGGCTTGGTAGACCCCCTTTTCCGCTCCGAACTTCAGTCATCGCTTAGGTAGGGGGTCTACTATTACATCATTACGAGAGCCAGATACCCCCAGTCTGGTGGGACACTGCCTTTGAAGCTGTTGAGCTTTTTCGCAAGAGGATTAACGACATCCAACATCCGTGTGATGCGCTTCCAAACTATATTTTTCATAGTTCGATTGTTGAATGGGCACGCTTAAAAAGTTGTTATATTTGCAATATCCGCGTTCTATCTAATTAAATTGATATGATAAGATTTATTTCGGTTCTTGAGAAAGCCAGTCGGTGATCAGTGCAGAGCTGCTTTCTTGCACACATATGATCTCATGTTCGTGCTGCAAGGGATCTCGTTCCAACGGCGGTAACTACTGTCCTTTGACGGATCTTTTCCCACATAGTCACTGTGTATCTAAAATACAGCATTGGTTAAGGTAAATGCCCAAAGATGATGTCTGAGCTTACCTGTACACAGTGCTCCTGCCCCTTGGTGTCATTCGGCTCACCTGGAGCCCAGTCTTTGTAATCATAAGGTGATCCATCGGTCCATGTCCAAGTTGCGCTGGTGGGGTAATTTGCCTGCGTTAGCCCTATCCATGTTAGAGAACTACTGTCGCTGTAATCCATACCGGATTCAGCTACCTCTGAATTGTGTTGATTGTACTTACTTGAACTTCATCCGCCTCCCACCGCCCATTCTATTGTGAAGCGCAAGTACAGACGAGCATATTGCTCTGTAGCAGTGCCTTTGCGGCACCGAAAATTTGCGGTGATTTTTGTGCGTGAGTAAATAGCTATGCCTGCATTGCCAGTGTTTCGTGCACTTTTTCCGACAAGAAGTAGCTATTTGCTCACGAGAAGAATAACGCAATCTTTACTTCAGGGGCATATCTACCGACAATTCTGCTCGACTGTACAGAGACGAGGAAAGTGTGTTAGCTTCTTAAGCTTTTCCGTTGCTACAAGAACAAATCATGCCTCATCTCGTGTTGCACAATGGTGAATTTAATAGGTCTGCGAAATTGTTAGAGGCAGTGTCCGGGCAAGATGGGGGTTTTGGGATTTCAGTGCCATGCAAGAGTGGCCCCCCTCAGACACAACATCGTGTAAGTGCGACGTCATGACGCTCGACCTAAGAAAAACGATCGGAAAGTGGGGGAACTTACGCCTTGGGGCGGGGTCCTTCGAGCTGTCCGAATTCTTGCTATGCGGCAGAGTACGCATGCAGCCACAGTTAAAATGTAGGGTCCCGCAGCTACACTGCGTCTCTGCCTTGGTGGAGACCTTCAAATTTTAAATCGTGCGTCTTCAAAAAAGTATGTTTTCGCCGTTTTCGCGCCTTCTAATGTGGATTTTCGGATTCAGCGTTGCGGATACCCGGTAAGTGGATTTTCTAGAAATCGAGTTTTTGCTCGGACACTGCCTTAAGTCGAATGCTGAGCCAAATTTGTTAGCAAATAATAACTATCTTGATATAATTTCAATTGTTATATTATGCCGTAACAGGTTGTTATAGATGATATACTTTATTACCCGACGTTTCGGCAAGACGCCGTCTTCAGGGGCTGAAAAGGCGTCAATCACATTGATGCACACGATCTCTGCCGCCAAATATCTCCACCGACTTGCCACTCGATTCGTCTTGAGTGAAGGCAGGGAGTTTGAGGGCGAAGGTTCACCCACCAAGTATATCACCGATGTTGTAGCTAACAGCCGCTTCGGGTGTGCTTGGTCGAGTGCAGTGTCAAATGGGCACCCAAGCTACTGCGGGGCTGTTTAAGTAGGGCACACAATCTTATAGTTTACAGTATGACAGATACGGCATTAAGTCACTCGTGATAGATAATTTCTCATTCTTGCTGTTTAGTTTGGGCTCACGAGTAAGAATGTAGGAGCCTTCCAAGGCTTTTCGTGCGGAAATTTGGTGTTCGTGGGCCAGGATTTTGCACCTGATATCGTAATCAACTCCGTTATGTTCGGTCATTCTATGCTTTCCCAGTGGACTAATCATGCTTTGCCTCTTTTTGCTAGCTAGATGTTCACTGATACGCACACCTAGTGGCCGGCCGGTTTCACCGATGTATATGGCAGAGCACTTCGTACACTCAATTTGATATACAACACCAGATTTCGCACAATCTCCGAATTGTCCGTATGGGCACACAACGCAGTTTCTTGTTATACAAGCTTTATCATACAATCTATTGCGTATTAACAGCTTTCTGATGTTGTCTCGCGGGATGTTAACTAAGACGACATCTTTCTCAAGGTGTGCTTGTATCAGACACTGTTTGACTGCAGCAGTGACCCTTTCGGAGATAAAAGGCAAGCATAATGGTACTCTATTGGTAGCTTGTTCGCCTGTCTTTACAGTGTTTCTTTTCGGACATCCGTGTCGCATAACATATCCATTCGAGGCTAATATTTCGGCTGCCAGCTTCAGTGACTCCTGCCTTTCCTCATTACCGCTGCAGATTTGCGTCGCTGTTTTGATCATATTACGTACGACGGCTCGTTTGACAGCTTCTGGATGTGCGGACTTTGCGTGCAAGATAATGTTCTTATCACTGTCTTTACGAAACCACTTCACGTGCACCGTTCCATTGCTCAACATCAGTTGTGTGTTCAAAAACGGTAGCCAACCGTCGCGCGGTTCTTCCCTCGTAAACCTTATGTATCTCGACTGTTGATTTAGTATTCGGAAACATTCGTCCATTTCGGACTTTGTCGACGTGACTATGCAACAGTCGTCGATATAACGACGATACATAAGCGGGGCTTCGCTTTGTATCTAATGACAAAGCCTTACAAGCTTTATCTGAGATGCTAGAGTTACATTGTAAAAATATGTTGACGTATGGTCTCAGTAAAAGCCGCATCATGATTCTCACCAAGGAATGCTTAGATTGCAATATATTCAAATGGTCGGGAAAATATTACGCACAAACAAGAGGACTGGCAATGGGCCAGCGATTAGCACCCGTGTTAGCAATATGTTTCATGAGCAAAGTAGAAGAACCGGTGCTATCCCGAGCCCCGCTTATGTATCGTCGTTATATCGACGACTGTTGCATAGTCACGTCGACAAAGTCCGAAATGGACGAATGTTTCCGAATACTAAATCAACAGTCGAGATACATAAGGTTTACGAGGGAAGAACCGCGCGACGGTTGGCTACCGTTTTTGAACACACAACTGATGTTGAGCAATGGAACGGTGCACGTGAAGTGGTTTCGTAAAGACAGTAATAAGAACATTATCTTGCACGCAAAGTCCGCACATCCAGAAGCTGTCAAACGAGCCGTCGTACGTAATATGATCAAAACAGCGACGCAAATCTGCAGCGGTAATGAGGAAAGGCAGGAGTCACTGAAGCTGGCAGCCGAAATATTAGCCTCGAATGGATATGTTATGCGACACGGATGTCCGAAAAGAAACACTGTAAAGACAGGCGAACAAGCTACCAATAGAGTACCATTATGCTTGCCTTTTATCTCCGAAAGGGTCACTGCTGCAGTCAAACAGTGTCTGATACAAGCACAGCTTGAGAAAGATGTCATCTTAGTTAACATCCCGCGAGACAACATCAGAAAGCTGTTAATACGCAATAGATTGTATGATAAAGCTTGTATAACAAGAAACTGCGTTGTGTGCCCATACGGACAATTCGGAGATTGTGCGAAATCTGGTGTTGTATATCAAATTGAGTGTACGAAGTGCTCTGCCATATACATCGGTGAAACCGGCCGGCCACTAGGTGTGCGTATCAGTGAACATCTAGCTAGCAAAAAGAGGCAAAGCATGATTAGTCCACTGGGAAAGCATAGAATGACCGAACATAACGGAGTTGATTACGATATCAGGTGCAAAATCCTGGCCCACGAACACCAAATTTCCGCACGAAAAGCCTTGGAAGGCTCCTACATTCTTACTCGTGAGCCCAAACTAAACAGCAAGAATGAGAAATTATCTATCACGAGTGACTTAATGCCGTATCTGTCATACTGTAAACTATAAGATTGTGTGCCCTACTTAAACAGCCCCGCAGTAGCTTGGGTGCCCATTTGACACCGCACTCGACCAAGCACACCCGAAGCGGCTGTTAGCTACAACATCGGTGATATACTTGGTGGGTGAACCTTCGCCCTCAAACTCCCTGCCTTCACTCAAGACGAATCGAGTGGCAAGTCGGTGGAGATATTTGGCGGCAGAGATCGTGTGCATCAATGTGATTGACGCCTTTTCAGCCCCTGAAGACGGCGTCTTGCCGAAACGTCGGGTAATAAAGTATATCATCTATAACAACCTGTTACGGCATAATATAACAATTGAAATTATTCATCCTCAAGAATATGCCAAGGTTCAAAGATAAGAGGACTTACAACATATCTTGATATAGTTAAGAGCCTGAAAATGTAAGATTATGGGCGTTTATTTTACCAAGCAATGTCGCATATATGTGATCATAAAAATTCGTAGACTAAGAGTAACTAGTTCATCAGCTTTATTTATGTATAAAGAACTATTTTACATCCAGTAGGAAAACTGAGATAAGTTCAAAAGTAAATTAATTGGAGTTTTGGCAAATTAACACCATTGGAGATGCTCCGCAAAAGTTACTGAAAAGCTGTTTCGCAGTTTGACCGAACAAAAACACGATCCCTTAGTATCGAACAGCCAGGTCACTGCAGATTCTTTTTTTTGTTCCGGGCAAATAGAAATTGGTCCGCTCCACATGTTTGGGAGCAAGCAATAACGCCAAAGGAGAAATTCGCAGTTAGTTTCAAATTAAGGCATACTTGCTCAAAGGCCCATTATTCTATTTCATCAAAAAAGTGTAACCTTGCACATTTTGCACAGTCGGGGTCTTGTGCAGATGGCTAATGGTGACCCGACCGCTTAGCCAGCATAATCTGCCTTGAAGACAGCGTCCAGGCAAATCTGGACCTATTGGGATTTTACGTGGGAAGTAATTTTGGGGTCCTGGCAAGCCACTGCCCAACCGGCAGCTCAGGTAGTGCTCTAACGGCTGAGATATTCCCCTCGAAACTGGATCCCGCGATCGTATTCGCATCGATTGATTTCGCGACCCATCAATTTCGCGCGAGGACCCACGGAATTGCGCCATGAATCCATGCAAATACGGTCCCGAGATCCAGTTTCGAGGGGAATGTTTCAGCCGTTAGGGCACAACCTGCGCTACTGGTTGGGCAGGTTCAGTTAGGGCCCCAAAATTTCTATCCCTGTAAAATCCCCATATGTCCAGATTTGCCTGGACGCTGCCTTTAATGACGCTAGAGCGCCTTCGCTTTTGTTTCTCTGTGCCGAGAGTGACAAGGAGGTATCTGTCGTATTTCACACCAAAATCCCGCAAAACCCGATTTTCCCAAGCATCGCTCTCAATAGTAATTGGAAAACTCCTGATTAGGAGTACTAACCATTCACAAAGGTGTTCTCTTGCAAGCTGTGAATAGACGCAAGATGACCACCATTGGCTACGCAGACCTCCTCGGCGTTATCAAAATCTGCCCAAACGAATCGCTGAAATATACAGATGAACCACTCATATCTTGCTCAGGCGATGCCATTTTTGTGCGTCAGTCACTAGGCAATAATATACGATATACGGCGTCCTCGACGCACCCTATAGCACGAATCCGTCACATTAAAGTATGTCCATTCTGAGTCACAATGTCCTGGCTCTCCTGTAGAAAGTCATATTGAGCAGTATTTAAAAGCACCGCTCATGCAGTGAGGTTGATGAGATTAATGCTATATATTAGTGAACCCTTAGGTAAGCAATCGCCGAAGCTTACTGAAAAGATGAATATCAAAGGCAAAAACCGCTCCAGAAGGGAAAGCGGAAGGCTGACTCCGCCCATCACGTGGGTGGTCTGGAGAAACAAGTACGAAATTAGTCTTCAGATTAGGCGAAAAAGTCGTAGGTAACAAGGGATATCAGAAAAAAAAGGGCGTATCTATGACAATTCTGGATACACTAAAGCCCAAGTTCGGATTTGTTAGATATCTTCAGACCATTCAGGATGATGGACTGAGCCAGCTTGGCCGCTTCTACTTAATGGAGTGGTTTCCTCGCTATGGAATACATCTTATGCATCGAGACTTATAGAGTACTTACTTAAGGGCCTCGCTATCAAGCAGCATCAAACTCTCATAACCAAAATTCGGGTGGACGGTACCATATGCTAAATGTACTTACTTGGAGGAGGAGGGCATGTTGGAGTGGGACATGTGGGGCATGTGACAGCTGGATGAGCGCTTTCTGGTATAGCGCAGATAAAAGGAAAAGCATTTGCGCAAGAAGTGGTATTCCAAATCCCATTGGGAGCAGAAGCAACTGCGCACGTCCCCGTTGAAGATGGCTGACCTTCAAGGAGCTTTGTTTCATCAAACTCGATGAATTTTGTCATGAACAATGCCTATTTTGGTCATTACTCCTGTTGCTCACCTGGTGCCCAGTTAGTGTATATCAGTGGAGAACCGTCGGAATTGCTCCAGTTACCTTGCAACTTGTTTGCCCCGATAAAATATGGCACTCGAATGTTTTGCGTCAAAACTGATTCTAAATAGGCAAATCCTCCATACTGTCAAAACATTGAAGTCGAGGTGAATTTACCAGCCAACATTGCATTTTCAAAACCATTAGAAACTGATACGACATGCCCTTTCATGGAAGCGCATTCATCTTCGGCAAGTCCAAAAGGCTGCGGTTCCGATACAAACAGGTAACATCTTTCAAAATAATATTTACGTAAACAATGGATGTGGAGCAAGTATCTTCAATGAGGTGATTGTAGAAAAGAGTACCTATTGAATTCTGGATGATAGGTGGTCCCTATGGGGCAATCTGCTAGTACATATGGAAGTATATCGAACAGAAGCAGCGCCCACATTCCAAGAAAAGTAAATTCCGCTTATCGCGCTTTCATCACGGTGCTAGATAAGAACTATAGTAACTTCACCATGGGGACGGTCGAAGTAATTTCCTAAAAAGAAAACAGTGCATTATTGAAGATATAACTTACTCAAAAGAAGTCACGCAACGGTTACCGAAATGCTCGGCTTGTGCTGCTATTGTAATTATTCAAATTGTCTCCTAATTTGGGCATAGTCCAGAATGTGAGTTAGAAAATGCAATATGAAATAATCCCATACATAAATTCTTAATTTTTTCTGCAAAGTCAATACGTGAGAGTCCTTTGTTCTATAAAGTGGTCTACTTTCCCATAAAAGTTGGTGTTCAATTGGGTCTTTCGGTACTTCAGTAATGGTGTGTAAGTGGAGAAGCAGATTTCCGATGACTGATTTTAGTAAAAAAAAACTCAATATTCAGGGTGGGACAAGCACGCAACTTAATTACTTGTTTGATATTGATTATAAATTTTTCATTTTATTCAAGACATTATCGAAATCATCTATATTCAAAGTATTTAACGAAATTCACATTTTATATCCTCTCAAACTCTGTAAACCTTGCAAAAAGAGTCTATTTCAAATATGTTTAGATTCTCCACCCCACATCCAGCAACAAAGACAGCAATCATCCCTGCAGAGAGCAGTTACGTTTGTCATCCCGAACACCTTCGCTGATGTAGGACATTCACGAAGTAGTACGTTGCTTCTGCCCAGCAAACAACAGCAAGCTGAATCATCTCAAAGAAAAGCGCAAGTAAAGCATGAATGTTGCAGTGATATTCTAAGGTTGCGGTATAACTAATGTTTGAGCCATGCTCTCCTTACAGTCAACACTTTACACGAACAGTACATAGTGTGCTGTCAAAACTCAGATACTATGTGCTCGAAATCTCTCTCTTTCTGGATCAAGAAACTGAAAAGGTAAGACTAGATCTCCTTTCCGTAGAAATCAAAGGTTATATATGCATAATAAATTTTTCAGTTCCATGTTATTCAAAGTCGCTCTATTCATGAAGCAGAAGAAGAGATTGCCGAACAAATTGGAACTCTTATCTCTTATCAAAGACGCCTGTCCAAGGAACAAGAAGAACGAAATTGATTTTGTTTACAAGATTTTTAAGTTAATCTTATTGTTCTCGAAACGAATCTAGATTCGCCAGATTTACTATTCCGCATCCAACACTTGGAAAAAATTGGCAGTTCCGATTTTGCATAATGGTGTTTGCATTGTTCTCATGAAAATTAGGTGTTGAATCAGCTTTCAAGCAGTGATTAAACCATCTAATGTATCAAGTATATTCACTTTTTGTTCACAATCAACACCTTTCTTAGTGCGTCAGCTAGCGGAAAATCGTATTTGTTTGTTCAGATTGATACAAAAGTAATGAGCGTTCTTTATCTTGGCGCGGTAGAGAGGGTATGAAAATGGTAAAATATCATTCGATAGAGCAAATCAAGCTCTATAAGGTGGTTTTCGAACAATCGTAAAACATGTGATGAAAGGGAGTTTTGAGAGAGAAATCTACAAGAATTTATATATACCCAAAAATCAGATTTCTGTCCAAAAAATCCTACAAACATACTTGATCACGCATATGCAATTCACATAAGACATTCATATGTACTTGCCGCCTACTATATCATGAGAAGAACAGACGACAGATGGAGAGCACTAAGAACACTAAGAACATCTGAGTGGACTCCTCGCGAAGCCAAGCGTCCTTGAAGAAGACCGCCAACGAGATGGGCAGACGTTCGTGGAACGGATGGACCAGCTGAGAAATCAGCTGAATACGATTTTTGCACCTGGAACTCGTGGACGCAGCCACCGACGTCAGCCAAGAAGATCGTGGATGTCTGAAGCGAGGGACAGGGACAAATGCAAACTTTTGTGCTGAGGCGCGCACGCCATGTGAAGACGGTCCATCTAACATGGGAAGGCACCTAACTTAGGTCGGCATTTTGATGAGCGGCACATATAATAGGAATCAGCTTGGAACGCTAAGTCCACATTTGTTGTTTGTAGCTGCGAAGCATTATTCTGAAAAGAGTTATGAGCTTTTCACTACACGCCGTTGACGCACTACTGAACATGGAAAGTTGGCCTTTAAGTAGAGATCTGCTCAGAAAAGGTGTTGAAATATTGAAATAACATCGAGTCAAGTCTTTTGGTATTGATAAGGGAGCGTTATGCATGTGCACTACCTCTTAATGTTGACACCGTAATCTTTGTAAGTTGATATCCAGGTTTTGCACAGGAAAAAATCCTAACTCTGTTCAGAATAAAGCTTCGCAGCTAGCGACAAGATATTTGGATTCAGCGTCTTAAGCTGATTCCAAATACAGGTATCGTTTTTCAAAAGGCAGTCCTAAGTTAAGTGACTTTTCCGTAATTATCTAAGTATGCTTGGCGAATTTCGTTGTGGCTGAATATTGAAAAACAAGAATGGTCCACAAATAAGATAATGCCGCCTCTTTCAGGTATTTATGTCAACGTTATGTTATTCATTTTACATGCTAGGTTACGATAAATTTCGACATTTGGCGCTTGAAGAAGCTGAAAATCTATTCTTCAAAAAATTGCAGTATAGTATTACTTATGTCGGAGTCTAGCATTGCTTTTGCTAAAGCATGCCAAATTTCATTCTCTGAGCTTTTGGTCATGTAAGGATACACGAGCGTACATTCGAATAGCAGACCGATAAGTCAGTTTTATGAACAAGGTATAGGTTTGTAAATTTTTAACTATATCCCCCCCCCCTCCCACCTTCTCATTTCGCATGGCACAATGTAGATAGAGAGCGTTTAACTCCAAACAAACTATTTTTAGACCTCTTTTTGCAGGATAGGTCGAATTTTTGTGCTGCCACAAAGTTTCGTTACATCTTCGTGTTTTACTATTTTTATGATTGTAAAGGTGCGTCAAAACAATTCTGACACTTTTCTGTCAACAATCGTAGTGCAAGTATATGTTGTCGTAGTTCTTAAATTATCAAGAAATCGATTGAACATGATTACATACTTTACAGTGGGTCAATAAGATAAGTTCTTAAACAAAAAGGTCAGGATAGGAGATGGGAGTTCAGTAAAACAGTGAGCGCGACGGACGATTTCTTGTTGACATAAGCTCCTTAGCGAATTTACGAGTAGGTTCGGTTGTGTCATCTTCATTTTCATACCATAAACTGTTTGAATGAAGGTAAAGATACAGCCATTTGGATGAATACACACAAAATCGTTCCTGGAAGTATGACCTCATTTGATAAAACCGTCGATGGTTTTATAAAACAGGAAAAAAGTCCTCTGTTTATGCAAGAGCTAAGCATTAGATCTCAAATGAACAGATATTAACCTAACTTACCGAAGCAGTGACGAGTAAAAAAGTTTCATAACGTTCATCTTCAAATCAAGAATATAAATCTTAGTTTTCTGCACTCGATACTTCTTGGAGCGAAGAGGCTAGAAGTACTCATGTGAAGTCCAAGAATTTGAAATAGGTGGACTTACACTTTCCCATAAGGCTACAAATCTTGCAGTATTGTAAACATTTGGAATGCAATTCAATTTTGGCTTCCAATTTGGATTTTGAGAGAAAACGAACGTGTTTAATCGCGCATGTTCTGCAACATTCTCTTTTCTTTCCACTGTTATGTAGCATCGCAAAAAGATCTAGGTTAAAGGCAGTGGCTCGGCAAATCTCAACCTAGTCAAATTTGCGCTTTCCTGGGGTTATTCAATATGCTGATCCCGAAAATCCACTTTTGAAAGCTTGAAAATGGCGAAAATAAGCGTTTTTTAATGTCCTTCCCTTTGGAATTGGACGAGTGGAGCAAGGCCGATGACGCTAAATCGTTGCAGGACCCAATGGTTACAGCGCTGCGGCGGGCAGCTTCCAATGTTGAGAAGGAAATTGCCAACTCGTCCAGATGCGTGTAAGAATGGCTTGCGCGTGTAAGTTCGAGAGCGATTTTCTCGGCAGGGAAAGCATGCTGTGCAATCGGAATTGCACTTTTTTCATACTTGGGCGATAAGGAACCTACGGCGTCAAAATCCTGAGTTGTTGGATTTTGCCGATCCACTGCCTTTAAGAGTGCGCATATTGCACACAGTAATGGCGTTGGGTTCCGCAACAAGTCTGCGTCTTAACCTTGACAAGCTGCGTCAAAGATCGTTTCCCGATATTTTCGCACCTCAAAGCTGCATTCTTTAGTTCAGCGGAAAGAATGAACTCAGGTAAGTGAATAATTCCTCATTTGCGTTTTGCTGAGACGCCGCTTTTGAGAATGCTAATGAGGGAAGGTTATATCTGGTGACCGTGGCCTTTTCCAATAAGATATATATCATTAGATGCGCCTTAAAACGACGAGTTCAGATCTATGTTCATTATCTGCGGTCTCTCCAAATAATTTCACGAGGTCCAACAAGTCAGAGTTGTCGGTATCCAAGCTTTTCAGAGGATGTAGGAAACAGTCCTCCCGAGCTTAGAGGCAGTGTCTCACTAAGGGCCGCATGCATTAATATCCCTGCCGGTTAGGGAATCGCAGCTTAAAAAAGCTTTGTATCCTGAAGCTCCAGATATCTGGATGTCACGCTGTCTACTTGTCAAGTATTCCGAGCATCCTCCACTATGAACACATTGAACAAGACCAGAAGCTGTACAAGCCGCATTTTCCAGCTTTTTGTATGATCCCCGAATGATCCTCAGCGCCCGACCGTTTTTTCAAGGTCATTTTTCTTTCTTCAAACTCAACGAAAGCCTTCCAGTTGCACTGTTCGTTTAATCCAACAGTCCCAAGCATGTTGCTGATAAGAACAAATGAGTTTTTGAAATATCGAATTTTCGGTAAACCTTAATCTTCGACTTTTGGTCCATCGCTAATTTTAGGATTCCAACACTTCATTTGTTCTTGTCAGAAGCATGTTTAGTGCTGTCTGGTTAGATAATCAGGAAACTTTGGTATATATTCATTAACTCTGAAGAAAGAAAAATGACCTTGGAGAAAAGACGGTCGGACGCTGGGGATCATCAGTGGTATCAAAATCTGGAAAATGCGGCTTACAGCTTCTTGCTCCTATTCAATATGATAGTGAAGGATAGTAGAGATACTTACGGAGAGGTAGACAACGTGAAATCCAGATATCTGGAGCTTTAGGATATAAAGCTTTCCCCCTGAGCTGCAATCCCTTCCTCGGCGGGCATGTTAATGTATGCTGCCCTAAGGCCCCTATGCACGTACACCCCACTGGGGAAGGGATATAAGAGAGGATGCATCATATCTCGCTACTCTAGATGTCTTTCTTCTTTCTTTATCTTGCTTATGAAGGTTCTCATACCCTTATACCTGCGCATAACGGTGCCAGTACTGTCATACAAGATTGGTTTCTTGCCATTTTTTATGATCCCTAGGGAAAGCGCTGCAAAATTGTACTGAGGATATACTACGGCACCGCTAAGCATGTTTTCGACAGGAGTAATGGAATTTGAAGATTGTGAATCTTTCGATAATCCCTAGCTGGCGAGCAGTAGTTCATCGAAGATTTCGATATCCTGAGATTTTACTTATTTCCACAGACATGTTTAGCAGTGCCGTAGTATATCCTCATTACAATTCTGCAGCATTTTCATTGACTTCTCAGGAAGGTAAATCACTTTGAAAATGAGAGATGATCCCCTGAGGATCCACAGGGAATCCCCAGGGATCACACAAAATGGCAAAAAGCCATTCTTGCATGGCATCATGACTTATAATAAGCGGCTTAATCTGAAGTTGTGTGAAGTTTGTCCGTTACGAAATTACAGTGAGGAATGATTTACGATACTAAACATCATGTGAGGTTAAGATAGCGGGTATGATTCATTTTTAACTAGAGCTCACGTTGCAATAAACCGAACAATGATTTGAGAGACAAGCTCTCAGAAAGTGAGTTTACCACAGTTCACGATGCCAGTGCGAACCTCTGCGAAGCAGAGGTGAAGCACTGGCAAATGAATAAATGAGTAAACCAATGCAACATGTACTCAATCTAATCCCATCTGCGCTGAGAAATTTTTATTTTTTTATTTTTTTTATGTATACACTATTGGTGCACCACAAAAGAAATCAAAATCGAACAGAAAATCTAACAACACACAAAATAATACAGAAAGCCAATCCTCACTCACAAAAGGAAGAAGTGTCATGTAGCTGGAACACAAGACACAACAAAACAAATACCGAAGCCCTTTCATGACGATGTAGACATTAATTGTAGCATAGCAAAGCAGAAGGGAAAAGGCGCTTAGTCTAGGACAGTCTCTAGAATCTTGCGTCTTCTAAAGTTTATGAAGACCCTGTTTTTGGGCGTCAGCGAGCCCCCCGGTAAAAGCTAGCTGACTTGAAATTCGTTTGAAGTGGTACGCTGATAGTGATTTGGTACGCGCGGGCGACCTCTCCGGTCTCCCCCTTACGCGTTCTAACATGTTTCTCCTTGGCGTCAAGGGCCGGCCCGCTTCCCTTTATATTCGGCTCAGTACGCGCAGCCGGCCGCGTCGCTGTGAGCGCTCATCAGTGAAGTTCACGATTGCTTTTGCGCTGGCTTTGCAAATATACAGAAACACTTAGCATCATCATGCTGGTTCCCATTACTATTGCTCATCGCTTTGTAATCACCGCACGGCACATCTGCTCAAAAAGAACAAGGTTCAAGGCAAATCTACGATTTTGACCTCATACCGTATACCTACCAACTCCACAAAGAAGCCCTATCATTGCATGCCAGGTAACCACCTTAGACACACCCAATGTAACGAAAAAAAGAACGTTGTCAGGAATTATCCGTAATCAGTACATGGGAGAATGGTCATATATCGTGTTCGACACTTTTGTTGAGGCCACTACGCTAAAATACCGTCAAATCTCGTACTTTTCATCTACATATGTCTTTTAAGTTAAGGGGGAATTGCTTGCACATGCTATACAAAACTCCAAGATTCATTTAGCACAACACGGGATCCTGTTAGAGAAAACAGACCTAAAAGCTTCAAAGCGATCTACAATTCCACATCGCTTTATTAGTCATCTTCAAACAATAGAGCGTAAGTCAGAAAACCCACAGATTGTGTACTTTATAATTCTTGCGATAGGTTTGTGGTAGTAATAGTAACGATGGGTTCGTGGTCTTTCAAAATGTATTCTATCGGCATTCAAAAGATTACCGTGACTTAGTAAATGCGATACTCCCGTTTGATAGAAGGGTAACACTTCAAATCGCATTAAGCGACAAGGAAGCATGGCTTTGGCTTGATATTACTTAACATCAGAGCTCTGTTCCGGACTGAAGCTGATGAACTTAGTGACAAATTTAGAATTAGCGCTGATGCCATCCCCTGACTGAACAAGCATGTGCATGAGTAAATTCACTGGCTCTAAATTTGCAAACGATACTGACATCTTTTCTGATCAACCATAAAGCCTTATATTCTTGGCGTATAGAGTAAGTCTAATCCGCACGGCGCAAAAAAAGATCTTTGTGATTTTGACCGCAACAGACCGCGATGTTCTTTTTATACATGTTCTATCCTTTCTAACGATAAGAAACGAATAATTGAAGGAGACAAATTTGTCTGTTTGGACTTACGCCTATCTTCATTGCAGAGATTTTTACCTTACTGCCTGCTCAAATTTTAGTGTTAAATTCATAGTGTGATGAAAGTAGGTTAATTTTTCCTCCATCCGACACAAAATCATATGAGGCAAACTGACTAATTTGTTTGGCTAACTACTTCGCTAAATGGAGTTAGGACAAAGTCTACGCACAGAAGATAGGAAAACGTTGATAAACGCTTCTTACCGTTCTCTCATGCTTGCTGAAACAAGTATAGTGTGCACGCTTCGCCTTTGAGTCGCAACGTACTGAGCCAGATATGGAGGGGAGGCGGGCCGGTCTTCCTTGGCGTCCACCTCAATTGCGTTGCTGCACTGTGACGGAAGCTGAAGATAGAAGGCACAACTCGTCCGCGTTGCTTCCGCGGTGCCTCCAGACAACGGGGCTTTTAGGAACTTCGTGCGGTTTCAAAGGTTTCTACCCAAAATGGGGTCCATGAGATTTCGACGTAACAGTTGCGGGGCTCTCTATTGTATAACTGCCCAGCTCGCGCTGTTTGAAGTTGCTTCCCTACTATGTTAGACAGGGTCCGATAGGCTAGCAAAATGCAAAAATCTTGGCAACCAAATTTTGGTGAGACATTGCCTTTAACGTTAAGTTTTATTTGAACGCTCTTTTGCAGTGGGTAACTATTCCAATGATAATGAAGATTCCTGTTATTGTAATAGTGCAAATTTTGTTCTCAAGAAACGTTCATAACTTCTTCCGGAAAAGTGCAGAGCAAACATCGAACGTAAATTTTTTTTCAGCGCTCCAAGATGCATTCAATGATATACGTTGCATTTTGAAAGGCTACGGTCACCAAGTATCCTTCCCTTGTACGTATCATAGAATTTGTTGAATCAAAAGTTTTTGGATTTCTGTTGTCTTTTATCTAGACCGACTATTTTTTGAGCTTATAAAAAACAGCGATGTAAGAGTGCACGTAAAAGTATCTCTAACCTGCAGATATTACCCTCTGAGCGTCGTTGATTGCCGCATCTAGATCAATTTGTAATGTGTAGTTGACGTAATGGAAAACCTTTGAAGCATCTCTGCTAAACAACAGGAATGTGAGCTTAGATCCATACACAAATGGATGACCTCCAGCACAGAGCTGCTCGTCTAATAAACATATATAACACATGAAAATTACAGCCACTGAGTAAATCTGATACCTGGAGATAGAGAATTGATAATACTTCCGATCTTGATGCAGAATGTGTCCGAGGTCAAGAAGAAGTCAACTAGAGGAGAATATGGCACTAAGCGGCACATTAGACCTTCTGCTGGGTTGCGAAAACCACATAAGAGAAGTAACTCTGGAAAATGTGCAAGTGATTTTCGTAGTTTCAAGAAGCAAACTGACCTCCCTTTGCGTGGATCAGCCGCTGAGCAGTAAGGTCCTTACTGTAGCACATATAATCGACGTCAAATTCGATGTTTCTTCAGAATAAAAACCTGACGGACCTGATGATATGTGAAAAAGAGTGTAGCTTACCTTGCAAAACTGCATGTCACTGTCTTATTCACATGATCTAGTACCAAAACGTTTTGCCGAACAGAACTGTCTCTTTTGGTAAAGTCTAGTAAAACTGCGTGGCTATCACTCAGCCAATAGAACGAGTAAAATCTCTGCAGTATATTTCGCGATTTTTATTAATTCTATATGGAAAAATCAAAAGAGATTGAAATGCTTACTCACTCTGAATGGTCCCGTTTTAACCGTGTAAGGACACCAATTCTTCTCAATCAAGTCTAGCACAAAAAATCGGAACAAAAAATAGTGCGTCTCTGGTTCTTCCTCCTGCTGTACAATTTCCTTAAAACGGCGGTTTCTATCAGAAAGTAATCAATCGGTGTCGTTATTGTTTGCGCTAATATGGGACGCGAAAAAATAATCAGAATCTCAGCACCTTGCAAAGACTGAAGCAGTTTTATAACTAAACTCATAAGTGCAAATACTTATTTTTATTCAATAAGCTCTCTAGAGCAATCCTCGCAGATTTAAGCACACAAGTCTGCGTGTTCCCAAAGGATTGCCTCACAGAGAGCAAGCATAGATAGCTCAGCGCTATGAATAGATCTTATACATCTAACATATAAAATGCTATGGACACCAAGCTATGAATAGATCTTATTCATCTAACATACAAAAAGCTATGGCCCCCAAGAAGTCTTCTCGTAAATCATTGTGGACGAACATTTAAATCATTTGTGGGGGAGTTTTTTTTTTGAGAATCCACCCTTAGGGTTCGACCAAACATTACCACTGTTAATATTCATGTTGTTACCAGTTTATCAGCGTTTTCAGCGTTACCAGATCGCCACTATACCCGCGATGTCGGTTACCGCTATCGTTACCATTCGCTGATGACTATCCCCTTATCATCTCTTTGGTATGAAAAGAGGTGATATTGCTGACGAGATAGCTAAAATTGAGTCTGCAAGGCTGTTTATCTTTCAATTCACGCAAGACACCGGTAACAACAGAAAGAACGTCGACGATAAACGGCGATAACATGTGACACACTGGTAACGTCATGACAGTGGTAACACTTGTAAAAACGGTAATGGGTGGCCATAAAATAAAACTTACCCGATTACGTGGTTCGTTACCCAATAAACAGCGCATTCGGACGCGCATTCTGTTAAGTCAGTCAGGCATTCGCTTATCTGTTGTTAACTCGCTTTTCGCTCTCTTCGATCCACAAAGTCTCACTGGTTCGGCAACTACTTACACCGAGAGACGTTTGGCAATGAACTTTTCTACCCAAACCCAGCATAATAAAGTATTCGCTACAATTACCCGTTCTCAAACCCTTTGCACGAGATGATGGGGTTCGCACCGTTGGTGTTGTGCGTGGGGAAAAAATCCAATATAATCCAGTTTGAGTTTTTTTTTGTAATTGCCATTAGATAGTTATTCAGGGCTTCGCATAGATGGCGCAAGGTTAGGTTGATCGTTTCGGGGTAAAAGGCGAGTAAGTAATGTTTTGCGAGGTCATTGGAAACTGCTTTAAAAACCAGCAGAAATAAATAAACTTGCAAAAGATTGCTTGAGGGGCTGGCTCATCAAAACAACAAGGTTTCGCGTTATCCCTCTCCCTTATCCCCTCCCCACAAAAGTTATCCCCTTTATTGTCACGTGAGACATACCTAGACACTTCCCCATTTTCACCCCCTCCCTCTTTGCTCTACCTCTTTACTCTGTAGAACGTCTGTAGACGAAGATTAGCCGTTGCCCTTTCTGCAAAATTCAAATGTGCTTTTCGTGCAAGAGCGGTAGTTAGATTGTGCCCTGAAATAATCAAAAGGCTTGCGTACGGAGAACTGAAGCAATTTAACATCAAGTTTGGTTTGTATGTGCACATTACGAGTTGGGATGAAGAATCGTAACAAATTATGTGAACTGAAAGAGTGGCAAGCTTTTCAGGTTAGGTAACCTCATGCCACCTGGCAAACTAAAGCCATAAATTTTTCTCTTCCTGACATGAATTTTTTGCTGTTTCTAAACTCCAATCTACATCACCTATCCTGTTCCAAGGAAACAAATCTTTTTTAACCCCTCCCCCGCCTTAGCTACGGCCTCTTGAAGAATTCTGAACGGTGGCGCGGTGCTCAGCATTGGTGCACGTATGCTACCATTCCTGTAAAATTTTTGCAGTTTTGTTTTCAATGATCCCGTATTCTAGAAACATTATGTTTCAATGTTTCGCCATTTACTAGAAAGGAAACCGACTTATGCGTAGTTCATCTGATCTACAGCTGTCTTTTCTCGGCGTAATCGCTTGCAACTCGCTGCCAGTATGTTTGCAAATGCTTCCATGAGTTTTTATTAACCTTTCTGCAGCCTTGTCGAACTAAAGACCTGGTCTTTGGTGGCTTCCCCTTTCATTAGTGTACACGACGTTTTTCACGATATACCGGTGCCAGTTCTCTCTATATCATTATGTGCGAATACCAGTATGAAAGAAATTACGGATGCAAAGTCAGTTTAGACATGGATTCGCGTAGGTCTTAGTCAATGTTTTTTTCCAAACCACCCCTTTGTCGTCCCGAAAACCTATTCTGGAGAACGACCTTTGTTCAACTTCTGCTGCCAGTTATTGCCGAGCCCTGTATTATCATGACTTATAATCAGAGCTGAGCAAGAGGTCAGGCACAAGTCTTCCGAAAACGACCCCCCCCCCCCTCTGAAAGCCCCAAACGACCCCTCCTTCCTCCTTTTCACCTCCGGAATCTCAGAGAGCGACACTCTGGAGGACACCATCCTTTTCTAAAGTTCTTGGATTTTTGAAGTCTGTACGCCCGATTTTCTGTTACTGCACTTTACAATCACACGTAATTCGACGGCTGATTTCGATTTGAACGGGTTTATTGCAAGGATCGTAATTTCTTTAAGAATGGGGTGTTTGGCTCCAAATTTTCACTGTAGCAAGAAGGAGCTATGAGCTCAATGTTCATACCAGGAATGGAGCGTTTTCTAAATTATGAAAACATGTTAATGGGGTCAGGCGCAAGGGTACAAAAGCTCAGGCGGCCTGAGCTTTTGAGGGGTTGCGCCTGACCCGGTTAACTTTATCAACCAAGAATTTTTCCACCCTAGTTCTAGGTAGTTCGCTAGCACAAACCTCGAAGATTCTACCGTTGGTGTCTGAGCTTACTTGGATTTGTTCCGGCTTTGTGGTAATCGGTGGAGTTGAAGCACTCAAGGTGGAAAGCGCGGTAATTGAGATTTTCGCAGCACTTCTTGATCCACTTCTTGAAAACAATCGGAGATCTAATTTCTATCATAGACCATGAGGAGTATTACTTCGTTTTGAGCACAAGAAAGCGGACTTCTTTTACTTTTGTGACCAAGTTAATCATGTTTGAAAATTACGCTTCTTAGACGTCAGGAAACATTAAAAAATGTGATAGGTGGTGGTCTGCAAAGCCCGTATAGTTAGCTAATTTGGCATGCTGATTACGGAAATTTTACTCACTTTACACAGCAAACCTCTATGGTGACCTTACCCTTGGCAGAGATTTCGTTAGTGGGGTTGACCAATATGCAATCAGTGACAGCCATTCCCTCTTCTAATGATGTTCACTGGTGTAGCGCTCTTCTTCTTCACCGTACTCAATCGTAGCATCCCCTCCATTTTGTAAACAAATTCGTCATAATTATGACCTCCTCCCTTTAGTCTTACTTTAATACGACCCCCCCCCAAATCGGGCGCGCCTGACCCCAAGCTCAACCTTGCTCATAATGACGGGTTAAGGGTTTTTACGTGTGTTTTCGTGTGAATGTCTGTCTGTCAGGAAATTCATAAAGCGAGTTCCAGCAAATGTCTTGAGCTGGGTCATACCACCTTGCCAACATCGCGGCCCATAATGCAAAATTCCGTGCGGATCCGATGCGTTGATGCTACAAAAATTGTGCGTCAAACAGATCCACAAGGCTTTAAGCCGGCAAAACTGAGTTCAAATTCGGATTTTTTGCAAAGCCATGATTTGCCTGACAAGTAAGTCTGCGCCCCATGAATTCTAGCCAAAAGGTACACAAAAAGTTTGTACCGCCAAAAAGTGGTGATCGCGTCAATAGCCGATTTGACAAGGCCTTACCCAAAAATTACCAAAAATTTGAAAAGATTTTTGCACGGAAATATAGCCTAAAGTGACTACTATCCTTATGACGAATACCAAGCCAAAACAAATTCAGTATTCCATTCAAATTCGCAGGTGTTCCTTTGCGAAAAAGTTTTCTTACTCAAAATTACCAGGCTTAGTTGGAGATGCTTCAAAAACGAAAAGTTGTTTACAATTCATTTGTGATGTTTAATATCGCATGGTGAGTTTCAAAGCCATCTTTGTGCGAACATGAGAAAGGCATACGGATAAGAGAGCCAGTGCGAACCTCCGCGAAGCGGAGGTGACGCACTAGTTGATAATAATTCTTCAGAATCTGAAAGCCTTCCACCTTCTCTCCACCATGTCATCTTATGTGCTTACATTAAGTAGGATGATTATGAGCTAGGTCCCCCATACTTACTTCACTAACTAAAACAAATCTGTCTGCACCAAAATGTCCAAAAAATTAACCGTGCCTGAAGTAGGTTTTGGAGAAGCAGTTCCAATTCTACAATGCAGGAAGAGCAATCATTTGGAGTCATTCTGCTCATTTTCGAAACCAGAGTCAAGCCCTCAAGCCCTTCATGAACTCTCACAGCAATTTGTATCAATATTCGGCAAGATTTCTTTGCTTTTCTAAAATCCCCTTGATTTCAAGTTTAAATGCTTTGCCTTTGGAAAGAGACTGAAAATTCTTTGAGTTCAACATGCAACGAATTTTTCTGAAGGAAGAGTGTAAGTGTAGAACCATTAGAAAAAACGAATTGTGTTGTGTCGTCGCACTTCTGAGAGAGTGCATAGTAATAAACTTTTGGAACTCACCTTATAATCAAAGTCGATTGCATAGCGACCTGATGGAGAGTACATCCAGCTATATATAACATCCTTCCTAGAAGTTAGGTGACGAGCTATATCAAAAATCCCAGCTTACCACTTACTGCTCTGCTTGTTCATTACACTCCGATCTTTCGATTGCAATCCAATCTTCGCACATTGAACCGGATGGTTAGTATTCAACGAGTTAAATGAAACGTATTAGGCTTTGGCCATACTTCACCCGTGTTGCCGGTGTTGAAAGTGTTGCCGGTGTTGAAAGTGTTGAAAGTGTTAAAAGTGTTGCCGGTGTTGAAAGTGTTGAAAGTGTTGCCGGTGTTGAAAGTGTTGAACGGAGATCATCAGTCTACCAGTTTCATTCTTTCTCGAACGATCTCACCGGCTGGTGAATACGTTGGAAATGGAATTGGGGAATGAGAAATGAAATTGAAATGATGGGAGATTTTCGCATGCAAAAGATCCTCTAACAAACTTTTTGGAAAGTGGACGGCTTGTCTGGAATAGGCAATCTCCAGTATTTGAAAACGCTGCAGACCTCACTTAGATCCTTCACTCACTAATCGCAAGCGCGGCAGGATTCGAACTAAAACACATTACTACTCAGACTTCAGCTTTTTCAAATATTGGAGATTGCCTATTCCAGACAAGCCGTCCACTTTCCAAAAAGTTTGTTAGAGGATCTTTTGCATGCGAAAATCTCCCATCATTTCAATTTCATTTCTCATTCTCCAATTCCATTTCCAACGTATTCACCAGCCGGTGAGATCGTTCGAGAAAGAATGAAACTGCTAGACTGATGATCTCCGTTCAACACTTTCAACACCGGCAACACTTTCAACACTTTCAACACCGGCAACACTTTTAACACTTTCAACACTTTCAACACCGGCAACACTTTCAACACCGGCAACACGGGCAAAGTATGGCCAAAGCCTTAGAGACTCAGCAATCTATCGAAATGACCGATCTTGATTATTAGCCGAGGTTGTAAAAGTTCACTGCAAACCTCTTTACAGTAACGCGTAAAAAGATGCCAAATTCTGAAATTAAATTCATGACCCCCTCCGTCATCTCGATTAAAGGCAGCGGCTCGGCAGATTTTCGACTTCGGGTTCTGCCATATTTGGGGCTATTCCGGTCCCCTGAATCACGACATGAACTCCCCTCAGCGCGAAAGTGGGGAAAACCCCGTCTTTTGAAACCCCCTTGAGACGGACGCGGACGAGTGGGCCGTCTTTCTCTGCCGTCAGAGACGCAGAGTAGGGAGGTAGAGAGCGCTAGAACAATTCTGCCTTACGAAGCTACGAGTGACGGCGCGTTTTCTAGCGGAGAACATACTGCCCGCATAAGGTGTTAGGGGAGCGAAAGGAGGAAGTGGAGCGGAGCTTGGCTCGCCCCTTGGCTTGCACAATTCACATTTTGGCCCGGAGTTGTTCTTTTGGCTCACTTGGAGGGCCTCCTATCCATCTATGTCAAATTCTGAGGTAGTCTATTCTGCCGAGCCGCTGCCTCTAACCCGAAATCGAGGTATGTACACAGTTATGACAGTTCACGAGTGTATTGCTAGCCTTTTCAAGTTATTGCAACCATCGTATCTACCCAATTTATTCGTTCACCCATTTCAGTCCCTTTGAAATAAAATGCGGCATTATCCGGTATCATTGGCTTCGAAGTAGATTTGATGGGTAAAATGAGTAAGTATAGTTGTGTGAGAAGATGCGAGCTATTCACGCTTACTGCAGCTAAATATATAGCGCTTAAATGGATAATCCTGAGAATAAAAAGATTTCAGAAGAGCGAAAAGCTGCAAAGTCAAGATAAGCACTCTTTAACACTACCGTTGTAATCATGGAAACGTCTAAACTGCTGGATGTTCGGGATTCGCGAGAATCGCGGGATTTGCAGGACTTCAGGGATTTAGCTAAAACTTCTTCTGGAACAAATTTATTTGAATGTTGCCAGAAGATTTAGTTTCAGCTTGATGAGACGAATCTTTTGGTATACATTATGTTCGTGATCCCTGGTGATAGATATATGATGATGCTTTGCTATTTTCTATGAGCTTTTGTGAAGTTGTATCTGAGTGTAAACTGCGAATGATAGGCTTTGATTCATGTTTTCACTGTCGAAAACTTTTGAAAAAAAAATTGAGTCTTTTCATCCACCCTTATCATGTATATTGTTACTTTTTTTATCGCTGATGGTACCACAAATTTGGATTATTTTTGGTATGTGGTAAGAAAGTATTGTAGAAAATAATATGCGGTTCTTATCACCCTATCTCTCAATATAAGTACTACGCTTTTTCGGTTCTAATGCTGGGTGCAGTTGATTGATGCCTCGCTGCAGTTCATATGCAGCGAGGGATCTACCAACTAATTGTTGTTCACATGCACATGCCACTGTCTTTTTGGAAAACTTGCTCTTTCAAAGAAAACTGATAATTTTAGAAATTGTGGACGGATTGAGTCGAAGTTACCGTTAGAATCAATACTCAGTCACTATCAGTCAAGTTTCTCATGCCTTTCCCTGCGGGCTGTCTGACTTCTGTCAACAGGAGTCTCAAAGATGAGGCGAACACTTCTGTTTTCTCCATATATTCCTGCGTATGGACATACAAGATGCAGATCCACGAAGGCGGTCAGTTTAAAGTGCGAAGCGGCGCGAACGGCGTGCTCGAGCATCCCTTTCATCGCTAGAGTCTGCACGCCCGCTATCGTACAAGGGCGATTGCCTTCGTATCGAAGAATTTTTGAATTCTTCTATGCTCTACTCTGTTTCGTTCAGAAAACGTGCAGATTTTCCTTGTATGTCGCGAAATTCCGGTGTTTTCGCGAAAGTCCGCAACGTTCCGGGAATTCGGCGACATTCCGCGAACCATGCGAAGTAGGCAGCATCATAACCTCCTAAGAAATGAACACATCCTAAACCCGAAAGACGCTTTGCGCTAGCTCATCAAGGCGAATCTTTTAATATAGTACAGCATGTTCTCGATATTTCGTATTCAGTGTTCTCATTTTCCAAGGATGTCTTCTTGCAAACATGTAACGCAGCGCACATGACGCATAAAAAATTACAATAAGCGCTCTCGACAGTGCTGTTTCCGTGGATTGTCGTGCGCTAAAAGTAAACAGGGACTGTTTTTCAAAAGGGGTAGAAGAAAGGTGAATTCTGGAAAATCATGGTCGGTAAACGTGTCGATACCCAGAGTTATGACTCAGAGTTGACTCTGAGTTATATCTGTGAGGTAACGCGCACCTTTTTGACGCCCTTAAAGGCAGTGTCCCACCAGACTGGGGGTATCTGGCTCTCGTAATGATGTAATAGTAGACCTCCTACGTAAGCGATGACTGATGTTCGGAGCGAAAAAGGGGGTCTACAAAGCCTGAAATTTGCTCCGAAAGTAGGCCGAATCTTACGGTAGGATCGGGCGAGTGCGAGGTGCATGCAAGGTAGAGACGCAGAGTGGTTGCGGGTCCCTGCGCTCATGATGTGTGCGCTATACGCACTCTGGCCCTTCAAATCGATATTGCCGTGTGGGCGGCGTTCGGCCCTACTGTAAGATTCGGCCCACTTTCGGAGCAAATTTCAGGCTTGGTAGACCCCCTTTTTCGCTCCGAACTTCAGTATCGCTTAGGTAGGGGGTCTACTATTACATCATTACGAGAGCCAGGTACCCCCACTCTGGTGGGACGCTGCCTTTAAAGGCAGTGTCCGGGCAAAATGGGGGTTCTGAGATTTCTCTGCCATGTGAAAGTAGCCCCCCTGAGACACAACATCGCGCAACTGCGAGCATAAAACGTTCGACCTAAAGCAAGAAAAACGATTGCAAATCGGGGAAACTTACGCCTTGGGGCGGGGTCCTTTGAGTTGTTTGAATTCCTGCCAGACGGCAGAGTACATATGCCGCCACAGTTAAAAACTGTGCGCTCTTTGCAACCTCTGCGTCTTAGCCTGGCGGGGATCCCCAAATTTCGAAATGTGAGGACTTGGAAAATGCATGTTCTCGCCGTTTTCGCGCCTTCTGATGTGGATTTTCGGATTCAGCGTTGCGGATAACCCCAGATAAGTTGATTTTTTAGAAGTCGAGTTTCTGCCCGGACACTGCCTTTAACGGGTGCTCGAACAGACCGAATCTGGATCTCGATGATATGGCAGAAAAGTCCGTAACTGGTAGTTTATTCTTAGTAGTGCAATATCAAATCGCTCTGCACTTGAAACAGCACTATCGAACCGGCTCTGCGATATCTCTGAGTTTGGTGCCAGTTCCAGTCTATCGTGGAACACAGAGATAACTCTGAGTTTCGTCAGAGAAGGTGAAACAATGCACAAAAGAAGAGGAGCACAACTAAAAACCCCTCCAGAGTACATTTTGCTCGTAGTTTCAGCAGACATGATGGGGTATCGAAGTGCGCAATGAATAAAGTTTTAAAATGTTGTAAAATCTTGGCCCAGGGGGTTATTCGGGGCGTTGATCACGAATTTGGCATGCAATTAATACTGCAGCGGCATTTGAGAATTACAGTAGGTTTACGGTAGACAGGAGAAAATCACAACATTGGGAGAAACTTGGTACACTGGGGTTATTCGGGGAGCTGGTCAAAAAATATGGTATGCATTTCTGGCTGCGGGCTATATAGCGGAGTCACGGTAGCTATACGGTAGAATTGAGAAAACCACAAAACTGATAGGAACTTTGACCTCTGGGGTTATTCGGGAGTTGATCACGGACAGTCTCTATGTCCCATACACTGGTGTCTTTGAGCGATTACGGTAAGCGTACTGTAAGCGGGCAAACATTGTTTGGAGAGTTCAATCTGTGCGCGAAAAGTAATAGCCCATTTTTAACCCATCCGCTCTCTCTATTGTTCGAAACTTTCAGCCATGTGAAAACCCAGTCCGCGCGATAAACCACCACTCCTCGAAAGAAATGAGATTGAGTGAGTCTTTGGTATAAAATGTTTTAACGTACTTTGTGGCAATGCAATGAGTATAGGACATTTGAAAAATCATGACGATGGCGCGACCGCGTGCGACACGCACGCCACTTCCGGAAATCGCATTTTCTTGGTTTTTGTCCTTCGTCGAATGGTTTTTTTGCATACGTATGATAACATTTAGACACTGGAAGTGACTGAGCTGAACATTGAGATGACGCCTTCTTGTATGAGCGTTTTATGCTCCTGTGGACGCAAAATCCGCAGTAAAAGCTGTCGTCACGATTTTATAAATGAACTATACATTATGGCAAAGCAACTTTGAGCTTCATGGGTGTGGCATGGCTTAGCGGTTTAATGATGGATCCTTACAAAAGACCGACTAGATTTGAGTCCCAGCTTAAACGTCGCTTTTGCGGTGACGTGCACAGCTCAGGGCCCGACACAGATCGTTTGGAAGCAGGCTGGACTTGTTTTGGGGCAAAAATCAAAGGAGATATTGTTCAATTGTGCTTAAGCCGTAACAGGTTTCCAAAGGAATACTTTATTTACTGTCCGACGTTTCGGCTAAATACCGTCTTCAGAGGCCTGAAAGCAAGTCAGTCACTTTACTCTTCAGCCAAACGATCTAGACCACTTAACTCAAGTATACGGTTTGGAGGAAGTGTCCGGTGGTCTAGATCGTTTGGTTGAAGAGTGATTGACTCGCTTTCAGGCCTCTAAAGACGGCATTTGGCCGAAACGTTGGACAGTAAATAAAGTGTTCCTTTAGAAACCTGTTACGGCCTACGCACAACTGAACACTATCTACAAAACATGCCAAGGTTTTACAAAAAGGAGCATACAATCTATTTGAAAAAAGAGATATCGTTTTTGACGAATCGGGGCCGAGCACAAAGAATAAGCCATTTAGTCGAACACGAGCTTTTCGGACAGGTTATCACACGACTGACATGCTCTATCGTGTATGGCGAAAAATGCGCGCAAATTGCTTGCTTACAGTCTACCCCAATCCTAACCAGGCCAAAATCGGCATGGCGGGAGTCCGCGCCGCGAGGGTTTCGCGCCACATCTGCGGCTAGCTAGTCTGCTCTCTCTTCGATCTCTTCACTCTTTGCGACAGCGCGCGTATGCAGCGCAATCCCCTAGCGCTGCGAGCGCGCAAATTCAGCCGACGGTTCGGCCTGATTCCGATTGGGGCAGACTCCACAGCGCACACAGAATCGTATGGCACCAAAATTGAACTGTACATATACATAGAAAATTATTTGCAAAAGAATTATGCAAAAAGATTCGAAAACTTATATGAAGTATTAACTTTTCCAAAATTAGTCCGTCTCCAGACGTTCACCAGATGATCTGAGATTGTCTGGAGCATATATTTCTGTCCTCACATAAGTTCTGGATGCTTTTGTTATGGACCGATTCCCGGTCAAAAATCGATTCCTATGCATGAAGACATTTTCAAATCATTGCCTTTCCTTTGTTTTTTGCCTTAATTTCTTCATAAATCGCTTTGGCAAATATTGCGTCCAATGCCAAACTCTTGTGCATGCGGTATTCAGCTCCAGTCTGAAGTTTCACTCTTACTAGCTGCTGGTCGCTATAAGTGAAGCAGATGCTTAAAAAGTTCCTGCATCTCAATAACATCACTGACTTGTACCATTTTGCAGGCCTGCAGCTCAGCAGGCAGTCACTCTACGAGCTAGCAAGTAGGCTCATTCCTCCACCTCGATACGATGGTAAGCAAATGAGTTGGGTTTGAGAAATCCCAAAGATTTTACAAATAGGGTGAAAAAGCGCAACCGAGGTGACTGAAATTGAGGCTCTTATCAACACCAGAACAATCTTAAAGCTTCGAATTGGATCTATTACAAGAAAATTGACAGTTTTCACTCCCAGGATTAAACTGTTAGCGAAAGAAGCTCTGTTCAACTTCAGCTGAAAAATTCTTAGCCTACCACTGAAGCTGCGCTTTTTCACCCCATCTGTAAAATCTCTGGGGTTTTTCAAAATCAACTCATTTGCATACCATTGTATCGAGGAAGTCACGCGCTTTCGAATGAGCCTACAAGCAGGCTTGTGGAGCTGCCAGCCGAGCTACAAACCTGCAAAGCGGTGAAGTCAGTGATGAAGTGCAGGTGGGGTCATGGGCACGCACTGTCAAGAGCCACTTTCAGCAAAGAAACTCACCAGCACAGGTTCGATGCATATAGGATGGCAAAAAGCAGCCATTTTATCCAAAGAGCTTTGTTGGGACTAGTTGAATAGATTTTCATGTGATGAAAATTGGCTTGAAAAAGGCAATAAGAACTTGTTTTTTGGAGAAAAGCAAAATAAAATTCAAGCTTGGGTTCTTTTGAGAGTATCCACCAACCACTAATGCCCTCGATGCACTATGATATAGTAAATGCTTACCTATCCGGAAAACTTTGTTTTGCTCCAGAAAACAAGACGTAAAAGATTCCATGTTGATAAATTATTGTCTGAACATTGCTTTCGCACTTTTGTCAAAAAAGTATTTTTGAATTTTTGGGGATAGTGTTTCCCAGGAAGCGCAGTGTTTGGGTTGTAACTCTTGAAGAGCTCTATCATCTCATGCAATCCAGTCATTTTTTTCATGTTTCTTTTTCATCCGAAAATGAGCGATGAAGAAAGGAAGGCAACTTGTTTGCGACTTTTTGGCGGTCACTGTATACTGCGTGTAAGAGCAGAACATATTTGCTCTTCGTTTGCTTCTTTTAGCTCGCTTCCTCCCTCCCCCTCACCTTAACGCTATGCTTCCTCCGCTTTGCGCACAAGACACGCATTGCGACCATAGGTGCGATAGGGGGAGCCGGGCTCTCCCCAGGTGAAGGGGGTCTCGGCTGTTCCCGACCTTCCAGGGTGAAGGGGTTATGTGAGTCTAGGGGGGAGGAAGAGAGAAAAGGTAAACAAGCGTGGTATGAAGAGCTCTAATTTGTACCTTATTTAGGCACAAATTGAAAAAAATTCAAAAAATTTTCAAAAAAAATTAAAAGATTTTTTAAAAAAATTGACTTTATGAAGATCCGTGCTCCTGTTTCATTGCAATAACAAAAAACGAAAGCAATAAGGTTTACCCCAAAAGACGTACAAGTTGGGAACAACTTACAATTCCTGCACATCATCTTATATACAAAGCTGAATGTCTGTTTGTGTGTCTGTATGTCTGTCTGTCTGTGTGTGTGTACGTATGTTCCGAATAGAAAATTCCATTTCT
This sequence comes from Cylicocyclus nassatus, assembly GCA_958299035.1. Classification (NCBI taxonomy): domain Eukaryota; kingdom Metazoa; phylum Nematoda; class Chromadorea; order Rhabditida; family Strongylidae; genus Cylicocyclus; species Cylicocyclus nassatus. The sequence goes on from CATQJL010000305.1 coordinate 37,412,255, forward strand.
GAACCGATCGGGACCAAACTTGGCACACATACCCTTCGGGCCCCGGCGGGTGTCACAGTCCACTTTTCGTTATCGATCGATGTCGATTGCTAGTTATCAATAATATCACTATCGCTAGCCACTAATAACGCATATAAGCTGCTTTCAGAAACCTGTCTATCTCCCCCCCCCCCCCGCCATCGGTTTGCCACTGGCTAATGAACTCACACGAACTTTTTAGATAACAATATGTTTAGTAGAAGGTTGACAAACCTTAAGTAATTGCTTAGATGCTCCACCGTTATGCGACTTCTGCGTTGTGTTCTGATAACAGAGTAGATAGAAAATCCCCTCTCCACCTCTGCCGTGCTAGTCGGAATGGGATCTAGCTTTGCTAGTAAGTCCATCAGATTTTTGCGGTAAGTAATGGGGAAAGAGCCAGATCGCATATGCTTTCGAAACACGGGAAGGAAATATTGCATACTTTTTTGGGCCTTGTCGAACTCTGACTTCACCTCCTCTGGCATACGTCCTGTTAGCTGATGAGTAAGCTGCTCAACTTCTTCTTGAACAGCATCTGCGGAATAGCCGAAAAAAGTAGATACTATGCTGCGCGTTGGTTTTTTTTTCAATATCATAGGTCATAATGTCACAAAGCGAATAACTTCCAAAAGCATAAAGCACAGAGTTGGGTTCGCACTCCAGTCGGGATCTAAGAGCAGTAGCTATGCTTTGTACTAACACCTTCCTTTTGTTCATATCCATGTTTTTGAATTTAGAAGCCTTGAAATCTTCAGCAACCTGAAGATCAGCAATGGACTTCCTGGACATTTCCTCATTGAAACTAAGCAATCTGCTTGGATTCCCTATGTCGGAAATCGGAGAGGTTCGCTCAATTGTCAACTCTGTATCAATGTCGACAACATTTTCGTCGGCGTAAGATTTTCCTTCTGCATCGCTGTTGAACTGGAACACATGCGAGTCATATGCGATTTTGTAAAGTATTTTGCCTGCCGTTTCCTCTTCAAACTGCCAACCTTTCCAAAACATTGAGGGATATTTTAATAACATGTTATTCTTCTGAATGTCTTAAAGTTTTGATTCATTGAAACCAACCATTCCCTACAAATTAGGTAAGGTGAGTTTAGAGCGTTTTCACGAAAGTGACCTTCTTCAGCACTAGGTTTACAGAGTATAGATTCCAAAAATGGGCGGGTTTTTGTGTGAAAGTGTGGAAATTCACCAATCTCCCATAGTTTTTTGAGTGTGTGCTAATAATGATGGCATAACTGTCAATCAAAAGCGCATTTTTTACCAAAAAAACATAAACATATAACAACGATAAGCTTAAATAGACGCGTTCGCTCACGTTCTCGTTAGTGCTGATAACGATGTCAATCCACAGCACATTTTTTACTTTAACTTGCTCCACTTCTCTCTTATTAGGTCGTCCCGAAAGTTTTTGGGCACGATTTTCAAAAATTCATAACTTCTGATTTTTCCAACCGATTTGACTGCTTTCACTTTTATGTGAAAGGATTAGTCATGCTCCTTATAACGACATCTCACCTGCTTAGTAATGGTCATCTGTTGCATAGATAGGAGCGATAGAAGAAAAATGGTCAAAATTTGAATTTTCTGTGTACGGTCATAAAAAATCGGAGACTTGCAACAAAAATCGGAGCAGTCAGTATTGTAGGTTCTTTCACCAGCTCTTTCTAACGGTGCAAAGTTTGCGCTGATTGAGGGTCTCTATGAAAAGTTATGATTTCCGAGCAAGCAATACAAAAGGGCGAATTTGGTTTATTTTGGCATTTTTCAGGGAAATCATAACTTTCCATAGAAAAGCTCAATCGGCGCAAACTTTCACTGTTAGAAAGAGCTGGTGAAAGAACCTACAATACTGACTGCTCCGATTTTTGTTGCAAGTCTCCGATTTTTCATGACCTTACACAGAAAATTCAAATTTTGACCAATTTTCTTCTATCGCTCCTATCTATGCAACAGATGACTACTAGTAAGCAGATAAGATGTCGTTATGAAAAACATGACTTACTGTTTTATACGAAAATAGAAGCAGTCAAATCGGTTGGAAAAATCAGAAGTTATGAATTTTTAAAAATCTTGCGCAAGGACTTTCGGGGACGACCTATACAATGTGTTGGCTTTTATGGACCGGAGCAAATGATTTTTAGAGCCGGAAAGCAAAAAGCCCTAAAATGCTGTATACCATTCGAAAGCTGAGATCGTGGAGAATCGACGTGGACCGTCGACATTTTTCTAGGTCTTCTGTGCCGCGAGATATGAGGGATTTTATGTACTTCAAAAATTAACTGATTTTGTGTCCTCACTTTCTGCTCTCCAAATGAATGCTACGAGAAGGTCGACGGTCTATGTTTGTTAATGAAGACTTGCTCTATGACACAGATAGATAATCAACAGTGACTGGACTTCCTTTGGCAGAAATCTGGTGTTGAAGATGGACATGTTTTCAGATAAAATGCGGTGTATCTCTCGGTAGAGGGGGGCTGAAAAGAAGTCGACGGTGGTCTAGGTCGAATCTCCTTTTCCTGAGCTTTCGAATGGTATACAGGTTGCTGGGCGAATAAACTTTCCAGTCCTCAAAAATGGGGTGGAGATATTTACTACTACCTTGCTCCACCCAGCTCCACCAATGTATTGGCTTTTATCGGTTACCGGAGCAAATGATTTTTAGAGCCGGAAAGCAAAAAAGCCCTAACATGCTTTATACCATTCGAAAGCTGAGATCATGAAGAATCGATTTAGACCGTCGACATTTTTCTAGGTCTTCTGTGCCACGAGATATGAGGGATTTTATGTACTCCAAAAACCAACTGCTTTTTTGTCCTCACTTCCAACTCTCCAAATGAATGCTACGAGGATAAATAAATAATATAAATAAACATAAATACCGTTTCTTTCGTAAATTTATGAGTGTACTTGTTGTTTGAGGTACTTAGCCTGCAAAACCTTTTGATAACGATTTTTATCATATTCTCAGAGTACAATACCAATCTCAACCCAGGTGAAGGGGGTCATAGGGAGTTTGGCCTCAAAGTGAAGGGGGTGAAATCCATCACTCCTCCTATCGCAACTATGATTGCGACTCCCCCTCTATGGATGAGCTTACCTTCCTAATCGTTTCAAATCAACAACTCTCTCCGAAGACGAGATGGGCCGTACTGCTATTGTTTACGCGAAAAAGCGGGATGTCGGTCCATACATAAAAGTTTATATAGCGGACATACTAAGGAAACCTTCAACAACACTAAATCTTGTATATGTATATATTGAGGAATAAGAAAAGATGTAATAGCCGTATTACCAGCTGGTGTTGAACACCGTGAAAATCATAACATCTTGATTTACAAAATCTTCGTACAGAAAAAAATGAACAAAAGAACTTCCCAAAGTTCTTTTGTCCACCCTGTCTCCACTGTTTATATACTTTTTGAAGGCTCAGCCTTCCGCGGCTTTGTGTTTGCTTCCCCATGTTATGTGCATATATAAGCATTTTGAAAATGAAGTCAGATTTTACGATTTAGTTGTGAAACATACTCGCTGTTTTTAAAATAAGAGATGTACTATTGTTAGGTTGTCCCAAAAGTAAACTCCACATTCAGATAAATTTAGATGTTTCTGTTTTCCCAAAGACTTAGGGTACCATTCGATAGAGCGGAGCAAGCTCTACAGAAAAAAACCCCATGGTTCTAACTAACCCGGATTTCAGGCAAAATTTGAACCCAAAAATTCAAATTTTTCAGCTATCCTAAAATCAAATCTCCTTTCAGGAAATTCCTACGAACTTCCAATTTGGTCTTTATAGACAGACACACAGCAGACACAGTAGTATGTGAAAAAATGTATTTGGTTGATTTTTTCCGGGATTCAAAATTGAGAAGCAAGGATGGTCCAAAAACGCCAAAATGCCGCTTTTTTCAGGTTTTTCATATAAAACTTGGTATTTCTCGATTGTAAGAGTACATACAGAGGTGAAAGTCCGACTATATTTAGTAAGGCTTGTAGTATACAAGGGCATATGTGGGAGGGGCTGAGGGCGGAGTTTTGCCATTTTTGACTACCTTTTCTTCTCGCCCTCTATGCGTGGGAAAAACCCATTAAAAGGTATTTAAGTACTACTGTATAATGAACAAGTTGGAGGTCCGTAGGTTTTTTCCGCAAAAATCCAATTTTTAGATGACAAAATTTCTTTCGATTTTGGCTTCAACTTTCAATGGAATGCGACTTAGGCGGATCTTTGGTGATCATTTTGTAAAGCTTGATCGGCTCTATCGTATGTTTCCTAAATCTACAGGAAAAACAACAGCTTAGATTATCTAAAAAGGGGTTTACTTTGGGGCAACCTAATACATACTGCGTTTTAGCTAGGAAGTACTGTGGATACTTGCTCATAGTGAGAGCACGCTTCAATACGACTACAACAAACATCCCTCAACTCCTTACGCTCCTTTTTGCACGTCTAATCGAATTTGCTTCCCAAGACATAAGAGAGCAACGAGGCTCTTTGTATATGTGCAAAAACAAAATTGAAAAATGATTTAGTTAATTATACAACAGCTTGAGGTACAAAAACAGCAGTAGGCAGGGCATACCTCAATGTGACTGCATAAATCACAGCATTTTCGGTGACCAGTGATACCAGCGATATGAGCGGAGTGAACATGTACCCATAACATAGTAGTTAACAAACATAATAGCTGCGAATGTTGCCCTATGTACTGCACCTGATTAGAAAATGAGGATTAAGCAGTGTGCACTGCGAATTTCTCCGCTGGAAGCAGCGGAAGAAGAAGCATAGGCAAAGCTGTGATAATGGGAATCAGCTGTCATGGCCAATGGTAAATTCACTGGTTTTTCGTTTGCTTGTAGTCTCTGCTTCATCAGTTTGGGGTGAAATCGGAGTATCAGATTTGCTTTCCTCTGCTTTTGCATCAGTTGGTGGTGAGAGTGGAGTGCTGGAGTTATCTTCTTCTGTATTTGATGCCGTGCCGGTCGAGCTCACAAATCCTCCAGGTTCTATCACGCTTTTCTTGCGCAGTGTCTAGAGAAAGCACATTTATTCCGCTCACTTTGTTCTTCCACTCGAAGCAAACCTTTACTTCCTCTTCGTTCTCTTCCAACACATCGTCTAGAACATGATGAGGAAAATCATGTGGAGACTTCAAATTTGCTGTGGAAGCTGATTTTTTGACTTCCTTTCCGTCGTTGTCTTTTTTGTCCGTTTCGTCATCTGTAAACACATAATAAGATAGCCCATCTTGAATGAATATCCAAACTGACTTGTCTCAAATGCTGAGTTGACAAATGATTTTTGTCCATTTTGTGCCTCATCTTCAACTTTAGTGACATCTAGAACTGGAAGATGGCCGTGAGACACTGTCTTCCTGGGTTGTTCTTCATCAAAAATTTGTCCACGAGAAAGAGATCTGAAATAAAAAAGCCGTCAAGAAACTTTTGAAAATGTTGAGATTCCACAAGTACCTCTCAACTTTGTTTTTAAAACTTCTTAACATTTCCAGAGAGCCCAAAGATGGCCGCGGTTGTCTCTGTTCCTGCCTAAAGTTTGCCATTTAATAATATACACATTCATAATCAAAGGAAAACTTACTGTGTAACAGGGACGACACTAACTCTTCTCCTTAGATTTGGAGAATCAATTAGAGGATGACGATCATCACAATGTGGCACCATCCTGATTTCTTGCACGTGATCTGGCAACCTAAACAACGACTATCACTTTCACCACGAAGTATGGCTAAATCGACAGCCCTGCAAGTCTATTTCGTGCCACATGATTTTCAACGCGAGAGATATTGGTATACTTGTGCTAAAGGTAACTAAGTTCGGTAACTAAGTTCCTTATCAAAGTGGTATGCTAGCACCAGACCCAGACTCTTAAAATCAAGAAAATGTAAAAAACGAAGTCCCCTTGATTTTTGCGAATTTTTACGAAGATAAAAATTATTTTCCCTTTGATCCTAGACCAAAATCCCTAGAAAATCTCTAAGAAACGAAACATCGACTAAAAAACGTCGCAAATTTCGTGTCTTTTCGACCACAAAAACGAAATCCCTTTGCTTTCTGTCCCAAAAACGATATCTAACTTGCTTGTAAGCCACCTGTGCCGACCCTGTCTTGAATCAGTCATCCTTGCTATACTTTTGACAGACTTGCGCTTCCCAGAATAATGAAGAGATAAGAAAGGTGTTGGCGAGGACCATTCAATTTGACCACTCAAGCCATAAAGTCTAGGAAGGCACAAGGGCTGAGAAAAGGAAAATGTTATTTTTTTGGAATCAGTGGATCCAAAGCCAGTGTTTTCAGCAGGGTGTGAAAGCTGGATATTTAGTCTTTCACACACGTTAACATAACAATTTCGCGAAGAAAACATTTTTTCCTTTCCTTCCTTTTTTGCTGAGGCAGACCATCTTTCTCACATCCAAAATTCCTATGATGACTATAAAATATTCGCGATATCTTTTCTCAGTGAGGGTGACTCCAAGCGAGAGTCATACAAACAGCAAGAGAGCACGATAATTGAGAGTACAGTGAAGAAAGTGAAGAAGCGAAGTCGAACGAAAAGTTCGTGGCCTTTGAGACCACCTTCTCGGCGAAGCATTCATCAAGGTATACCCAAACTAACAGGAAAAAAAGTAAAAGGAATGTAAGCTATACCACAAGTAAAGATACAGTAAGTCTCACAAAATACTAACCTAATTTCGCTAACCGATCCCTTGAGAGGATGCGTAGGAATTTTAGCTGATTCTTCAGAATAGAGAGGTTCCACTTCTTCATCCCAAAATGGATCTCGTTTCAGAGCTGGTGGTCGATCATATCCTTGGTCTACCATCATCAATACCATCTAAACATATATAATTTATTTATTTGTTCCTCGGATTGTAAGGATAATCTTACGGTGATGTTTCTATCAATGAGAGCATTGCATTCAAAGTCGTCATCATCCTCTCCAAAGGGATTTAGCATTGCCTCAGCAACCTAGAATTTTCGGGAAAACAATAAAGATCACTATATAAATTTCTTCAGTTTGTTACCTTCATCCATCCCATATAGAAAATGAACTGCAAAGTTGACATGACGGGAAAGTATAGATCGATCTGAAATCTCATCGATAATTCGAATCAAAAATTTGCATGAATACTACGCATTTTTTGTCATCTCTGCCCATTTCTAGCAGCTTCAAAACAAAAGCCTACTGTGGTCAAGGAATCTACCAAGCTGGTAATTGTGACACTTGCTCATCTTGTACACGCACCAAATAAAATATAGACACCTTTGCGTTCGGTATTCATTGAGTGCAATAAGAATCACGAGGAATATAGTGTTAGTTTTGAGTTCAACTGTGAATATCACGTATTGAAGTATGAAAATAATTGGAAGAGAATTAACAAAAAATATCAGAGAGGTACAATGCAGGATAACAGAGTTTCTCTATTCTAGTATGCGTGTCAGCGTGGCTAATCGTTCAGGTCACCGAAAGTTGCTTGGGTTATTTGAAGACAACGTAAAAGTGTTATGTGACTAAAATATAAGAAATTTGACGAATCTAAAGAACTGCTATATCAGATAAAAACTAAGCCTCTGATCTCTTCTCTTGCTGTTTGGTTTGAATGAGCTTGTCTGTGAAAAAAATGTTGAAAAGTACGCACATGTTGTTGGGAAATTATCCGAATGCTAACCCGAATGGATGCCTCAGTGAGTGACTTGCAAAGGTTTAATAAACGCAGATTTTAACTAGGCCTTGTTGTTGCACCATTTCTTGTCTCATTATTCACGAAGAAGCTTGAACACCCTCCCCCCTCGGCCCCCAAATCCTACTCTATTTTTTACATAGGGGACTCGAAGAATGCGCTAATTGAAAGGTGAGGTGACATCCAACTCCTTCGCGTTACATACGTTCGTTTGAAAAGGATTACGGTAGCCATATTGAAAGAGGTAAAAAAACCGTAGATTCTCCTCAAACTTTGTCCTGTGAGGTTGTTTTTCACTGGTTCACTTTTTCACTGGTTAGGAAAATGACATTTTATTTGTTTTTCAAGGTCTCGAATTGGGGCTAATTGTAAAATATATTAGGTTGGCTAATAAATAAGTTCGGTCGCTTTTTCAGCTCTTACAAATGCTGTAGACAAATTTTTGTCCAATGTTTGGTATCTCTGAAAAGAGCACTTCACTGGCTATTGGAGCATATATTTGGTTGAGTAAAACTTATCTTCCCACGAAAAAATCCGCAAAGGAGTGAAAAATCGCAATTTTCCCATAATGCGCAAATATGAGGAAATTTGGTTTTCTTAGTGGAACATTTTCAAAATGGCAGATCACAGTTCTTTTTGTTGTTCAGTAAATAGGGATAACTCCTCTGTATTCAAACACCAAACTGCTGTTCTTTACATCCATTACAGCATGAAAACCAAGCTCAAGAAGTCAAAGAATTGAGCTTTTGGAAATTTCGCCATGTTGAGGTATAACTGTCTTTGCTGACAATAGAAAATCCTGATTATTTGGAGTATGATAGAGGAAGCTTCGAGCTACTTTCCCACAAAGAATCATAGTTTGAAAGCAACAAGAAAAATTTTTATGACAATTTGTATGCCAATAGGAACTTACTTTTTAGCCAACCTAAAGTACGAAAGGAAAATTTAAAAAAGTTTGACTAATAATAAATACGTAAGATGCTAATTAATACGAATATCAAATAATGCCACAAAACAACGATGACGAATTCCAAAACTATCATACTCGTCATGAGAATGCTGGAAAACACTTGCACGTGAGATTTTGAACTCCTGGGCAGAATCGCAAAAAATCAAGGAGTCAAAATGGTCAATTGTGTTTTCCCTACTCCTTTTGAAATCTTCCCAAACGCTTTACATCTCGTCTGGCATAATCACCACCAGGCCCTGGCTGTCATGACTGAAACCTTACCTCGCTTTTTCTGTTCGAGTCTTCAGAAACAATGTACTGTCTTGCGAGCAGGCAGACAATGAAATATGTATGAACTGCTAGGCATACTAACTGTGGATACATTATTGGTATCGGCACCCAGTCATAATTACAAATCCATGCAAGTCCAGTTCGAAATTTTTTGATCTCCTGCAAATATTCGATTGTGAGGTTTGGCAGAATCTAAATGTGTGGACTGACTACCTCCTGAATGACTACTTGGTAGTAATCACTTTCGATTAGTCCAAGTTTGCGTGCATCGTAGGTTAGAGCAAAGGCCCATTGAAAGGGAAGCCAGTACTTTGAGTAGCGGTACTGAATTTCGTCAAATCGCTCCTTCTCATGGGGCATCATGAATCCTTAAAGGAAAGCAATTTTCTTCAAGCAAAAGAAATGAAATTTCAGAAAAATAGGGGTTATTTAAGTCTAGCAATTACTCTACGTTGCTTTTTCTTTGATTTCCAAAAACCAGCAAGATTCTAAAAATCAGTTTGTCCATTTACCTGCAGCAACGACAGTGTCTAGCGTTGGGAATCTTCGCCTTGTCCTCATACTGACATCTCTAAAGACTAGAACCTGTGCCAGTTCGCAATATCGCACGATATTCCTTCGATACATTCGAGCTTGTTCTGTCCTGCCTCGAACGTACTCGGCTGTCATTAACCCGATACTGTAAAACAACAACTTAATAAAAGTCTACACACTATCTTGGCTGAAACTACAGTGGCGTGCCAGACAATTTAGCAGGCTGGAATGGGGGTGCGGGGGGGGGGGGGGGGTGGGAAGGCGGGATGTTACCCAAACCCTCCAAAACTTTTTACCATTTCCAGTTTTTCAAGCTTGTAGAGTAGCGGGGTGGGGGCAACCGCTGAGCTGAATTCAGCAAAAGAGTAAATGAATAAACTTCGAAGTTTTTGAGATCAATACTATGTATGTTGAAAAAGTTTGGAGAAGTGCGTCAGTTACACTTTTCTTCTGGAGTTTCAGCCCAGAAACATTTGCAAGCTTTCCAGAAAATTCAGTGCACAATTAACGTGCAATAGCAAAAATTCTCTTTTCTACTACTTCCTCCAACTAACCTGCAGTCGTTCCCGCATTCTCATGCAAAGAAAGAATCATACACAACACATCTCAGCAGTGGTGCTTCGCAAAGTTATTCAAGAGAGGGGGGGGGGGGGAAGAAAATGACAAATATTTTTCGAGGGGAGGGACTTTGGCTGCTCCCAAAGTTTTTTTGTGCATACACGCCCTCAAAATTAAATTCAAAGCGCTACTCATTTTCAATCTCAATTATTGATTATTAGCAATTCAAAGCAAGCCACTTTCAAATTTTCAGAAATCATGCAGACCACGATTTGCGTAATCCCCCTCCCCCTACCCCCCCCCCCTCCGCCCCCTTCCCATTCGGTCTGCCCCCCAGATATCAATGCTCTGAAGGATCGATTTTTTATAAGGAAGGAAAGTGTGGCCATCAATGCGATGTGCAGTACTGTTGGGCGCACTAACGGTAAACAGGCGATGATGTGCATAAACGGTAGCGACAAGCAAGGAATGTCCATGGTTGACTATCCTTAGAAGACTTTGGAAACCTGTCGGAGTAAGGGTTAAGATGCGAATATTTATGATAGATTTTTGATTTTAGCTGTCTACCCTTGAGCACAATTGGAAGGTCGATGGTTATACAGTAAAGAAAGTTTGCTATAAAAATATAAAAATTAGGATTTCATTGGGAATTCGGAAAGAATGGAATTTGAAAGTCATCTTGCGAATAAACGGCTTACAACTTACTTATCTATAAATCCAATTATTTGGTATAAATACGTCCACCTATTAACGACTGCTGTGACGAAAAATCCTAACATGAAATTCAGTGGAATATAGGTAAGTCTAGCTTCACAGTACAGCACCACCCTCTCGAAAGTCCTGTAACACACTTTATGGTAAATGCTAGACGAAAAAGTGTTTGTTTCATACTTTTGTTGATCGTACGACAAAGCTGTGCGATAGATAATGCTAAGAATTCCATAGAACATCAGCCATACAACAAGCTCCAACATCACCGCTTTCCATATGCTTCCTCGCCATTTCAGTAGCAATTTGAACAGAGTCCATGGTTTTGACGTTGATACAGCCAAGTTGTAATTGATCGTCATCTGCAACCCATTTATTTTACCCCTCTAAAACTAGCTCTTTTTCTCCTTGCGAGAATTTCTCGTCAAAGAAAAGGGAAATCAAATTAAGGAAGTTGATTATGAATTCATAATATGAAATTGGAAAACAGTAAGCATCCATTTGAAGGCCTTCTAAATGCACAGATGTTAATTCTTGAGCAATTTTGCATAGATCGGGTTTAACCATTTCGTTGTTGTCCATCTTTGATACTTCATATTTTATTTTATTTGTAAGTGAAATTCCAATCGCCTTTGTTCGCAAGCGATGATATTCACACCAGAAACAATTTTCTCAGGTTTAACAGCAGATCAATGTCCTTTTACGCATAAATTGAGACACGAACACGTCTATAATGATTGAAGTTTCTTTATAGGCGTTCTTTGCTCAGAAAAACAAATAGGTTTCGCACAGATTACGAGAAAACAGAGTGAGACGAAATTGTTTTTTTGCCCAATAAAAGCATGATTTCCATGAATCACAGATAAAAATACGTACATTTGGCAGCATTTCTTTCGCCTACATCGCTCTTGTGAAACAATCGCAAAAGTCAGCTAGTTGAACAAAAGGTAGGTAAAAAATTACTTACAATCAAATCAAATTCAATATTGATTAATTTGGATGTTAAGTCGGTTGAATAAATTGAAAAAAACTTATCCCAACCCTAGAAAGCATTAGAAAGTCGTTTCACACAACAAATGGTAATTTCGAAAAAAAAAATGGTGAAGATATTCCGAAAAAAGCACTTCACGAACTGCACGTATTTGGGCTCATGTTGTTTTTATACTCGAGAAGAGTGCGCGCTACCTTTAAAAGTTTGCAAACGAGAGGTAGTATGATCTTTTGACCTTTATTGTGTTGAAAATGGTAAAGTAAATAGAGACGGTAGCGAAGACAAATTGAGGAAAGGCCCTTATTTGGTCTCAAAAGTAAATAGTTGATTATTGTTGTAGTACAGTCTAACAGTCTTATGAAATTTCTTAGTTGACGACAACGGCAGTACAAGGTAGAGACGGAGCAAGGCATGACTGTATGCGAACTGTTAGGTGAATCCCGAATGGAAGTGTAAACATTGCACAAAGGGTGCTCTTAGAAAGGAAGTATAAAAGAGACGTTTGTGCATGGCGTTCTTTGATACAGACTCAATAAAACTTCATAACACAAAATTGTTTGGTAAACAAGGTATGAAGCTGACTCGTGAATCGTAAACTCTTGGAGTACTTGATCAATGTGTGCGAAATATAAAGATTTACTAATCTACTAAAAGCAAAACCTTGAAAGACAGATCACAACGAAAAGGCCAACCGATCGGGTATTGTGCGTTATTTGCGCGAAAGTGTCCCTTATTTGAGAGACTGTCTGACTTCCGTTACGTCTGTATGGGGCCCCTCAACTTCTATTTTAGGCGCCAATGTAGTGTTTACTAAAACGCGATATAATAGGATTTTTCGTAGGAAAAAAAGCTTGCAGAGGGCGCAAACAAGGAAAAAGTTGTCACGCCGTTATGGACTGTGATCATTGTTATTACTCGTGCTTGTGCAAACTTTGCCGTAGAAATACGGAAAATATCTTGATTCCTCCACAATTTCTTACGGACCTCAAAAATCTTTTTACTAGGCGGTGGATGAGCGGTGGATACAAAGGAATTGGAAACTCAAGGCGATAGAATCAATCTTTGGATGATTCATGCAACTGATTTTACTACATATGAAGTGAGGAGAAGCAAACTTCATCCGAGAAAGGCATGGAAACCTGTGCTAGATCCAATCGTAAGTATCTAAAAGAATTTGTTTTCATTTTTTGGTCTAGCTTTCGTGTAAAGTTGAAATTTTGCTTATGATTTACAGGGTTATGATCAGCTACCCTAGACAAAAAGAAGCTGAAAAGTACGCGGTTTTCGTGGTTGCAAGGATGTGTTAACTTTCATGTTAACATTTTATATCTATTTCTTACAATTAGGTGGATAGTAACTGTTTCAAACCGTCGTGTATTTGAGTAGCAATGCTATATACTCCAAATAATTCCATCGAAATCATCAGTACTGTTATATCTTGCAGCTGGAGAAGGAATAATTACCAAATCGAAGACTGTTCAATGTCAAAAGTCTTTCAGTTCTTCAAAAACCAATTTCTGCAGAACCATAAGTTATGTAGAGAACACTTATTTATGCTTAATCCTTCCAAAAAAAGTTTTGGGCTCGTCATTCTGGATTTCCTTCAGCTCGTCTATTTTTGATTTCATCTTTAATAAACAAAGCTGAACACGTCTTTTTTCAACAAATTTTGGGACAGCAAAAGCCAGAGAACTCCTCTAAACGGCTTGTTATAGTTCTTTCATGCTGCACTTGTCAGTCCAATTTTACGAAAAGTAAGGGTTCCAAAAAAGAATTCAAAAACTTTGAATGAGGAGGAGAAGCTAGCTAGCCCAAAAATCATGGATGGGCACTTTTGACTGACTTATCTGTCATTAACAATTTCAAGTAGAAGCACTTCATTGTAAACGAATATGAACAGTAGCGTAAAACACATAGCAGTAATAAAACAGGGCTCGGAAAGAAATGTGACATTGAACTATTCTACATTCGATCTAATGACTTCGAATGGCTGCTGATTCATTTTATGAAGCACGGACATTGGCAATACATGAAGCAAATCAACAGACAACTTTATTTCAATAGATCAAACGTACTGATTGAAAAATGCTTGGTTAATTGGTACTTCAAAGACGACTAGTTCATCCTAATACATGGTGAAGATAATAAAGTGTCTAATTAAAGTTATCGGAGGCAGCCATTGGATAGATTTCTTTTCAATATTAAACTCTTTATGAAATAATAGTAACTGTAAGGATGGTCAACACCTTCGTTGTTCATCATATATGCCCACATTATTGACCGTCTTTACGTAATGATATTGGCCGGAATGTCATCATAAATTGCTTGCCGCATTATTGTTTGAATTCCTTCCATATGTGCATGTTCTTCGATCTAACATTATAGTGCAGAAAAAACAAATAAAAATTTACGACAAGCATTTTTGAAATCAGAACTCTTAGTATAAGTAGCATAAACTTACCGCTACACATTAATCAATACATACCAACAGAAAGATGTGAGCGGGTTTGTTACGGCGGTGATTCGACGGGTTCCAGGATTTGCATAGAATAACGTATTCAAATTCTGTGTCGTAAACGCTCGAAGATTACGACGTATTAATTCCGTTTTAGAACTGTGTAGAATATTTTGATGTGACACATTCTGTTGGAAGAGGACACTGTCATGGATGTGAGTTCACTGCACTTGGATCACGGTAAGATTGACCGGTAAGGCAACGTGAGACTCTGACTTTGTTGTTTCCCTTTCTATTCTCACAACTGTAGCGTCCTACTTCTAGTCCTATATGATGGACAGGAAAGCTTGTTTATGAAAAATATGAGATTGTTAACCATTCACAGATTATTTCTGTGTGATCAAAACAATCCGCAGCACGCACCTTCACTTCTTGATTGTCCAGATCAAACTAAATTTGATAAGCGACGAATGTATTGCGTAGTAACACAAATTCCATAGATTATGGAATTTGATATGTTGATATCGTCAACAAATGCAATCCACATATCATGCCCTAATGGAAATACCTCTTCGATGACTCAAGACAACAATGATTTTCTCGCTACCAGACTTTGCAGCACATTGGTCATCCAGCAATTACCGCAGGAATGCAGGAACTATTACTGGTTGAATTCCATGAATTTTCCCGAAGTTTGTATTGCCTCTTGATGGCAGCTTGTTCTCTTCAAGAGCAGTGGTACGTATAGTGCTCTAAAGGGGATAGTGGTTGTACCGATGAAGACCCAGAGAGCAACAAGCCCTAAGTTCTACCATTGTGTACATGAAACGAGCTATGGTGGGGCGTGGGGGTGAAGGGGAATGATTAGCTCTTTTCTATCTGATTAGGAAAGTGTTGTTTGAAGTGGCTTTCCCATTTGGCTCCTATATAATTCGTAGAAAATCAAACGCAACCTCGATTTGTCGGTAACTGCTATAATGCTCTGAGCGCCGGGCTATAAGAATTCTTTTGGAGCACATGAGTGCAGGCTGAATGAAATCAACTACTGTGTCCCTCTAAAATAGTGGTGGGTATGCAGGCAAATTTGGGATCACCTTAACAAGACACATCTAATGATATGCATTTTACTCCAGATCACCCAGCTCATTCTGAGGCACTTCCTGATTGTGCACTAATTTTCATTATGTCGCCATGGTGGCAGTGCAGTAGATTTTGTTACTTACAAAGAAACGATACTTGGTGTCGGTGGCCTTTTGAGCTGAAACTTATACCACCACACTCGCCTTGGAACGCTGAATTCGAACCTCACTTCCGTTTCTGCTAATCGTTTCTCTGAAAGAAGTTATGAGGGATTTTGCGTCAATGGTTGCCCATGAAAAATACGGTCGAGGATGCCTAACTTTTGAAAAGAAGCTTGATTGGAGCAATGCAAAATTGAATAACACAAAAGGACTCGAACCTAAACCTGCAATAACTCGTGAGGCTATCGCACTAGCCACACACCACATCGTAGGGCTGTTTCGGCATTTCGACCATATTCCCTTGGCGCAAAAATCCTTTATAACTTTTTTCAGAGAAACGATTAGCAGAAACGGAATTCAGATTCGGAATCAGCGCTCGAACCCGACTCTAATGATGAATGTTTTATCTCAAAAGGTCACGGACACCGAGTATCGTTCCCTTGTTATCACTTACGTGGTTTAGCTGTGTGCAGTAAACATAATTCTTTTGTGAGCACCAGTGGCGTACCGAGGGGCGGCGGGGGGGGGGGGGGCGCGACAAAAAAATTGTTCGAATGAAGTTGCATTTTGGCGTTATAAAAAGGAGCAAATGAATTGTTCATTTTTGTTAAATTATATAAAATAATTTTTTAAATATTATTTAAAAATGCAAAATTAGCCCTTGTAAA